>OX459104.1:1715428-1895428 GCA_949775045.1 Metridium senile
TTCTAATGATGTTATGCTAAATGAAAATATGAGGCTTTGTATGGATTTTTTTGTGGGGGGATTTGTTATCTCAATTGATGTATTTTCCTGATTTTTTTCAATTCTAAAAATTATAAGCTGCTAGAAAAGTTAGTTTATTTTTCTCAAACGTTCACAGTTATTTTTATGGCTAATGTCCTCCATATGAAACCTTACTTTTCCTTACATCGACAATTTTGAATATTCTGATAATTAGTTGACAGCCAATTTATGATAAAGGTTTTTGATGCATATGGTTTCAACCACGTTTTAATTAAACAAAACGACCAAGCTTTCGGTCGACAAATTAATTGTCCATCTTGAGGGTTACAATGCAAAAATTTACTAGCGCGCTATATGATAAAGGTCATTTCAGTTATTCAAATTATTTAGTTAGAGGAATATTTTGTAATTCAAACGCATTTTAACACAGGCTGTATATAGCCAGGTACACCAATAAAGAGTGATGGATAATAAATATATTTATATTTGTGAGTGCTAAAATAGCTAGAGCCCCCACAAGGAACCCGGCTCTTGTATTTCCCTTTCTTTCTTCCTTGCACTGCCTGCACTGCATTTCAAATTATTGTGCTGATATTGGGATTCAGCCTGTGGTATTAGACAGTATTGAATTTTCACGTAGCCGATGCTTATGTAATCAACAGTACCGTATTTACTTGAATAAGCGCCGCGGCGCTTGTCACTGTCCCTTCTTGATCAGAACTACCAATATTGGGGAGATAACTTAATTGGTGAGCGGTGAAATATAACTACTTTGAACTGAAGAATATATTTTTTAGATAAAAAAATTATTTCAATGCTATTCTAGAGTAATATTATAGCGTTAAAGTGCGGCGATTATTCGAGGGCGGTGCTTATTCGAGTAAATACAGTAACTCGAGCGTCTAGCGAGTGCGTTACTGCCTAAAGTAATGCCTTTCGAGTTACTCATTCATTACCAATTTTGTTCCCATATTGTCGTTATATCTTACTGTGCATGCCAATATTTGCATCATATGATATATATTTAGCGTAAAAGAAGAGCAAGGAAAGAAGAAAAGAAAAGACAAAACAGCGGGTTCCCTGTGGAACTAAACACAAAACGGTGTTGAGTATGTCAAATTGAAATAAACAGCCATATTCAACAGCTATAGATCATCAGATACCAGGGAAGTTTTCATAAAAAGTAACTGATTTCAGTTGACTGCCATTAAGAGATCGTCTGTTCAGATTTAACGATGCACAATACTCGAATAAGCGCCTCCCTCAAATAAGCGCCGTCCTCGAATAGCATTGGAAATATATTTTTATCAAAAGCAGCTATAATCTTTAGTTCAAAGTAATTATATTTCACCGCTCGCCCATCATGAAGTTATCTTAAGTTTCCGATATTCGTAGTTCTGATCAAGAAGGGAACAGTGAGATCGAGAAAAAGTTAATAAGCGCCGCGGCGCTTATACGAGTAAATACGTATATATAATGTATATGCAAATTTATTATGTGGCGTAAAAGTTTCTCGAATTCTGATTGGTTGACGAGTGGTCCATCCAAAGGCGTATTGGACCGTTTCTATGACAAAAGTCCAATTTTCGTATTTTTTTCAGACCGGGAAATTCAACATGAACAACATGTGAAGTACAGTATTGCAACAAATATATTTTGTTAAAGTTTTGTCTTGACATACCTGCATGCGAACTGCAATGTTTTTTAGCCAGTTTAGTGTATGTTTAATGTGTTTTTATTAATTCATTCAATAATGAGAAATTCTAAAATTTGCGATTTAAAGTCGTACATATATTGTGGTATACTTTGTGTTTGATATATTTCTCTTGTAAATGTTATAGCTGAAAGTGACTTATTTCTCTTGTAAATGTTATAGCTGAAAGTGACTTATTTCGCTTGTAAATGTTTGTTGAAAGTGATTTATTTCTCTTGTAAATGTTTGTTGAAAGTGACTTATTTAATTCTCTTGTAAATGCTTGTTGAATTGAAAGTGATTGATTTATCTTTTAAATGTTTGTTGAAAGTGACTTATTTCTCTTGTAAATGTTTGTTGAAAGTGACTTATTTCTCTTGTAAATGTTTGTTGAAAGTGACCTATTTCTCTTGTAAATGTTTGTTGAAAGTGACTTTTTTCTCTTGTAAATGTTTGTTGAAAGTGATTTCGCTGGTAAACGTTTGTTGAAAGTGACGCATTTAATTTTTCTCGATCTCACTGTCCCTTTCTTGATCAGAACTACACGTATAGAAAACTTAATGGGCGAGCGGTGAAATATAATTACTTTGAACAGAAGAATAGAGCTTTTGCATGATAAAAAAATATTTTCAATGTTGCTCTAGAGTAGCAATGTAGCATGAGGCGCTTACTCGAGGGCGGCGCTTACTCGAGGGAGACGCTTATTTGAGGGAGGCGCTAATTCGAGTATATACGGTACTGAAATCCGTTACTTTTTATGAAAACATCCCAGGTATCTTATGATCTATAGACTGCGAATAGTCCCTTCTTTTCCCGCCAGATTCCAGGAAAACGAGAGAAGAATGAGCATTTAAGGTAGTTCGGGACCCAGCCGTTGTAAGTAAAATTCACATAATCTCGTTTTTCAGCTTTTTTTGTTTTCCGATTTGAAAAACATGGGAACGTTATGCATTAACAAGGCAAGCACATCAACTCTGCAAAAAATCTTCTGAATTTAGATCCGCGTTAAGAAATCAAGATTTTTCACTTAAGTCATGATTTTTTCGCCTTAAAATCCGCGTCGTTTTAGTGTCGATTTTTAGAACTATAATGCTTCACATAAATTAGTGTCTTGGGCAAGATTTACGAATTAAACTGGTCATAATTAGCTTTACATCGATTCTAGAGATACCAGAGAACCAAAAAATGTTAAAGTACTTTTAAAGTACTTTTCGCAGTAGTTTTTTGCCAAAAGGATTTTCTTGAGTAAAACATGGCAAATTATATGTTTATTAAGAAAGTGCCTTTCTTTTGCAAATGCTTGTTAAAAAGTTTTTTTATCGGGAAAAATAGAATAAATAGCGTTTTATGTTTCAAATTCCGACAATTTTTGTCACAAAAAATGACCAAAATGGGACCCAGTCTACCGCCCTTATCTCCGAAACGAGTACGGTGACCCATTATTTTGATTTAAGTTTTGAACTTTACTTAGTTTGCTCTTTTTACTTGAAAAGTTTCAAAAAGATCTAACGAAGGAATCCATGACGCCCGAACTACCTTAAATAAAACACGGACGAGCGGGGATTGGGGGCGAAAAGGGGGAACAGCGATGGATGGATTTATTAAAAATAAAATTTCCTGAATATAATGATATATATAATGCAAATATTGGCATGCGCAGTAAAATAGAGCGACAATGGGAACGAGATTGGTATTGAATGAGTAACTCGATAGGGATTACTTTAGGCAGTAACGCACTCGCTAGACGCTCGCAGTCTACAAAAGCATGCTTCATAACAATTCAAAATTATCTAATAACACAGGAAACCCAGTATAGGCATAATTATATTTGTAATGCAGAACAAGAAAGGACAATACAGGATCCGGGTTTGCGTTTGAATTAAAAAATATTCCTCTAACTAAATAATTTGAATAACTGAAAAGACCTTTATCATAGCGCGCTAGTAACTTTTTCCATTGTGACCCTGATGACAGATTGCCGGACAATTTGGCGACCGAAAGCTTGGTCGTTTTGTTTAATTAAAACGTGGTTAAAACCATATGCATCCAAAACCTTTATCATTATAATTTGGCTGTCAACTAATTATCAGAATATTCAAAATTGCGATGTAAGGAAAAGTAGGGTTTCATATAAAATAGATCAGCCATGAAAATAACTTGTGAACGTTTGAGGAAAATCAATCAATTTTTAAAGCAGCTATTAGAATTAAAAAAATCAGGAAAAGACTTCATTTGAGGCCACAAATCCCCCCACAAATAATTCATACAGAGCATCATATTTTCATTATTTTAACATAACATCTTTAGAATGTTGCAGAAAACAGAAAACTTTCCATGTTGATGCTTATTTATGATAGCTCTTTCATATGACAGTGCAAAAATATTAAAATTTCTATATTTACAATTTAAAACTTGACGTTAAAGTAATTTTCCGCCATATTACGAAAAAGGTATATTTTGTGTGCTATATAGTTAGAATATGATTCCATTGTTAAGGATTCAGCCATATTGCAACATGCTTAATATATATTGAGTATTTTGCTTGGGTTAGCCTATTTAAGTAACATATATATCCTATAAATACATTAGTTCAATTTCTTAGAATCATTCTTCGCTTGATAATTTCACTCTCCGTAAGATTTCTGTGAAAAGAGTTTCACTTTCAAACCACTGAAACGGACTGTTTACAGAAAGTTCCCGCGCTCTAACTCTAACGCTCTAATGTGTATTTTTATACTGAACCATTCAGTGAATTGTTTTTAAGATAATCGTTAAAAATAAAGTCTTTGTAATACTTATATTGAATATCATTTAACTAAATAACATGTATAGTTTTAAACACCGAAATTTTCCTATTTTATATCCAACCCCAGCGATTTGTTAGATATTATTATGAGCCGTGAAATATTGAAAATGGCCGAACACTTGGCAGCAGTTTCTTTAAAATATGAGTGCCAATAGTGATTGTAAAATGTTTACTGAATTTTGAATTCAGTATTTTTTTTAAAAATGTTTCACAATTAATATCCAGTTCCTTATACTGAAGGTTAGCTTTCCTCTTGTTCTAAGCTTAACCAAATGTCAACCGATTTGTGTACTATTAATCTGGTTGTCATGAGACAATTTTGGAATGTAATCGAGGCGCTTTCAATATTTACGGGTTTCTATTCGCTCAAGCGCTCACGTGATTATGTCAGTTCCAAGAAGGCCAGTTCGGGGAAACATTTTCCCAACGCTTTGTAAATAATTACTGCCGTGTGGGATCAGTGAGATCAAGGTTGTTATGAAAGTTATGTTGTGTTTAGCTTTCGAGTGATGATAATACTATGAATTTGACCATGCACATTCTGCCTTGTCTTTGACCCGTTCTGATCACGCCATATTATGTTGTGAGTCTAAAGTAAAAATAGTATAAAGCTGATGTAACACGCGACGATTTTGATTATCAATGTAGACTGCTAGCAGTCCCTGCTTTTCCCACCGGATTTCGAGGGAAAAAGACAGGAAAACGAGCATATATTTTATAAGACAAATAGGGACTGTTTGTAGTCCATATCAATGCGGATATTGCACCAATCAAGCTGAAATTTCGTCATTCTGCATGCGTTGCAAGTTTTTGAAGCTGAATCACCGTACCCTGCGGACAGAGGAAGTTTGTCTCCTTCTTGAATCAGCATGTAGCCGAAACAAAATTAATCTACCTGCTTCCAAAGGATATCAGTATTTCTTATCTTGTTATCGATATAATCTTAGCTTTTGTTTAGCTGTACGTGTTTGTGTTATATGACCATAACAAGTTGTTGTTGTGGTAGATATGAATACAAATATTTACTCGTGCCTTGGCCTTTGGCCGTGCACGAGTCTTAAAATGCAGAATATTTCCATGTAGGTTGCCGAGTCCTCCGCTGGCTAGCACGAACCGAGTGGGATTGGGAATATTGTAATACGAGCACATGGATATTTGATTTGTCGAAGGAATGATTAGTACTCGCGAATACTCTCATATTTTATGCCCTCACGCCACATCGTTCGCAGTAGAATTACACTTAAGTTTATGTTACACTTAAAGATAATGTAATTTAAGGGCGAACGAAAGCGAACCTACTTATGATGGAATTTATCGAAAAATTTTCCCTGCTAGCAGAAGCTACTTTTTATCCATCATTTCATAATGCTATGGAATGGATTCACAACCAGTTACAAAGGACGAAGCTGTTACTAATGGATATTTAACAGTATAGTAAGCATTCTTAGACTACGATACAGCGCACTAGATGTGAAGACAACAACAGTATAATACATTAGTGTTGTTTAGAGTAAATATATTGATTCTTGTAATTATTTCTAATATATTTTCGATTAAAGTAACAAGTTTATCTGTCAATAGTCGAATTTTATTGCCGACTCAGGCCACAGGCAGCCCAACTATTCTATCTGAGGATTTTTTTGTAATGACAATAAAGTTATTTTTAACCGCGCGCCGAGCGCCATCTTGGAATAAATATCTTCAGTTAGATTGAGCGCGCGGTTGGGGTTCCTGTGGTGTATTTGTTTGAATGCGCGCGGATGGGATTCCTGTGGCTTTTTGCAAGCAATTTCTCGGTCGCGCGGAATCGCACGTACGACGACATGTACGACAAAAATATCGAAGAAAGTAGTATCTTGATACAAGGTCTGAAACTTGATGGCGTGGATGGATTGATGTGCGCCCCAGCTTGCTAGGGCACGGAAATCTCACGGAAATTCAACGACGAGCGCCGAAAGTTCGCCGTGAAGCAATCGACTGACTCGCCGAAAAAAAAATGTTGTTCAAACTTTTCTTTCAAAACAAATGTTGTTTTTCTCATAGGGATTTACACTGAGTACACTTTTAAAACCAACAAGAACAAACAGATCAGTATGTGAAATTTATTTCCATGTTTATTTGAAATATAACTTTAGTTTATTTGACAATGTGAAGAGATTTTCATTCAAAGTGTATTTATAGAATCCGTAAATGTTGTGTTTTAGCTAAAGTTTTTCGCAATATAGCTTATAAAATGCAATTGTAAACGCTTCACACTTTCAAAACATATTTTCTATTCTTAGTGTTGGAACCGCTATAACTAAGTAAGTGTTCACAAAATAAAGTTCAGCTTTTTTCAAGCGTGGAAAACTTCGCAAAGCGGCCATCACAAATTCACTGTTTAGCTCGGCTGTAAGTTGGTTTGTACAAGACAATATCAGTCGTTTTGACATAAAAACTTCAACTCCAATCATTACCTGCACATACCAGAACTACTAGAAAAACTTTCTCCAGGTTTTCGTATAGTGAAGAGCATCTGTGACTTCAAAAGCAATGTACAAGTGCTCACTTGAATCAGCTGTTTTGAGTGTTAAGCTAAACTCATTTTAGCCAGCAAATGCAGTGCAAATCACGATCTTTTCGACTCTCCCTCCGCCAGCCCATGATTTCCGAAATAAAATACATTCTCCTGTATTGTAATTTTCAATTTAAAGTCATTTTAACAATCCATAAGTTAAATGCAAGAAAGTAATCGCCAACTTTTTCTGTGAATGTGGTATCTATTTCACAACACCGCCGCTCGATCGATATTAATTTTCACGATTGCTCCACGATTGTAAAAATCCGACTGAAACCGGAAGTCCCTGCCCTAGCAACCTGGGGCGCACCTCGGTTCCATGCTGCCCTTTTTATAAATTACTTTTAACCCATTTGCTGAGGTCGGAGATGATCATACTTTTTACTGTAGTTGAACAGCAAAGTAAAGTTTATATATTCGAAAAAAAAAAAAAAAATTCTCCCATGGCTGATTTACTACGCGCGAAACTAAATTTGTCACGTGACCGAGTTTCGTACCTTGTCAAAATACCTCCTTCTTCAACACCGCGCGACTTTGACGAAAAATTGCTTGCAAAAAGCCACAGGAACCCCATCCGCGCGCATTCAAACAAATACACCACAGGAACCCCAACCGCGCGCTCAATGATCCTAAGAAAAGATATTTATTCCAATATGGCGCTCGGCGCGCGGTTAAAAATAACTTTAATTACAAAAAAATCCTCAAATAGAATAGTTGGGCTGCCTGTGCTCAGGCTACAAGATTCATGTTATTGATCTAATAAGTAAATGATTCATAACTTGATAGAAAATATTTGATTGGAAATACAACTGTATTTGTTTTTCGGTTCCAACTTGCTATATCAGTGTAACTCATTGAAAACAAATATTTATTAAATAGCATTGCATGTCTTTGTTCTATTTGTCTTCTGATCTCAATCAGAATTTTGTGCGTGCAAAGAGAGTCGACATCACGACTGGGTTTTCACAATTTACATGATGCTGTTCATGACAATAATTATGACCATGGTACTCACTGTCCTTTCCCAGGGCACGAGTTAACCCTGAAAGTCAGGGTCTAGTTCTTTTAAAAACGTGCAATAAAACACAAATTAAGTCCATATAACCGACATCAGTGCAGGCTTCAGAGTGTGGACCTTTGCTTCGGCTGCGACAGCGATTTTTGAAATACATGTAGTTGTACTGCGGAGGCATGTTACGCGGAATAAATATTTCGCGGAGCTGCATATAGGGAAATATCGTCACTGAAAACCTGAATGGTTACGTGTAATTATTCGTTGTAACTGTGGTTTATAGTCTGGTTAGGTCTGTCTGCGAACTCAAACAGCTAGTTTCGAACTTTATACTCTATTCGGTATCTAACTAACTAAATCAAAAACCAAAAAAAGATGTTTAAAGTAATTTGGTACGAGAAAAAATCGTTGCAGTTGGTACACGAAGTGACGCATTCTAACATTTCTACAAAAATCTAAGATTTAGGTTTTTTTTGTTTCAACATCATATCAATATAGAAGTGGATCATTTCAATTTAAAAAGTCACATGCTGTTGTTGTTCCTGTTTGGCTGCGTGACGTACCACACACTGAAAAATACACAGGTCACAAGATTTCAAATGATTTGACGTATACTTTGAAAATCGATAAAAAATAGCGGACCGTTAGAAGAAATAAAACAAAACAAAACGCAGAGGGTCTTTATTGTCAAGACTAGTAACTCCACATTTGGCATTTCTATCCTGTCTTATAGAGCGAGATCAAACTTTTTGCCTCGAATATAATGTTACAGAAACGTTTCTTCAGTTCGTTTTCGTCGACATTTGTACATGTCTTCAATTTAGAATAAATAAAACCTGAATGTAAGCACTTCACTTTCAACCGAATGATTATTGGGACAGTCTTATTGACACTTTTATCATCGAACGAAAAATGTCACTGAAATGTTTACTGCTCATGATCTTCGTCGACATTTTAAAAAAGCTTTTAAAGTAAATTTCAAGCTTTCTATCTTCAAACAAACGATCTTGATGGTATGTACGTTAGTTTAGTACTAGAACACTTTGAAACGAAATATCAGACCGCGGTAGTGAGACGTTATTTATTGAAACGAAAAATATCGCATGATTAAAGAAAGGTCGTCGTGCATGATATCATTACAATTCCGTAACAGTCTAGAAATGACAGCCAATAACTAATTATAAGCCCTTGGGGAGATGGGTTGGGATACTCCGTTTCCCCTTGTGGTAGGTTGATCGGCGGTCGGTTTTGAAAATGACCTCTCAAAGGTACGCATCAATCAAAAGAACTGTTAACTTCTTTATTTCTTAAAGTGCCAGGGTACGATGGTGCAATTTTCTTGGCAGCTAAACTTATTTTTAGTAAGAAAGCGAAGTAAAAATGACCCTTACAAGTACAGAGACATCTTACGTTGTTGGTACACACAGGAAATATTTTTAACCCTTGAAGGAGCGCCGATCAGCCCTACCACTTGGACAAAGTATGGGAGTACCCCTTGGGACTGGATGTTGCAGAATGACAAAGGTAGTATCCCTTGGGACTGGATGTTGCAGAATGATAAAGGGAGTACCACTTGGGACTGGATGTTACAGAATGACAACGGGTGTACCCCTTGGGACTGGGTGTTACAGAATGATCTGACAACGGGTGTACCCCTTGGGACTGGATGTTGCAGAATGACAAAGGGAGTGCTCCCGGCAGCATATTGAAACATTTCAATATATATTGATATATATATGTATATTTTGTTTATTGATGTTGGTAGACTTTGATTAACAACGTAAATACAGACATTCTAGAAAAAAACGTCAAGTCCTGCCTTGGGGGAGGACTCAAAGGAAATATGTTGATCAATTTCACTTTCACAAACCTAATCAAAAATAGCCTACTCCCACATACTTAAAAAAACCCGGTGAGTAAAAGGAAAACATATGTAATGTTAGTATGAATAATGAGTCAAGCGCGTATACGTTATTCGGCGATTTTATTTCCAGTATATTTCGATTTAGAATTATTGTCATTCGGCGTATCGCAATATAATTTCATACATACATATATGAAGAACAATAAAAACTACACACAAAATACACAAGACTAACCTTATCATTGAAAATCTCTAATAAAAAATGCTGCTCAGTGTGCTACTAAAACCGACATGTATAGTGTTTATTCTTAGTTGTTCAACGGATAGTGCTAAGTAATGAATTTTAATTTTAACTGAAATCGATTTTTTTCGTGAATGACTCACACAGTTATTTGAGTTTCTTCCAGATTTCAATGAGCTCTTTGATGTTCTCCATCGTCAACCAACCTTTCAGAAGATTTTCTTTCTCTAGATACTTTGTACATTCTCGAACGATCTCCTCGTCCAAATATTCTGTCTGACATTCCGCGACATTGCGTATTTCTCGAAGGGAACGAAGAACCTGGGAGGTGCCATCATTCAAGTTTAGCTCGGCTTTCAGGTTTTCCCATCGACTTCTTGCTTTCTCTCTGTCTTCATCCGCCATTGGCAATTTCTGGATGTCATTTTCTATTTGCTCGATGGTATAACTTAGTAAAGGCATGTATGCATCTGGCAGAACTTTCTTGTACAATGCATTTTGAACACCGCAGGATAAACCTACAATGCAAATTAAAATATATATCACGACAAATAAACGTTGAATGTGGTTTGCTTTGGTGCTCGAGACAGCAGTCGCCATCAATTACCACATAATACATATATAGTTCAAAATCATCGCTCGAACTTGTGCATGTTCAAAATATTCAATCGCCAGTCACCAATATCAACAGTCTTTCAGTAGCTAGACTTCCCACAACCGGACGAACGTTCACACAATTCACCGACCACCATAGCTCAAACATGAGTTCAAACTTATCAAAATCTCAAAACTACACACACATGGATGGTTATTATTCACAACTTATCACTCGGACCCCCCCCATTTGAGTTCAAACTATTCAAAAAACATTCACAACAACAGCACTTTTTCTCAAGAGTAGTAGTAGACACACAAAATAGAATTTCATCAGAACTCCCATCTAACTCACAATCATCCGGTTCATGTCTACACTCAAACCATTCAACTTGCATGCCATTCAAGACAAACTTTTGGTATTAGAATCCACTAACATATAATGCTACTATTAATAATATAATCGGATATCTAACCTGATAGCTTGGACATTGCGACTTGCTGGCCGTTAGCCTGCACAGAAAGACGAGGAGGCGCGCCTTGAACATAACGCTGCTGGTTTCGTAATTGAGCAATATCAGACTGCAGCTTCTGTTCTCTTCTTTCGCTCTGTTCTCTGGTTGTCTCCAACTCTTTTTCAACTTCTTTCAAAGAAGACTCGACGTTTCTCATCTTTCCTTCCAAAGCAATATTCTTCATTTCTTGATCGTCTTTCGATTTCGACAGCTTTTTAACTTCTTCTTTCATGTTGTTTAAGCTGAACTTTACGGAGCTCAGCTCTCCCTGAAGTGTCGTCTTTTCTGTTTCAAGTTCGTTTATTCTTTCTTTCAAGACTTTGACTTCGTCACATTTCTTCTCCAGTTGAAATTCATGGTCATTGTCTTTCTTTTCCAGTTCTTTAACTCTTTTTCTCAGATCTGTAAGCTCTGTCTCTTTGGTGTCGAGTTGTTTCTGCAAGTCTTTAATGTCTTCTTCGTAGTTCACATTATGGTGACCTTGTTGAATGCCAAGAAGAATTTGTAATTGGTTTTGTAATCCTCCCAAATTCTCTTCATCCCCAGTTCCATGGCGAACGATTGATTGAAAACTCATTGAAAGCACGTTGTTGAGAATCAAACGTATATAGGAAGGGAAATATTACAAACGACAATCTGTAGCCGAGAACAGACAGAATAGAAGCGATATACATAAAAAAATAATGGATATCATGTAACAACGCATGACATTGTTTTCCTATTCCGGGAATTCCAAACGGATGACATAATTTCAGTTCTCCTTCGCAACTCCTCAGACCGCTAAACTTCGCAGGCTAGTGTACAAAGAAAAACAAAAAGGCTTTACTGAACAAAGGTTGTTACCGAGTAGAATTGTGGTATAGGTTATGGGTTATATAGATTATGAGCATTTTGTTTACTAAGGTAGACCTAAAAAGAGCGAAAAAGGATAAAGATAAGACTATAAGTTTTCAGGATAGGTTAAATAATATAAAATGCAAATGTTTAGTTGTATAGGGCAAATATTCATTTAACACTCGGGACCTGGGTTGGTAATAACTCAAATCTCTCTTAGTATACAGGGGCGGATTTCAGGGGGGTGTTCCGCTTGCAAATGAAGGGCTCTTAAGGTGTTATGGGGTGTCAGATCCCTAAATGTCATAATAAAATTATCAAATGTCCTAATAAATAAAATAGGGGTAATTGCGGCGCTATATAGGGGGTGACATGTACCTGAAGGGACACCCCTACATCCGCCCCTGGTATAGCTGTTTGAAGCATCCTTGAATTGTATTCAAATGCATTACTAACACACTATTAGAACACTTATAAAAAAGGCGCGCTTTATTTTTGCATATTTGCAAAATGCATCGAGAGATGAATCTGGGTGTATGTGAATTGTCTAGGTCAACCAAGCATCACTCTGGAAAATTGCATTGATAAACAAAGAAAGTATTCCATTTTGTACTTAAAAAAAAGGACAGTGACACATATATTTTGAACTTAATCTGGATATACTAATATACTAGTATAAGACACACAAATTTTGAATATTAACGTACTCTTGAAAAGGACGCCGGACGGCGTCGAAACGTCGATAAAATCAAAATCAAACTTACTTGCGTTAGTTTTTATATTACATATCACAAGCAAAGCTACTGAAAGCACATTTAATTATAGATCATATGATACATGGGAATTTTCCATAAGAAATAACTGATTTTAGTTTACAGCTATTAAGAGATTGTCTGTTTAGATTTTACGATGCAGAATTTAATATGCAAATTTATTATGTGGCGTAAAAGTTTCTCGAATTCTGATTGGTTGACGCGCGGTCCAACCAATACTATGACAAAAGTCCAATTTTCGTAGTTTGTTTTTTTCAGACCGGGAAATCCAAAACAACTTGCATTGTGATGAAGTATTGCGGCAAATATTTTATTAAAGTTTTATCTCTTACTAGTTTTATCCGGCTCTTGTAAGTTTAGTATGTGTTTGAAATTTTTTTATGCAGTTGCTGCTAAAGTGAGTCTAGTTTACATTCAAAACACCTGATTCAAGTGAGCACTTGCTTTTGAAGTCAACGATGCTATCACTATTACAAAGAAACAAAGAACGGGGGAAAGCTTTTCTAGTAGTTCAGGTGTGTACAAGTAATTATTGGAGTTGAAGTTTCTAGAATAATGTTATCCTGTTCAAGCCAACTAAAAGCCGAACTAAACAGTGAAATTTATGATCGCCGGCCCGCTTTGCGAAGTACTAGTTTTCCACTTGATTGGATCAAAAAAGTTTAACTTTATTTCGTGAAAATTTTAGTTAGTTTAGCGGTTCAAACAAAATTATAAATTTTTTACTAGAAAGTGTTGTATTTTATAAACTATTTTCGAAAAACCATAAAAGCTAAAACGTTACCTTTACCGATTTTTTAAATACACTTTGAACAAAATTTCCTCACATTGTAAAATATACTAACTATTTGTTTTTTTTTATTTCAATAAACTTGGAAAAAAACTGGCTGTTTGATTTTGTTAGAGGTTTATATTTACTTAGCCCAGTGAAAATCCGAATAGAAAAATAAAACTTGTTTCAAAAGAAAAGTTTGAATATAGTAAGATTTTCTTTGGCGAGTCAGTCGATTGCTTCTGGCGTCCTTCCGTTCGGCGCTCGTCGTTGAGTCTTCACCGTCCTAGCAAGCTGGGGCGCACCTCTATCAACATACTACTTTTATCGATTTGTTTGCCGTGCGTGAGTGCGTGCAATTCCGCGCGACCAAAAAATTGCTTTCAAAAAGCCACAGGAATCCCATCCGCGCGCATTCAAACAAATACACCACAGGAACCCCACCCGCGCGCTCAATGATTTATGTACTGCATGACGGTCATATACTCATACACAATTTAATAATTTCATTGTCATTAAAAAAAATCCTCAGAGAGAATAGTTGGGCTGCCTGTGCATATTCTAGGTCATGTCAACTTATAAAATGCTGATTTTGATTTGCGGGCAAATAAGTTAACCATAGATTTTTCACCAAACTTCGCCTGGTGAAATATATCATACACGTTTAATGAGCAAATAAAAAATGGGGGTCACCGTACTTGTTTAGGAGTGAGATGATCTCAAAGTGCAGCCTTTTTCTTGTCAAAAATCGCTTCCGCGCAATACGAACAATTCCAGTGAAAAAGTCATTTTTTGGATAGAAAAAGCGAATGGATTGCCAAACATTTCTTGAGACAAACGTCTAATACTGTCCTATTGATTAATATTGATATGAATAAATACAACTAACCCTTTGGATTTTGGCTTGAATTCGCAGGCATCATGCAACATTCGGCGACGCTTTCGATCGATGAAGATTGACATTTTTATCCAAATACGCCTATCATTTCATATTTAACCATAACTTTTTCTTTAAATTTTGAACACACACAGCTTTTTTAATTCTTTATAAATTTTCAAAATAAAAAATGGGGGTCACGGTATTTGTTTTCGAGATATTGCGCTGCAAACTTTCAATATCATACAATATTCGGTCGCCATCTTGTTTCGTGGAACGCCTAGGTGATTTCTTTTATGAAACGAAATCATCCAACCTCGTTCCCAGGGCCTTTTTCCGCGGGGGAGAAAAGACCCTGGCATCGGCTTGTCGAATATTGATTCTGATTGGCTAAGTGAATGCTTAATTTTGTTTGGCTAACGCTTTATTATTGCTTGAATGAAATTTACAATCTTCGGGAAACTAAAAAAATAAAGAAATGTAAAAATGAAAAATTAGAAACTTCAGGAATAATTATACAAAGGATTTTTTGAAGGTCTAGGATTGAGAATAATTTTATTTTTCACAATTTAATAGCAGCAAAGCAGAGCGCAAAGGCTCAGGAAGTCAGCATCGATTTGCAAAATTAATTTGTACATGCATGGATACAATCTTAAACTTCAAGTAAAAACTCAACACTTTATACTAAGAGTTTTTGTTAAAAAAATGTAAGCTAAGGAAACAAACCTGGATAACGCAGTCATAGAATGTACATATTTTAAAACTGAAATCGATAGCTTTAGCTTTTATACCGAAATGTGAAAATGTTTTCAGTTATTGAAATGAACGACTTTCATCTTCATACTCACTACGAAGTAAACTGCAGTCTACACAACAATACAAAGACCAAGAAAAATACATAACCAAGGCAGGATGATGAATTTCTTTTGAGCTATCTTATTTTCTTTTTCGAGAAAAACAAAGTCAGTTTCCGTTACAACACTTAATATTACATCTGCAAAAAAGGACTTTCATTCTATATTTCTCTAACTATCAAACAGACTTAAAACGATCTAAAGGAGAAAAACAGTTCACACTTATTTGAATATGCATATTTTATTTGACGATAAACTTACATACAAATTTATTATTAATTTGAGTCAAGAAAACTTTTTTCAAAGTATTCAGTATGAAAGTCGTACGCGAGTTTTCAGTTTTTATAAAAGCAAAAAAAAGACCACTTCAAAACATTATTGGTCTTGGGTTTAGTAAATCTAACTTTGAGGCTTAAGCTCGCAGTATGAAAGGTCTTTTCAGGATGAAAATTAAAAATGCAAAACTTTTCTCGATGAAAAAACAGCGCCGGTAATTTTGACATATCAGCTGTATACACCAATCGAACACACAGAAATACTGGGTGTAAAATCCAGCCGATGCCAGGGTTTTTTTTCCCCCGCGGAAAAAGGCCCTGGGAACGAGGTTGGAAATCATCCAGGCGTTCCAAAGCGCGCGCAGAAAGGATGCGACGAAACAAAATGGCGTTGAAAGTTTACAGTGCAATACTAGCTCGGAAACGAATACCGTGACCCCCATTTTGTATTTGCTTAAAGCATGCACGCATCAGTAATCGTTTTTCATCATGCAAAGTTTTAAGAAACATCTATGGTTAACTTATTTGCCCGCGAACGTCCTTAAATCTGTCTGCCATAATGGGCTAGGATAAATCCTACATATCAATCAATCAACCAACCAATCAATCAATCAATTTATTACAGTCATGACGTGGGATAAGGTCGCCCTTACGTCTCATGTAAAAAACGTATGACATATAGGTGTTTTATCATACCGATCAAATATTTTTTTTCAAAATATCTCTAGCCGGGTAAACAATTAGATTGTTACAGTCCAATAGGTTGCTGTCGATCAATATCGCAAAAATATTGGATCGCCGAGTGAGTACTCAAAACTAACTCTTTTACTCCGACGAAGGGCTAAAGCTCGAAACGTCAGGTGATGTAAAGTCAACATTATTTACGGTGTTACAGTATTTACAATTACAATTACAATAGTATTACCTATCGTTTATATCAAACACCGACGCAGCCTATACTAGTTTACTCGGTAGTTTCCATTTTAGTAAAGTTAAGTTAACATTTTTTTACGGTGTTACAGATTTCATTATATTATCATTGTTTATATCTAACACCGACGAAGCCTATACTAGTTTATTCGCTAGTTTCCATTTTTAAAATACGGAGATGTGATTGGAGGATTCTTGTGAATAATAATAAAGGGACATGTAAGTATTTGGTTACGATCTTGAAGCGATTCTGGGTGGTTAAGAAGTCACCGATGATAAAAGAAAGTGATTTATACACATTGAAAATGAAATAAGTTCTTTAAAACTTGAATTTTCTTTTTTAAACGAGGACAAATAACGTACTTTAAAAGCTCGCAATTTCCAAATTGAAGTCGATGCCGATAAAGTATACACCTAATCCAAAAAACGTTGTCGGGCCCGCCGCACAGTCCTCGCGCCAAGACCGTGAATGAAAACACAGTGAATATTTTGATGAGAGTGATAAAACCAGAAAATAAAAGTAGGCACAACACTATTTCGTTGAAAAAAGTACCACACTAGAGTGTGAACATGCAAATAAATTAATTACTGATTAGATATAACCAATATCTTTCACAGTCTTGGCGTGAGGACTGTGCGGCGGACCAGACAACGTTTTTGGGATTAGGTGTATAAAAACTAGCAAAGCGGATGTGTGCTATCAACAATGAATTGAAATGCGTTCGGTGCATCACTGAGTAAAGTCATATTATTAACTATGGTGAAATACAGACACATGAGAAAAATATCATATACTATTTAACAATTAGACCCGCAGCCCGAATGGTCTACGAGTCAATAGCCTACGAGGCCGAGTCTTTCTTCACAAAACATCAAAATTATGTGCTTTTTTGTCATTTTCTTGCTCGTATTTGCAATTTACGATTTAAGGAAAAGCATTACATTTAGTACTAAGCTATTACAAGAAATAGAAGAAACAAGAAACGTTTTCAAAGTTACAAAACCGGCCCTTTTCTCTACTAGTAGTCTATCACTCAATAGACCATTAGTAGAGTAGCCAATCAGAATGCAGGATACGTGATAGACCACTAGTAGGTTTATACAAATATAATTTATCTCTTTTCTAAACTAAATCGAGGGTTAACAGATTCTACAGTAAACGAACTATTGACAGTTATAGAGCATGCCCTAATGATGTCCTATTTGCATAAACTGGTCATGCTTTATCACCATAGTCTTTGATTAATTGAAAGCACGCACAAAAGACTAGTTTTGTAAAACAAGATTCTGACAAAAGAAACATACAATTGATTGTCTTTAAACATGTTTGATTAAACTAATTGAGCGCGATTTAGTTGACATGGTAATGACTGGCAATTCGGTCAACTCCTGACTATTTTCCGACTCAAAAAACTCAAGTTTCAACTCGTATTTCTTAGAAAACGCGCTGAAGGTTTACGGTTAAAGAACTTCACGGATCAGTGGATATTGCGATTGAACGAATAGTCATTGGCCATGGAAAAACAACCAATGCTTCATTAAGACAAGTTTTCACTGTAGCAGTGTTGATACTGGCCAGGCTACGAACTTCATTCTCTCACAAACTCATCTAGGATCTAACGTAGTTCGAGACAGGACGATTTCAAAAGTGCTGGTTCGCTTACTGAAATTATAACGGTTATCAAGTATAGTTTCCGGCAACATTTGGTGAAGAATACTGCTATCACAATTCAAGTTTTCTTAACTGCCAAGCTAGACGTGTGACAAAGAGCTAATTCAAGTTGTGTTTGATTGTTGTGAAAAAAGGATTCAACAACAACAAGCGTTTTATGTTTGATTAAAATTCTCTAACAATTTACTTGCGCCAAGAGTCACGAATTCACACTCTGGAACAAGATATAGTCGAAAGACTTTGGTTTGAAGAATCTAACAATGGATGTTTAATATTTGATTTACATTCTCTAAAAAATTACCACCATAGCAACAACTGCGGATGTAAACAAGATATCTGGTCGAAATACTTTGGTTTTCAAGCCATTAAACAGCGGATATATATTTCCGAAAATGTTCTGCAATATCTGATGAAAAACAAACACTAACTGAAATACCGTCCTACCAACGCTCTGGAACACTGCCAAACTTGCATCACCAAGAGAAATGCTTTTCTAATATTGCGGTACAAATATAACTTCAAGATCATAAATTGCAGGGTACAAATCTTTGGTTTAAAGCATCCAACAACTGAAACTTCAACATCAAAAATTGCCGGACACAAAATGGCTGGAAATTTGAAAGGTTTGATTTGTTCAACTACAACATTTAATATATTAGTCTTCTTGATATTCGCATTGTGTGTTGTTGGAATCTGCTCAAACCTTCTGGTCTGTATTGTCATGAAACGTTCTAAAAGACTCATGAAAGTTCTATCAAATTACTTTGTCTTTCAACTCAGTGGAGTAGAATTACTCATAAGGTTTCTAATCATGGCAGACTCATTATATGCGTTTCTCTCCGTGGACAATTTCCGAGGAAAGTTTAGATGCCTTTTTAAAAGGACTTTGATTGACATATTCTTCGGGGCAATTCTATGTCTTCTTACTGGAGTAGCAATAGACCGCTATGTAAACATCGTTTATCCTCTAAAAGGACGGCTTATAAGACACAAGAAGTTGAAGGCAACGAGCATCGTATGGGGATATGCATTTCTAACGGCAGTATCAACCAATATTCCTATTACTCATACGCCCAAGTTGAGTAAAGTATCTTTGAAATCAGAGTCAAATGAAACCACGGACAAAACTCATGAGATTTTCTTCTGTAGCATGGATGAAAGTTTACTTTCCAAAGTCCTCACCTTCACAAATTTATGTTTAAGATTTGTGATTCCATTTGTTATAATTATTATCTGTGATGTAAAGATTTTGGGTGTTTTAAGGAGAAAGTCAAAGAAAAACAACAAACCGATCCAAATCCTCCAAAGTGCGGCTTACAGAAGAAAAACTTCAAAGGCACTCAAGATGTTCTTCATTGTAATTATCAACTATGTCTTGTGTTTGGTACCTCACATTGGTTTTCAAATTCTTGTAGAGCTTGGACTTGTTGAGAATATCAATTTGACAATTCCTTTGGCATTGAATTTGAACGAACGACTAAGCTCAGTGATGAATCCGTTAATCTATGCATTCTATAATCCACAATTTAGGAGGGAACTTCTAAAAGTATTGCATATTAGAAAATCAAGCCGTATCTTCTATCCACATAATTCTCGAGTTCCTACTACAACGAATAGACAAGGAGGTTCAAGCATGACGACGCTGCAATCACGCACATATCATCAATCGGTTCATGAGCCTGCAAACAATATTATGGAAATGATAAACAGCGGATTTCAAGTCGGGGTTTCTAAGAATCAATAGGAGTAAAAGTGTACGAAAACTAAAGCGGTTAAATTACTTCTTTGTGAACTGCATCGATGTTTGTAAAACTAAACATGTACGATAATTGGCGGGTAAACTAGTTTGGGCTGCGTCAATGTTTCTTGGTAAGTGCGCAATTTGAGTAAAAATGTACGATGACTAGATGGTAAACTAGTGTCGACTGCGTAAGTGGAAATAAGAATAAAGATGTACGATAACCAGCGGTTAAACTAGTCTAGTGTGGACTGCGTCGATGTTTATAGTAAGAAACAATTGGAGTAAAAATGTACGATAACCAGCGGTTAAACTAGTGTGGACTGCGTCGCCAGTGTTTCTAAGAAAACAATTGGAGTAAATATGTACGATAACTAGCGGCCAAACTAGTTTAGGCTGCGTCAATGTTTCTTCAATAGTAAGTGCGCAATTTGAGTAAAAATGTACGATAACTAGCTGATAAACTAGTGTCGACTGCGTCAATGTTTCTTAGTAAACAATTGGAGTAAAAATGTACGATAACTAGATGGTAAACTAGTGTGGACTGCGTCAATGTTTCTTAGTAAACAATTGGAGTAAAAATGTACGATAACTAGCTGTTAAACTATAGTGTCGACTGCGTCAATGTTTCTTAGTAAACAATTGGAGTAAAAATGTACGATAACTAGATGTTAAACTAGTGTGAGCTGCGTTAGTGGAAATAAGATTAATAAAAATGTACGATAACTAGCGGTTAAACTAGTGTCGACTGCGTCAATGTTTCTTATATTAGTAAACAATTGGAGTAAAAATGTACGATAACTAGATGTTAAACTAGTGTGGACTGCGGCAATGTTTATAAGAAACAATTGGAGTTAAAAAGTACAATAACCAGCGGTTAAACTAGTGTCGACTGCGTCAATGTTTCTTAATAAACAATTGGAGTTAAAATGTACGATAACTAGATGTTAAACTAGTGTGGACTGCGGTAATGTTTATAAGAAACAATTGGAGTTAAAATGTACGATAAAAAGCGGTTAAATCACTGGTGTAGACTGCGTCAGTTTTGCTAAGGAAACAATCGGAGTAAAACAAAAATGTACGATAGCTAGCGGTTAAACAAGTTTAGTGTTTTCAATAACATAAAATTAAAATAAAAACATATTTATTCAAACGTTGTCCATGATTTGTAAATTGAACTGATGCCCCAAATGACCTAACGATGAAAGCCACGATGGCTTTTGTTTGGTATCTTGGGCTTCCTGTGGTCTATAAGATCGCGTCGGCCTGGGATTGTTTATGTCACAGTCAAAATGGCCGTCATTGCCTCGAAGATTTTCGATATCGTCAATGTTTGGCTTTAAAATTCTTATCAAAAACTTAACTATGAGTCTAAATAATACAATTTATCGATGATAAATGAAATGGATCAAAAGTATCCTGTTCTAGGGCATCAGGATAAGAGAGACTTTGAGAAATTTCTGAAGTTTTTGTCGTTGAAGGTAGGCGAACGAGGATGTCATCATTTGAGATGAGTTGTTGGATACTGGTAAAAAAATGCAGTTTTATTATTAATTTAAAGTATATATCGACTCTATCTTTATGAGAAACAATTAATTATTGCTTCTTGAAAGTATACTATATAGTTAAGCATCTAAAATCATTTACTTTCTAGGTGTAAAGTACAATTTAGTTAATGTTATGTAAAAATCATTTTTCGTCATCCATTTTGTTGTTTTATTTTCTTAGTTGTTTAGTACGTTTCCTCATTCTTATATAATTCTGGCTTGTAGCCTTTTTATATTATTAGTTTTAGTTTTATAAGGAACTTTTTTATTGTGTGATTTAGATGTGTAGTAATTTGTATAGGATGTCTGTAATTTTTGTTATCTAATATTTCATCATACATCTCCAAGATTCATTTTATTAGCACAATATATTTACTTCAAAAACTGAATTAGTGTTTATTATACCTTGGTCTGGTTTCTGGACTATTTTAGCTGAAAGTCCATTGAAAACATATTGAATTATTAGAGCTGATATGTTTACTAAATTGTAAGTTCGTTTTCTGTAGGCAGTACAAGTGATTGTCCAATCACGAAATGGAGAAAAGCTCCATACCTCATCAAAACCTCCTGCCATTGGACAGCACTGGGTATGGGATTATTATCATTGCCGTCATCATCAGCATTGTTTATCGTCACAATCATTATTCACATCACCATCATGTTAAGTACTATACAGTCATCATTAGTCATATCAATAATTATCATCATCATCATCATCACAATCATTATAATATATTATCATCATTATCATAGTTTTTATAATAATGATCATGTTACAACAATCATTGTTGGTCATCACAATCATTACTATCATCATCATTATTATTATCAGGTTACTATCATCGTTGTTGATCATGAACCCTAACCCATCACCGTCATTCATTGTCATTACACAATCATCATCACAATAATCATCAACTCCACCACCATCATTAATAATATTATCATCACCACCTGCATTATCATTACCATCATCTTAGTTATTGTTATCAATCATCATCATCACCATCATTATTAAATGATCAACATTCTCATCATCATCATCATCATCATCACCATCATTATTATCATCATAGTTACTATTCACCACCCTACCCCATTGTTCTCTCTCTGCACTAAATCACTGATTGCTGAGTACCCGCGTCTGAAAGCAAAGATATTTAGTTATGTTGCAGTTCGCACTCTGCAATATCAAACATATTGCAGTTCGCACTCTGCAATATCAAACATATTGCAGTGTGTTTTGTTAAGTGTGTATAACTAATAATTTCCATTCTAGTAAGCATCATCAGACTTATAATTCATTAAATAATTTACTAGATAGCGATTTTTGGTGAAAAAAGACTTTGAGTACCAATGCCAGGATTCGAACCGAGACCTTCTGCATTGCTGTATCCGCGCTTTAAGCCATTATGCTACCCAGGCAACCGATGGAAAACTTGCAACAAAAACACGTTTAATGTCATCAAGTTCATTAGCATTCCTCTAAATAGAATTGATGAAATTATAACTAATTAGAGTTTGGTAAGCCTATTGTTATTATATTCAAAGAGACAAGAAACCGCTGATTATTATGCAACAAAGAGAACAATAATGGGACAGGCTATTGAATGATTATTACATTTTCATTGGCTGATAATATTATAACTAATTAAGCGGCGTTGACACGAGCAATTTTTCCTTGACAAGTATCCTTGACAATTTTCATTGCTCGTGTAGACGATCAGCAAGATTTCCTTGACAATTTTATATTGACAAGGTTTCCTTGCTCGTGTAGATGATGAACAAGTTTTCCTTGACAAGTTTAAGTTGTGCCCACAATGCCTTGCATTCAGCAGAGTACTAACATAATATTGGTTCCAGTCCCTTGTCGAGTAAAAAACAAAATGATTTATAGTTAAGTCCGATCATGGGCAGCAGAGTATCATTCGCGTTTTTATTCGCTTGTAATCTCCGTGTATTTATAGTTACCAACGGTCGCTTTAATTATTCGCTTGACCTTCGTCTTTATATTTCTAGCTCCTATTTCAATCTCGTGATATTGGTCTATCTAGTATTAAAACTGCGATCGTATGTCACTCGGTTACTAATCGGTAACTTCTTTAACGGCCCCCGAAGGTATATAAGATACCAGGGTATGCAACAAGCCTTAATCCTATTGTTCTCTATCTGCCCAAATCCGTACTAGGTAAACGTCACTGCTATGGACAGTGATGATAGATACGCCAGTTCGGACTCTGTTCGCTTGCTATCGGACTCCGTTTGACCAGTAATAAAGATTGCGTTACCGTATTAGTTGTTGAATAGTCCGGCCGTTATTTTGACACATGGAGAACGCATTCACAAGAATATTTTATTATAAGGCTTTAATAGAAACGAGCAATGCATAAGAATATTATTATCATGTGAATGCAACGGTTCGACAAGGTGGCAACCACTGCTGTCGAAAGACCGATTTGGGGAAGTTTATAAAGAAGGTTTTTACCAATGTACCAAAATATAGATTGAGACAAGTTGATGGTTCCCGAGGTTGGGTAATTCATTACGGTTTGAACGCTAATAGCGACTTATTTGTTTACTTTAAACGTTTCTGCAGCTTGAAAGTAGCGACTTATTATGAACTAGTAAATCACCGTACGTTAGTTTTTTAAACGATGCGTTAGTTTCTATCTTAAAAAATCTATTTTACTTAAATCATGAAACCACTCAAATGAATAATTAATTTTATATCGCAGGTTTAATGTTATAAATACCGGTACTTCTGGTAGTACTGATTATCGACCGAACGAATAGTTGTGTTTTCCGATAGCAAGCGAACAGAGTCCGAACTGGCGTATCTATCATCACTGTCCATAGCAGTGACGTTTACCTAGTACGGATTTGGGCAGATAGAGAACAATAGGATTAAGGCTTGTTGCATACCCTGGTATCTTATATACCTTCGGGGGCAGTTAAAGAAGTTACCGATTAGTAACCGAGTGACATACGATCGCAGTTTTAATACTAGATAGACCAATATCACGAGATTGAAATAGGAGCTAGAAATATAAAGACGAAGGTCAAGCGAATAACAAAGCGACCGTTGGTAACTATAAATACACGGAGATTACAAGCGAATACAAACGCGAATGATACTCTGCTGCCCATGGTCCGATCAACTTGAAGTTTTACATGTGAAAAGTAAACACCAAAAGAAAAATTTTCTTCTTTTCACTTTTACAAATGTTACGATTTTTGGCGGGAAAATGACGTCACCAATTTTAGTGGGAAATTGAAATAGAGGGTTATGCAAAATTTTAAAATGCGCATTTGAAAGAACTCATTGAGATATGTTCAAAACCGAAGAGATAACAGTCAAAGTCAAATTTAATCAAAATATATGATTTTTGAAGTTTAGAAATGTTTTCTATTTTACATTCAAAAAATTATAACTTTAGATTAAATTTGACTTTGACTATTATCTCTTCGGTTTTGAACGTATCTCAATGAGTTCTTTCAAATGCGCATTTTAAAATTTTGCATTACCCTCATTTTAGATTTTCCTCTAAAATTGATGACGTTATTTTCCCGCCAAAAATCGTAACATTTGTAAAAGTGAAAAGAAGAATTATTTTCTTTGGGTGTGTACTCTTCACATATAAAATTTGAAGTTGATCGGACCTAACTATAAAAAGTTATTCAAAATCACGCTTAAAAACGCCGATTTCAGTACACTGCCAGCCCAGCGTGAAAGTTTGGTAAGCCTATTTTTATTATATTCAAAAACACAAGAAACCGCCGATTACTGTGCAAGAGAGAAAACAATGGGGCAGGGTGGTGAATAGTAACTATATACGATAGTCACTTCGGCCGGCTAGCAATATTAGATATATTGCAGTCAGCTTCGGGCTGCGCCCTCAGCTGACTGCAATATATCTAATATTGCTGCCGGCCTCAGTAACTATCTAATACATCATCATCATCATCACTATCATTATTATCACCATCATCATCATCATCATCATCATCACCATCATCATCGTCATCATCATCGCAATTATCAATATCATCACCATCATTATCACCATCATCATCATCACCATCATTATCACAATCATCATTATCATCACCATCATCATCACCATCATTATATCACCATCATCATCATCATCATCATCATCACAATCATCATTATCACCATCATCATCATCACCATCATTATCACCATCATCATCATCATCATCACCATCATTATTATCATCATCATTATCATGATGGTTCATCACAATCATCATTGTCGTCATCACCACTGTTCATCATCATCATCACCAGCATCATCATCACATTCATCACCATCATTATTATCACAATCAATCAATAACACTATCATTGCTTTTAGTTTAACCTAGCTATAGAAGACATGCCAGAAATAACCGTGGAAACCAAGAATACAATGGAGGGACGTCTACCATCCCAGGAACAGCCAATGTGTATAGAAATATCCCTAAAAACAAGTGAGGGAGATTCAATGGTATTGGAAACATGGTGTCTTGGCATGAACAATAGGTAGGGGATGGGTGTTCCACCTTTATATTTTATATAGTCAATATGCATGCCACCCCTCCCCCATTTATATTGCTTTAGTATCCATATAGGTAGGGGAGGGGAGGGTTTAACCTTTATATTTTATATAGTGAATATGCATACCATCCCTCCCCCATTTATATTGCTTTAGTATCCATATAGGTAGGGGAGGGGAGGGTTTAACCTTTATATTTTATATGGTGAATATCCAGACCACCCCACTCCCACTTATATTGCCTAAGTGTCCTTCTAGGTAGGGGAGGGGAGGGTTTTCAAGTTTATATAATTTTTATTCTGAATATCCATACCACCCCCTCCAGTGGCGGATCAATATTTTAGGGGGGTGAATGGAAACGTATATTTTGGTATTTGTGCATTGTTCATATGTTACTCATCAAATAAAACACAATAAAAAGCAGAAAACGTAGCAAAAATGGGGGGTGTTTAGCCACCCTATTCACCAATCCGCCACTGCCCTCTCCTATTGATTTTCTGTATTATACTATATTAAGTAGGTGAGGGGAGGGTCTCATAACTTATGTAAGTTTCATTATGTGTACACATACCACCCCTCCCCTAAATTATTTCAAAAACCACAAAAGTAATGCTCATCATTAAAGTAATTATTATTATTTTGATGATATTTTGCAGACAAGACAGTCACGCAAAGATAACATTTACAGTATATAACCGTATGGGAATGCTACTTAAATCACTTGTAGCAGTAACCAGGGCAACACCAGCGTACAGGCTGGCCAGGAAACAAGGAATTGATTATGAAATATGTTACAGGTACAAAATATACATTTTGTTAGTTCTTAACATTTATTTGGAAAAATAAGTATTGATATGAGAAAGATGATGGTGATGATGGCCATGTTGTGATGGTGATGATGATGATGATAATAATATTGATGGTGATGATGATGATGAAAAAGATGACTATTGATCGTGCTGATTTTGATTATGATGATTATGATAACGATAACAGTAATGATCGTACTTGATGATGATGATGATGATGATAAAGATGACAATGATGATTGTAATGATTGTGCAGGCGTATTCTTCTTTCTGATAATTAATTGATTAACTTAATATTTTAACATATATTAATTACCGATATATAATATATTTATTTTTATATATGAATTCCTTCTATGCAAGGATTTCTATGTTTCTGCCTTTATTTGGCTTTTTATAATATTTTTTAGCTTGTTTTAATTACATTAAATTAAATATTCCTAAACTCTATTTTAAATATGTAAAGCGTTGTTGAACTTTAAGGAATTGACGCTATATAAAATATTATTATTATTATTATTATTATTATTATTATTATTATTATTATTATTATTATTATTATTATTATTATTATTATTATTATTATTATTATTATTATTATTATTATTATTATTATTATAATTATTATTATTATTATTATTATTATTATTATTATTATTATTATTATTATTATTATTATTATTATTATTATTATTATTATTATTATAGATGATAATGGTAATAGCGGTAAGTTACTGCTCTATTATTTTACACAACAATATAATTATAACATGTTTGTTATTTGTAGTTTTGATAATAAAGTTTAAAACGACAATATAATTTACTACAGTTTATAATGTACCTTTTCTATAGAGTCTATTTTGGAGACGTTAAAGTCAATGAGCTTGGTGAAGGTAATTAATTCTTGAATTATTTGCTTTTTCAATTCATTCCAAAATAATAAAAACCCATGGTAACTTACTAGTATAAATCGCGCGAAAAACGGAATTTCGTAGACCATGAACATCGCACATTCAGACATTTTGATAACTTTTACGATGTGAGTGGGTATTAACGCTCTGACTAAATCGTTTGGCGTTTTGTTTTATTTGTTTTCTCGTAATACGACTGACTGAGAATAAATTATAAAAATCAAATGGATAAACCACGCAAAGCATGCTGGTAAATGACTATGGGTCTTTAACATTGTTGAAGTGACTGTCTTAAAAAAAAACTTGACAACTTTTTCTTTGCTAATATACATTGCAGACGTTAAAACTTAATATTAGTTAAGAAAGTGATGACGAGAATTTCTGATGATGGTCGTCGGATGATGACCGAAATATATACTAGTAAAAACGTTTAAAAAATGGCTTTTCGTTCAGTATCACTTTCTTAATTCGAATATATGCCCGAACAAATATTTTCAATTAATATCAGTTCCTGAGAACAAGAGACCTGTCAATGCTAATCTTGTTGTGTTCTGTGTTCTAGGTTTTCAGACTATCCATGTTGGAGCAGTTGGTACACCATTAGGGTCTGTAACACTATCAGCTGCTTACAGAACTAACCTATCGCTTGCTGAAAGGTATGTCAATGATTTACTGTACTTAGACAACTAGCTATAGAAGGTTGTCAGAGAATACATGTTAGCTAGTAAGTTCGTCAAACTAACCTATCTCTTGCTGAAAGGTATATCAATGATTTACTGTACTTAGACAACTAATGTTGTCAGAGAAGATATGATAGCTGGTTAATGTATGGGATTGCACAAAATTTCTTTCGATACAAAAACGAGAACGTGATTCAGGATTAACGCAAAGTAGAGTAATATAAACGCGCGCACGTACTGTGTGTAGTTATAAAGAACGCGAGGTTGTCAGAACACGAGAGAAGTGTTAAGATAAGCACGACCCAAAGCGGACTGCTTCTCAACACTTCTCGAGTGTTCTGACAATCCCCAAGTGCTTTATAACTGCATACAGCGCAGAAAGCAAGTTTTCTATTTCTTTTATGAAATACAAATTGATCAACATACAAACGCGCGTGCTGTGTGCTCTCATAAAGCACGCGCCTCAACCAATCAAAATGCGTGATTTCTAATAGCAGGGTTCGTGCTACTCCTTAAACTCCTTGAAAACTCCTTATATTTGATTTTCGTTTTTAAGGGCACTTGAAAAGCCCTTGAGTTTTAGAAAATCAGCAAAAACTCCTTAAAAACTCCTTAATTCTAGCTAAAGTACGGTAAATTTTGATAAAATTTGTTCATTCTGTGCGACGTTAACAATGACAGGAATATCATTTATATATTAAAGTTGTCGCAAAAAGTGCTTAAAAATTGCTTTTTGGTCCTTGAAAACTCCTTGAAAACTCCTTAGATTTGGTTTACTGACATCAATACGAACCCTGTAATAGTTATTTTTATAAAAAACCTTTTGTTACTTTTCGCGTTGCTAAATTCCACAGGCAGCCCGTCATGGAAGTAAAAAGTGACCATTACAGTTCTCAAGACCAGCAACACTATGGAAATGAAGCATCACGGGACGTCCCTATCCCCTGTGCACCAGCAGTACAGGCTCATTTACATGTCGGAGCAGGCGTCAGGTATTACCTCACTAGACGATTATAACGATGATTTGCTTTCTCTGCAGGCATCTCCCAGTCTCAAGTCAATACACGGTCAATAAGACCGTCACAAGGGAAGCCTAAGTTTAGAGCAAAGGAGTTGCTTGTGGAGTAGGCTAGATCACAATACTAATTGTGATGATGATGGTGGTGGTAGTTGAGATAATGATGAGGATAGTGTTAAATTGTAATGATTATTATTATTGAGGAGGATGAGGATGTTAATGATGATAGTGATAGTGATATGGTAACGACGACGATGATACTATTTATTGTTATGATGATGATGGTGATATTGATGGTGATGATTACGACGACGATGGTGATGATGACGGTATTGATTATGATGATGATGATGGTGATATTGATGGTGATGATTACGACGACGATGGTGATGATGATGCATTGATTATGATGATGATGATGGTGATATTGATGGTGATGATTACGACGACGATGGTGATGATGATGCTATTGATTATGATGATGGTGATAGTGATGGTGATGATAACGACGACGATGGTGATGATGACGGTATTGATTATGATGATGATGATGGTGATATTGATGGTGATGATAACGACGACGATGGTGATGATGATGCTATTGATTATGATGATGATGATGGTGATATTGATGGTGATGATAACGACGACGATGGTGATGATGATGCTATTGATTATGATGATGATGATGGTGATAGTGATGGTGATGATAACGACGACGATGGTGATGATGATGCTATTGATTATGATTAAGATGGTAGTCGATGATTATGTTAAATATCATGATGATTATTATTATCATTATTAATGATGAGGATGTTGATGATGATAGTTTTCATAGTAACGATTATGATGGTGATTATGAACATCAGATTCCAGACATCAATTCCAAAGTACAATTTGCAAACGTGTTCTTGTTTATTGTAGGCACGTCGAAGAAGAAATTGCTAACGCATCGGAAACAGAAGTGACGTCACCTAATCGCGTCCAAACAAATATCAATTATAAGAAATGTTCCTCACCAGTCCCTAGAAGACAGTCACCCGGTCAAAGGTATATCATTTTATTCTTTTTTGTAATGTTTTAATATTTTTAGCCAGACACAAGTGCCGTACTAATAGTCCCGTTCACAGTTCCCTGCGCCATCTTGAAAGGTAGCCGGGTCTTTGTATCGATACGAGACGATGCGCGGTACCTAACCATTACGGCACCCATGTTACCTTGGGTCTATCTAGTGATTGATGGATACACCGACATTTTGTCTCATATTCTTAGTATAGGTGGAATGGAGTACAGTTGAACCCCGCTTTACGGCCACCCCGTTATTTCGGCCACTTTGGGCTGTCCCTTCGGTGGCTGGATTAACGCGGTTCCACTGTAATATTCATATAATATCGAAATAAGTTTCTATATTTTTCTTGTACAGAACTACGAATGTCACTAAACCGTTCAGTATTGCTACATCACACCATACTAAGGGAGCGTTTGCCAGTTCTCCTGTCGCTGCTGATATTGTAAGTACGGTGATATCAGTGATCTGTGTAAATTATTTTGGTAATGGTGATGATGTTGATGATGAAAACGATAATGATGATGACGGGGATAACGATCATAAGGATGATGATGATGATAATAATGATAGTGATGATGATGATGGTGGTGATGATGTTGATCATAGTGATGGTGATAAGAGTGATGATGATGTTGATAATAGTGGTGATGTTGATGATGACGATAATGATGAAAACGGTGATGGCGACCATAGTGATGATGATGATGATAGTGATAATGATGGTGATGATGGCGACCATGATGATGATGATAGCGATAATGATGATGGTGACCATAATGATGATGATAATAGTGATATTGATGGTGAGATGATGATGCTGATGATGGCGACCGTAATGATGATGATAACGATAATGATGATGACGGTGATGATGATAACGATGATGATAACTATCATTATTATTGGTGAAAAGATTGTCAGTGAGGATGATAATGGTTTTGCAAATGCTCATGACCATTTGGATGATGACGATAACAGTTTTTAATCATATTTTAACAGCCTACGTTGCCAGCCCTCTCATCAACACCACCATTTGCCTCGTTATTAACTAACAGAAACAGTCTTGGTTCACGGCCTGACACACCAGAAAGCAAGCGTTCTCATAGAAATAGTTTAAGTTCGTCCAACAGAAAGGTACTAATTTTACTTATTGTCAGCATACCTAGCCTCCTATGCAGCCGCTCCTTTGCAGTGCGGTGCGCTGCGCTGCGGTGTAATGGTGTAATGTAATGTAATTTAATACAAGGTAATGCTTATATAGCGCATTTCACATACGTCGCAATGCACTTTACAATTGTTCATTTGAACGGACTGCTGGCGGCTTACAATGTACTGTTCGTCCATTTAGTAAGATCAGTACTAAGATGGTGTTAAATTGCGAATATGTTTTTTTTAGTCAGTCATTCTACTGTACGTCTATTTAGTAGGATCAGTATCAAGATGGTGTAAAATTGAGAGCGTTTTTTGTTTTTGTTTTCAGGACAGTTCGTCTGAGTGTAGTGACAGTAAACAGCCACCAAGTAACGTGTCTCCAGGTCTATGGGGAAATGATGATGACTTTGTACTCGTAGAACTTGTAAGTCGGCAACAATTATTTTATAATTGATGTTTTAGTCATCTTTATCTGCCATTATTACCATTGTCATTTTCATCATTGATAATGACGATGAATTGATGCATAATTATAATGTTTTTATCATAATCTTAATCATCTTTTTCATCATTATTTTCGTCATCCTCATCATTATCATCATTATCATCATTTTCATCATCATCATCATTTTCATCATCATCATTTTCATCATAATGTATCTAATCAGTATCTAATGTTTTTTTTATTGGTGATTATAGAAACCAGCATTTGCTTCGCCGTCCAGTGTGGATGGTGATCTGGGCAGTTTTTATCGCGAGTGTCAAAGAGCACCACCATTAACGATGTTTGAAAACAAGAACGAACAGACAATTGATGATATCATGGTAAGGAAAGGCCACGCTAGCTGTTACAGCAGATTTTGTATGACTATGAAAAGTTCAGTGCCGTGTGCGTACCTTGCCGCGACCGTAGGTTTCTAGAATTTGCCGTGCCTTGACCGCGTTCGTGACGTCAGCTTTTGATATCATACGAAATCTGCGGTATTAATCTTCATGCTATTGATGATATTGCTAATTGTGTTGATATTGTTGACACTCTTGTTGTTGTTGGCGGTGCTTTTGTTGGTAGTGCTATACTTGTTGCTTATGTTGATATTGTTGTTCATATTTTTTGTCGTTATAGCTATTTCTGCTGCTGTAGTGGTTGTTGCTGCTTCCATTGCTGTTGCAGTTCTTGGTGGTGGTGGTGCTGTTGTTGTTGGTGGTGGTGGTGGTGGTGGTGGTGGTGGTGGTGGTGGTGGTGGTGGTGGTGGTGGTGTTGTTGAATTGCTGTTGGTGCATTTGGTGGTGGTTGTTGTTGTTGTTGTCTTTACTGCTGTTGCAGCTTGGGCTGTTTTTATTGCTTATACTTTGTTTTAGAAGCTTAATAGTACAGCCATATAGCCTTTTTCCTGTCTAGAAAGAGCAGCAATATGTTGTAATTGGTAGCAAATGGTAGTATTTAGTATAAACAGTCAAACTTCAAGTTCTCAGTAGAATTCGAGGCGTTCAACAATATTCACTTTTGCTCTGCTCTATTTGTAGGACGAGCTCAATCAGCAACTCACAGACTACAACGAATGTTTACCGATTTTCGACGAACTTGTGGCAAATTTGCAAACATCACAGTCATCGTGACATCTTAAATTCAGATGAATGCAATACAAATGCGTGACACAAAAGTATAACGTGAAAAAAAACTGTTACATGACAAAATATTGCGTGATAATAGATACTGCGTGACAAAATATTTCGTGACAAAAACTATTGCGTGACACAAAATATTTCGTGATGAAATATTGCGTGAAATTAAATATTGCGTGATATCAAAAACATGTAAATAAGAATAGTTGTATTAATGATCTGTCTTGCTTCACCAAGACAATAATTAAATTAAATGGAATGAATATTGAATAAGCTGGTACTCCAATTATTTATAATAACGATTTTTCCATTCTCCAGTTTCGACTGAATTCTTCATAATATCCACCGCAGCCTCATTTTCTGTTAATGGAAAATAGCGAGTAAACAAGTATAGGCTGCGTCGGTGTTTGATATAAATGATAGATATTATAATGAAATTTGTAACACCGTAAAAAATGTTGACTTAACTTAACTGACGTTTCGAGCTTTAGCCCTTCGTCGGAGTAAAAGCATTTTGTGTTGTCACGCAACATAAATGACAATACAAAATTCGGCTGTGTTTATAGGAAACTCAGTTGTTCGTTATTTTTTCGGTGTTTTTTTTATATGCTCGCTCGATACCTTTTTTGCTTTTATTTGAAGTTGCACGGTGTTTTTTTTTTGAAGGATAGAGAACTTGCTCGATTGTTTCCCTAATGAAATATCAAATGGTCGTCCCTTATCATTCCAATACTGCAACTTATGGGGACAGGGCTTTTTCAATCTCAGCCCCAAACTATGGAACACATTGCCCCCACACATAGGAAACACAGATAACATCTTATCATTTAAATCCAAACACAAAACTTTTCTTTTTCAATAATTTTATTTTGATTGTTTTTTGTAAGAGCATTGAGCCTTCATTGATAATGCTCCTAAAACATTATTGTTATCATTATTAATACTACACGTACTATCAATATATATCAATATGTCAAAATTGTATGATTTTTTTCTACATTAGGGACGGACCATTTGATACTTGAGAGGGGGAGGGCCAGGTTTAAGTTTTCTCAATTGTTTTTTCCGGCCTCAAATGGTTCACAATCTATTTTTAATGCTCGCTTTTTGTTGACTGTACGATTTTCGCCTACAACTGCCGCATGCATTTGCTATATGTGTACATCATCAACATTACATCATCACTATCTTCATTATCATCAGCATCATCAATCTCACCATCATCAGCATCAATCTAAACATCATTTTCATAAACACGCAGCATTACCATTACCATGGATAATAAAGAAGTATGCTCAATCGTAAAAAGGTCGCTCTACTCAAAAATGAACTTTCCTCGGTCTGACGTCATTTGGTCAATTAGTGCATATATATCCAAGAATTGCCTAAAATTCTGCCTAAAATTCACAGCTTTTTTCTAGATCATTTTGAAAATTTCGCTTGATTTTTGTTCATGATTTTCATTTTATTTTTTAGTTCCTTTCCAATTCGTTGATTTGTGTCCAATATCTCAGCATATATTTCACAGTCTTATAGTTCATCAAAGACATGAAAAGAGTACCAGCACAGGCTGGTGTTTTTCATACAATTTGGAGTTGTGCAGACGACATCAAAAGGTTTGAAATTACTCCTACAACATGGTTGCTCCAACATGTTCGGCTTGTTTAAACACCCTGTTGGATGATGGATGAAACATCATCCAACATTTCTTTTGTTCTCGTGTTCAACAAACCGTATCGCAACAATGTTGGGCCAACATGTTGGGCCAGTTTCGAGGCTTTACAAAGTAAGTAATGTTCTTATTACTATATGTAGTTATGTTTATAAAAAACCTTGAGATGATTGTCTTGGTGGAAATCGACAGAAATGTTTGGGCTCCTCCCTCCGTGTACCAGACACAGTACGTCTGCGTACTAGCCTTTGGACAGGCTTTTTTTGAGCCTGTCCACAGGCGCTAGTGGACAGGCTTTTTTGCAATTGAGCCTGTCCACAGGCGCTATCTGCGTACGCAATTCAAAATAAATTCGAAGGCGTCAAACTATATTTTATTTTGTTCTGCTCTGTTTGTAGGACGAGCTCAATCAGCAACTCACGGACTACAACGAATTTTTACCGATTTCCGACGAACTTGTTGCAAATTTGCAAACATCACAGTCAACGTGACATCTTGAATTCAAATGAATGCAATAGAAATGCGTGACACAATAGTATAACGTGACAAAGACTATTGCGTGACATAAAATATTGCGTGACATATGTAAATAAAATAGTTGTATTAATGGACGGAAGAGGAACAGGGATTAAAATATCCTTTCTCCCAAATTTTATACCATTTACTCCCTCCTCCCTAATCTTTTCGACCATTTCTTCCTCCTCCCTGATTTTCTTTGTTCTTTCTAAATAATAGCTATTGAGAGCGAATGATACAAATTTGAACGATTTAAGAGTTTGTATTTCAGAGATAAGCTGTTTGCATTTTATTGGCCCAAATAGTATTACAATAAGTGTTAAACAGGCATTAAAACTCATCGAAAATGATGAACTTGGGTTTGGTTGACATTTTAACAGCACTAATACGTCACGTAATAGAACACATTACGTGGCCACCAATTTTAGCTGTGGGAAGATCGTGCTTTAGCCATAGAAATTGATCGGAACTGCTTATAGCTCGATAACTAATTAGGTAAAATCGACTTTTCCTCCTCCCTATTTATATATATTCTCCCTCCTCAGGCTCTCTATTTTTAATTCTTATTCTCGCTCATCCCTGTTCATTTAGAGCTGTTTCTCCCTCCTCCCTGATCCGTTCCTCTCGTATGTCTAGTTTCACAAAGATAATTATTAAATTGAATGGTATGAATTAACAGAGACTAATTTGGATTTGGGTTTCCTGTGCTGCTACAGGAAGCAACACAGGAAGCCTAAAAGCCAAAAGATGAAAGAAAGAAGAGATGCCTGCGAAGGAGGCTAGGTATGAATATTACATAAGCTTGTAAGCTGGTTCCTTTTCGTCCCTTATCATCATTGTTATCATTATTACTACATGAACTATATAAATATCAACATCATCAATATGTCAAAAATTGTATGACATTTTTTTTTTCTCATTAGGGACGGACCATTTGATACTTGAGGGGGGGAGGGCCAGGTTTAAGTTTTCTCAATTGTTTTTTCCGGCCTCAAATGGTTCAAAATATATTTTTAATGCTCGCTTTTTGTTGACTGTACGATTTTTGCCTAGAACTGCCGCATGCATTTGCTATATGTGTACATCATCAACATTAAAATCATCTTCATTACCATCATCACCATCATCACCATCACCATCACCATCACCATCACCATCTTCATTATCATCAGCATCATCAATCTCACCATCATCAGCATCAATCTAAACATCATTTTCATAAACACGCAGCATTACCATTACCATGCTCATCATCTTCATCATCTTCATCAATAACAATACATCATCTTCATCACCATCATCATAATCAGCACAAACATTATCATCATTGTCTTTTAGTTTTCTCATTACTGATCTATTATTACTCTTGCCTGCTATATTCACAATCCCTCATCTATAATTACATGTATACGGAAAAAAACCGTCATCAATTAATATTACATCGGCTTCATCATCATCATTATAATCACCACAAATATATATTATCATCATTGTCTGTTAGTTTTCTTATTATCTCTTATATTACTTCCCATTGCCTGCTACATTCACAATCATTTGAGTCCAATATTCTTCATCTATAATTACATATAAACGGAAAAACCCGTTATCAAATTGCGCAGAAGTCAGGTAAGAGTTCACTAGAATGACCTACAGGCCTAAAATAGTCTGCATTTGACAATAACATCCAATATAGACAAATTCTAAATATAAATTATTAAAAAAAATCGACAAAATATCTCACTTCGTTGCATTTGTTTACCTCGCTCTCACGTCATTTGGTCAATAAGTGCATATAAATCCAAGAAATATAAAATCGAAAAGCTCAAATACATGTACAAAGGAAAGTAAAAAACATTTCTGCCTGAAATTCACAGTTTTTTTCTAGATTATTTTGAAAATTTCGCTTGATTTTTGTTCATGATTTTCGTTTCATCTTTTAGTTCCTTCTTTCCAATTCGTTGATTTGTGTCCAATATATATATCCCAGCATAATATTTCACAGTCTCATGGTTATCCAAAGACATAAAAAGAGTACCAGCAGAGGTGGTTTTCATACAGATTGGAGTTGTGCAGACGACATCAAAGGTTTGAAATCATTCATCTTACAAAGTAAGTAAAGCTCTTATTTTTTTTGTAATTATGTTTACTAAAAAAACCTTTAGATGATAGATGTACTTCTCCTCTACGCAATTCAATAGAAACACAAAGTACTCCAAGTTAGACAATAGAACAAAGCTTACAAAGAATATGTACAACGGAGGAGTCCTTGTTTGATTCGGCATATCCCGTGCGAGCGGAGTGCGACTACGTTGTGTCCTTGGGCAAGATGGTTCACTTCCACATTGCCTCTCTTCACCCAGGAGTATAAATGGGTACCAGCAAAATTGCTGGGGTAAAGTTGGGATAGCTAGGATGAGTGCCCACCGATACAATTATGGAAGAAGCGATAGTTGATAGAAGTACTTTTGGTTGCCTATAACGCGGGCAGGCAAAAAGCGTTTATGGGTTCATTTATCATTTTCCTGGCTTTCCTGTTTTAATTGTACTCTAAACACAATACACTATTTAGTGTTAATAATGTTGCGTGCTTTTAGTTTGATGAAAAAAAAAAAAAAAAATAGAGATAAAACTAATTCGTACTATTCAGTAATGCTAGAGTACAAACACTAAAAGTGTGCAACATAAATACCACTAAATACTGATAAATTATGCAAATTCCTTTGTTCTCTAGTGTTTAATCAACACTATTTAGTGGTAAATAGTACAAAGTGTTGCACACTTTTAGTGGTTGTACTCTAGTTATTTTAAATATTTTATAGTTTGTTGTCTAAAAAACAATAGATAGAGTGATTTTCATATGACCGTGCAAGAAAATAGACCATTTAGTTTGTGGTAGTTGATAAAGAGATACGTATGTGGGTCTGATCCGCGGTTATATGATGTGTGTATGATTATGATCGTCGCGGAGAAATAAGCAATTTATGCAATTGCAATTATAGAAGCCCGAAAGAAATTCGGGGCTTCAACGGGATATATATTGCAATTGCATAAATTGCTTATTTCTCCGCGACGATCATAATCATACACACAGTTGATAAAGAACAAAAAAAAACAATGTCCGGGTTTAGTGTTTACTACTAACTATTAGTTTGTCTATTCGTTCACGGTCATATGAAAATCACTCTATTTTAATTATAGTTATTTAGTGCTACTAGTTATGCTACATATACACTTTTAGTATTTGTACTCTAAAAGGCCTAGTCTGGGGCCTTAACTCGCCTTAACTCGCGCAAACTCGCCTTAACTCGCACAAACTCGCATTAACTCGCACAAGCTCGCAGTATATTACTCAATGTCATAATGCACAGGGAATTGCCTTAACCTCATCTCACAAAGCTGAAATATACACACATAAGTCAAGTTCTTTTAGTGTCACTCCAAATTATGGGATTTTTCCTTAACTCGCCTTAACTCGCAGCATTGAAATTTTGATTTTCCCTTAACTCGTCTTAACTCGCCCAAACTCGCTGCGAGTTAAGGCGAGTTTAGGTCCCAGACTAGGCCTTCTAAAACAATAGCCACAAAACTATTTAATACTATATAATTTAGTGCTGATGATGTCGCATACTTTTAGTGCTTGACTCTTAAACAATATAGTTAGAATTATTTTGCATGTTTGTTTTCTATTTCAAAGGTTCAATTCGTCGATCGAGTAAGGCCCTAAAATGAAGTTCTTCGTTGCTAAGCTGTTTATTGTCATGTGTATGGTTGTATCAAGAGGCAAAGCTGCAACTAAGACTAAATGTCAAGTCGTCAATGCCCTGAAAGCTCAAAACGTTCCTAACAGCGATATGAGAGACTGTAAGTTGCTAATTGAAACTATTGCTATGGAGAGAGAAGAACAGAGTTGTTTTCATTAACCCGTAAACAAAGTGTATTAAAACAAAGTGTGAAAAAGTCAAATAAATAAATAAGAACAAAAGAATTAACACTATAAAATTAAGGTGCATTCAAGAGTAATACACTAAAGTGTGCTTATGTACGGGTTAATGAAAACAGCGCTTTTGTCTTTTCAAATTAGTGATAATTGTTATCGTTATCATTATTATAACTGTCATCATCATCATCATAGTAAACATCATCATAATCATCATAATCATCATCATCATCATAATTATCGTCAACTTCATCATCACTCATGATCTTCCATCAAATATTCATCATTTACATATTCGGAAAAAAGCCTCAAAAGCCTCGGTCCACTCGAGGTAAATGGCCTCAGCCCACAAAAGTAAATTTACCCCGTCAGGCTCAGCCCACTCCAGAATACATTCTCTGCATTCTCGTTGGTGCGATATCTCGGCATTCTTTGTATTGTTCTCGGCAACCAATTAACAGCGAGCTAGCATTCCTAGCTTGCACTATAGGCAGTATTTTTCATTGTGGATTATTTTAGGTGTTTGAACATTCAACAATTTTCGAACTTCAATCGTATTTTAACTTACTGCGTCAATCAGATGGCTACCAAGAAGTATAGTCTCAAAAGTGATGAACAAAAAGGTGTATTAAAAAGGTTGTATGATGAAGGCATGACAGGGAAAGGCACTATATTAAAGGAAAAGATTTCGGAAGCCATGCGTGAAACTGGTCTTTCAGAGGACGCTGTCAAGGTAAGAGCACACTTCACCTATATGATTTAAGTATATAAATTAGTCAAGCTAGAATGTACTTGAATGATAAATATCACAAAAAGCTAGCTAGCTTATTTAATAATTGAGTATTTAATAGTCGATGCTATATTGGTTTGTCTAAATTCAACCACGTGCCGTCTAGCTTTCAAAACAAAGCGAGAAGTCTTGGTTTAATGTGCATTGTTTTATGTATCTTTGTAGTCTTAATAGGTCACAGTCTGTAGCGGCTTTGTTTACAAGTCCTTCAATTAAGTGAGTCTAGTTTATAGAATAAGACTACGTACGTTAATACATTGCCGTCTAAGACCCCGGCTACACGGATCCGGATACTTTTGTCTGCCTATATCGTTCACACGAATCCAGTGAATCCGGGCACCGAAACCGCATACTTTTGAATAGGAAACGATCAACAGGATTCGTGTGGACGCAAATATTTCTATGCGGTTTCAGCCTGATCGGATTCGTGTAGAAGAGGCCTAAGGAACCGTTTGAGTTTGAGTTTGGGACCTCCGAAACTTGCCTTAGTATAAATATATTTTGAGGTTGCGCGTGTGAATTACATAAAACCAAAATTTGCCAGCCTCGTGTAATTTAGTCGTTGTTTTACTCAAGTATTAATCATAGTTAAGCTTATAATTTATTTATAGGCCAAGAGAATCATGAAAGTCATAGATTTGTAATTGCCCGAGAATTGCGTCAAAAAAAAGTTTTAAAACAGATCTAGATCATGGGGCATTTTTACATAATTCATTATTTTATTCAAAGGAAGCTATATTAACGATTTATATTAACTTATAATTCTCCAAAGTATGGACTATGATACAAAATGAAATTCAGCATTCTGATTTGCTACTTGACCATGGTAAAGAAAAGCACCATAGGAGTATTAAAGTACCGGAAAGTGAAAAATGTCTTTCATTCATTCATTCATTATTATTTTTTTTATTATATATTACTTTTCGGTGTAACTAAAGGTAAGGCCTTGTGAACTATCAGCTAATAGTCCACTCAACCTTGCAGGCTCTAATTGTTATTAGATAGAACTTTCATTTGTGTTTACCAGTGAAATATGTAAAGGTAATTGCCAAATACCTAATGATACCTAAATATGATAATCATTTTCTGTTTCGATATTTTACAATTTAAACTTAAAATGAGCTTTCCAAAAGATAAACTTTCCTGATGAGTATGGTCAATAAATTAATGGCCACACGAAACAGACCTGTTGCAAATAAACAATGAACATATATAAAGACAACAACTACTCCTTATGTTATGAATCTATAAAATCTCCTATTATAAACAATAACAAACTATATAATTATCTAATATGTTATAGGTGTACAAAATATCTTATTGATCATTAAGAACTATAGAATGTCATAACAAATATACTTAAGCGCATAATTTCATAATATTATTAATATTGTTTTGTCATCCATGAGAAGGAAATAATGAAAATTAATAGTCATGATAGAATTAGTTATAATTAAGCTTATAAATGTTTTGTTGATCTATGTTACAGAATTGGATTAGCAGCGAGAAGAAAAAGAGAAAGTCTGAAGTGGACATTGAGGTTGAGGTTGCACCGAAAGCTGCAAAGATGACCTATATAAGAGGGCCAACATCATACAATAACTTTTATAAAAAGTTATCCCAGAGCGGTAAGGATATATATATGTATTTGTCTTGACAATATCAAATATTGACAATTAATTGACCATTGACTTCAAATCCAATGAATGAAATAGAAAAATAGAAGGTTTAAAAGATATTTGTATTATAATTGATATCACCATATGCTCCAAATTTACTTGTAAGTGCTAAAAAACTTGACAAATATTGCGTCAGGATAATCATATTGTAGCCATATAGATTGATAGGTTTCATTAAGAAATTTTCATTGATTTTTCGTGATTAGCTAATTACTTACGTAATTTATACCATGGAATTTATTGGTTGAAATTTGTCACTCAAATCCATTATTATCATGCAAGTATCAAAATTGTCATGACATCATTTAATAAATAAATCAAATGGAAACAAATTTGTGATCGGCATGTGAAGTATACAATTGTCTCATTATTTTTTGTAAGATTATTGAAGGACTGCAGGAGCTTGACTGAAGCTTTTGTTAATTCGACTACATATGTATGAAAGAGTTTGTTATTGAGAACAAAACAAAGCCATATAGTACATGAAGCTCTGTGGGATTGGTTACAAGGTGGAGATTCACTGCTGCGCTCTAACTTAGTTGTGTATGTTACTAAAGCTTAAGCTGCAGGAAAACTATATTATTAGTCTGCCAGTCATTTTGTAATGACCTGGTCATTTCCTTGAGAATGATAAAGAAAACAAATTCCATTTAAAACCTGGCTTGTCAACTTCTTTTATGTATGCAGATCACTGCAAAGAACTCTCCCTACCTGAAAGGAATACTTATGCTGCGGAAGAGTGGAGAAAGTTATCTCAAAAGGATAAGGAAAAGTATAAAGAGAAGACTGTCACTGATACAAACACTATGACAGACAAAGACAGAAAGAAAATGGTGAAGAAATATACACAACAACTGAAGAAACTGGTATGCACACATTTATTTGTGATAATAATATTTCATCAGCCAAGTTGGTTTAACTTCTTAAACAACTTTAACTGATGAACAATTTATCTTTCCCTTGCATCAACCAATAATATTAATTGTTAAATGAATGTTATTTAAGTAAGAGTTAAATACCAAGAATGGAGGCAATAAGCTTTATTGAGGTATTTAACTCTTACTTAATCCACATTTGATAAGGTTTTCTGAAAAGAAACAATGAATTTGATTGTATTCAAGAAATAATAGCATTCCTAAAAGATATCAACAATCTGTATATAATTTATTGTTCATTGTCAATGAATTCCCACAAGGAAATATTAAACAATCGCTTTTCAATTCTATTCAGATGAATGCTAATGAACTTGAATTCTAATGACTTGATGACACTAAAGGCGTTTTTTGTTGCAAAATTATCGTCGATTGACTTAGTAGCATAATAGCTTAAAGCTAGCGTGGATACAGCAATGCAGGAGATCTCGGTTCGAATCCTGGCGTTGGTACTGAAAGCCTTTTTTTCGACAAACATCGCCATCAAGTAAATTATTTCTAAGTCAACTGAAGTTTACTAGTAGAGACGAGGGGTGCAAGTAATCATAAATGCAAGTGCTTTATCTAGTTAAAGCACGCTACTAGCGGGATTTATCTAGATAAAGCACTTGAATTGGATATGAGCCGGTTATTATCCTAGATACAACCCTGTGAATAACAAAGAAAACTGAGTCAAATGTGGATTAATGACAAATACAATAATTTGTTGTACAAATTGGCATCATATTATTGTATGTAAACCAATTACAGCTTTATTTGGTTGTACTTTAAGCAGCTATAGCATGCAGGTTAAAGAAATGATTTTACAAAATGAAATTCAACATGGAAGAAATGACATATAATTATCTATGATTTTATTACAATGAGCCTTTTGCAACTAGCACCCACATGATTGTTCTCGAGAGCAAAATAACCTAAACAATCTCAAAGACAATTAACAGTCTGGCTTGAATTATCTTTGCTGAAATCCCAGAGGGGTTTTTGCTCTCCAGTATGGCAGAGTTTTGTACCAGATGTGACTGTTTGCTGCAAAAAACCTGTTAAATGATGTTCATGTTAATACATTATCATTTATAGTATCAGAAATTCATAAGCTGAAACTTTGATTGTTGTATAATTAGGTTGATGTTTTGGAGGGATATGGATCATCAGTAGTCGTGATGACCATTGAAGCTGGTGGTGAATTATATGGGTTTGGTTCACAAGATGGCCATGATTTCCTATCAACAAATCCAGATGTCATGTATAAGTTTAAAAACCAAATATCAGGTACATTTACTTAAAGCACTCAAAAAAGAATAATCTACATATTAAGCATTTAAGATCATGTAATCATAAAATGGTTACAATATCTTCTATCATGATAATATTATGGATTCTCTTTCCATCATCTAGCTCCCTTTATAATTCAACAACAAATTTTCCTCCGCTCTCATTGGTCGAGGGGCGATCAAGTGACGTGATAGTGCTCTCCGCGGAGGGATACTATCAGCACAGTGCCCGCTGAGCTTTTTGTCCGCTTTGGAAAATTTTGTTGTTGAATAATAAAAACAATAGAGCAGTTAAAATCTCGGGCATAATGCTGTGATATATAGTTGCCCTTGGAAACTGGATGTCCCTCAAAACTTCATAGTCGCCCTCAACTATTTGTTTTTCTGAACATCCAATTTCCGCGGGCAACTATCACAGCATAATGCCCTCAATTCAACTACTCTATTGTTTAAATAGTTTTTTGTTCTTCTTTTCCTTTGTATTCATTCTTTTATTCATTTTTAGTACAGTACATCAGGGTTCAACACCCCTGTTGATGTCAACAAAGCTAGTGACCACACCATTAATATTATTTTGTTAACATTTTGTTTACTTTTTTAGAGGTTAATCCCAATGTTACATACAAGGACATAACAAAGTTATATAATCAAAAATACAGTAAGTATCAGCTGTGTCCAGAATGCCTTTATCTATGACATTCCCACTTTGAATGGAAAGCATTTTAGTAGTTGTTGTTTCATTCTTGCATGGGTGCAAATATAATAAGATGCACAATTTATTACTCAGTTAGGTTGCACCATTGTTTAATTTCTGAGCTGACGACGAACAAAGTCAAAAGCTCTTTGATAAAATAAACATTCAATATATAACAAATTGTGGATAACAACTTGAATTAATTATGATCTATAAATTCGAGGGATTTGTTTGTGATTTTCACAGTTCTTCCTGGTCCTTTCATTTTCTTCTCTCATTATATATGTAAATTTTCAATATTCCTACACATAACATAAGACATATCTCTCTTTTCAGCTTTATTTCATTCCCCACAAAAATAGTCTCAGCCCATAGAATACCCACTATTTCCCTTATTTCATTATGTTATTTGTGTATTGATACATTTTCATTTTACATTGTAGGTGAAATGATTGGACGACCCTCAAGGGTACCGTATTTGAAGGGGGGTTTTGAAGTCAAGGGTCTCCCTGATGACCTCTCATTTAAAAAGCCATTTATGTATGGCACCAGGCAAATGAGACGGATAGTAGCAGTGAAAGATGAAATCTCCTTTCACCCTGCATCTTCAACAGTCTCAGATTCTGTTGCTGATACAACCAATACAAGACCTGGTGAGACTAAGAAGCATATTACAGATGCCCTTAGAGTAATTGCTGGAGAGGAAGTAACAACAAGGGTTCTTCAGGGAGGAGAGCTTATCTCAGAAGAGGAGGTTGAGGTGACAAACCTTTCTCTTGACTTTACCAAGATGTGGGCTATACAAAGTGAAGGGGTGAAGTACTTCCAACCGGATGCTTGGCTGGCTTTACAAGGAAATTTGCAGCACGAAAGAAATGGAAAGGGGGTTGTTTTGCCGGTGTTGAGTGAGGAAAGGGATGAGCGATTTTGGCTTTTCTACAGCACTTTAAAACTGGGTAAAGTGCTCTCTGCAGGGATCCATAAACCTTTGCCAGGCTATTGGCTGAACTTAGATGATTCTAAATCGTCTCAATACAACATCCTGAGCTGCAATCCAACAACTATTTCCAAAGTAAATATAGTTAAATTAGAGGATGGATCTCCATTGTACCATCAGTGTACGTTAGATGTAAGCAAAGAAAAATATATGCTAGATAATTACTTTAGATATGCCATTATGATGGTTTTAGACAGAACCATTAACTTGACTCTGGATTCTTAAAGACCCATAGCCAACTAGCATGCTTTGTGGATGAAATCGATTTCCTCACATACAGAAAATCAGCCATCTTGAATAATCGTCAACCGATCTGTTTCCATCTGCTACCATCTTAGACGAAATAGTAATATTTTGGATAGTAAGTATTCTAAAACCACCATATTGTAAGTTTTAGGCTGTATTTTTCAAAACCAGTGCGTTTTTAAAATAAAAACACATCGTAAAGCATGATAGTTGGCTGTGGCTCTTTAAGTAAGTTATACACACTATTATATAAAGAACTCTGACAAGGTACCTGTGTCAGCCTGTATAGTCCCGACCTATATGCAAAAGGGTGTAGCTAATGGTCATAACTTTGTTCATCATTTATAGGAAATATCATTGCATCCATTGAAAAAGCTACACATAATTTCAATAATCCCCAAAAAAAATCAGTGCTGTTAAACTATGGCTTATGTTGTATATAAGCTACTAACAAAGATTTGTATGAAATAATTATAAATAATTATATTTTATCACAGCTGTTTCTTTAAAAACAACAATACAGCTCACACTAGACACCAGATTACTGCTAGTTATTATCGAGCTGTATAATCTATACAGCTGGCAGTTAGATAACACATGATACAGCTAAAGAAGAAGCTTATACAGCTGGTACATTGACTAGGCCAGGATTGTTGTTTAATCTATTGTTGTCATTGTATATAAATTGCTATATTTTAAGGATATAGCTACTTTATTAGACCTCACAGCAACTTTCTACATTGCTGTGTACAATTTCATAATATTGGGAATGATTCTAATACTTGAAAAATACAGTTTTTCCATGGGACTAGTGTGCAAAATAATATTAAGTTCGAGCAGAGATGTTCCTTCTTATCTATTCCAATAATTATTTCCAAACGTCATGATGTCAGAGTGAAACCACTAATTCTGATCTGTAACTGCATTACTGAATTGTTAAAAAATGAACAAAGGATTTCATTCCTATTCATAAAGTTGCACAGATTAGTGTTTACACTCTAGTGATTTTAGGCATTTATGACACTAAAGAGAAGCTAATTTGTGACATAAGTATGACATTAAATTCCATTATTTCTAAAACATAACTGTTTTATTTGGTTGCTTTATTGTGAGTACTTTGGTAGCCTTTAATTAATTTTTGTTACCATAACTGTAGAGGGCTTGGTGAGAGTGTTGTGATTATCACTTATGATAATTGTTGCTATAGTAACAATTTTGTTACACCACACAATTAACACCCTGATGAATTGATCAAACTTTGAATTTTTCCATTTGAATTGCTCGAACGTTTTGATTTGGAATTGCTAGAGTACAAAGTGTGCATCATAAATACTGCTAAATCATTTTAATTCTATTGTTTTTATTAGAGTACAAACACTAAAAGTGTGCAACATAGATAGAGTGAAGTCATTTAACCCGTGAAATAGATATTAGACTAATACACCTTAGCAGTCTCTAACTCCATTGTTTTCTTTTGAGTTCATTTGACTATTACACTTTAGAGTGCATTCAGTAAAAGCGTGAAACACTAATTACTAAGTTGTGCAAAATAGTGCTAGTTGAACAAAAGAAAACAAAAGAATTAGCATAAAATAGTACAACATATATAGTATTACTAATGTTTCATGCTTTTACTGAATGCACTCTAGCAATTTCTATTTCACGGGTTAATATAAATGCCTTCACTCTACAACTAAATACTGCTAAATTATGCTAATTCGATTGTTTTCCATTGTTTGATATATTAGCACTATTTACCACTAAATAGTGCAAAGTATAGCACACTTATAGTATTTGTATTTTGGTTATTCTTTATGTATTTCATATCAAATAAATATCACTAATTTTGTCTTGTGTGGTTCTCTTATTCTTAAGCACGAAATATAGCTAACTTGCTAGTGCAGTTTTCGTATGACTGTGAAAAGCGCCGCGCCGCGCCGTGACTGTGTCATTATTTAGAAATTGGCATGAATAACTTTATTTGCACTTATGAAAATGTCTAAATGTTTTGCTGCTGTTGTTTAATTTCTTATTTTTGAAACTTGAAACATTAAAGAAATTCAGACTAGTTCGAACTGTTCTATAGACAACCAAATGATTGATTGACGATTCCACTCCAATTAATCCCATGTAACTTACATCAAATTACAGTATATGAATATCGAGTGCCCCACCTATCAGCAGAACTATTCGCGCTTTTCTGAGCAGAAATTCATGATTTTGCTAGTCAGTTTAAAACACAGATAACCTGCACGTACTAATAATCTATAATCTATTAAAACTATGTTATTTTTTACCATGAAAGTTTATTACCTACATCCCAAAATGCAATTTTGTATCAATATTAATGTCATCTGTCGAAGTAAGATATATTTTGTACCAGTGCCATAACATTGCATGATTATATGTATGAGATTTAATTGCCCTATACCTGGCAAGGGGTGGGCTGAAATACTAAATGGTTTTGGGCGTGGCACATACATGTACGGTATAGGTAGTTGTTTGATACCACCATAAGGGGATCATTTTGAATCATATTAGGATATAATAATGAGGGCAAAGAAGGGATGAAGATACATGAGATAACACAACAGACTGTCTTTTTAGCACACCTGAGTAGATAAAACTGAGCATGCGCAAGCTACACCTGTCATCAACATAGCCTAGAATTACACTTCATTTTGCGATTTGACAGCGATCCAAAAGTGTGAGAAAGCATCCGAAACGTGTTATGGAATGTATGCAATAAGGGCAACTCAAGGAAATCAAAAATTTTTTAGGGCGCATGCGCAGACGCATCACGTAATATCTCCTTGTTTAAATAGTTTAATCGACCTAAAATATTTAAAACAGATAGAAATGGACTTGAATTATCACGCACATGTTACTGCGCATAAATATTTTAAAACGCCGCTGATTGAATAAATACACCTGTTAAATAATCGAAAATTCGTAACATGATAACTAAATAAGATGTTACAAATATAATGCCAAATACAAATAACCCTTATCATGCTTTAACTGTGGACAAAGTTTCATGATCCTGTGGCAGTGTATACTGTCTCAAAATACATCTTAAATTTCGGCGATTGTCATGCATTATCAAAACTGCGCATAACTACTGCGCATGCGCATTTCCTAAAATTACTGTTTCAGATTTGGACTTGTCTTTATGAATTACATCTTTCTACAAAATTTCAAGGTAATCGAGGGATTATTGAACCGTGTATGGTAAATACAAATAAATTTTAAAGATCCAAAAACGGTGACAAGCCTTGCTGTAAACAAATCAGTATAACTAGTTTTAGCCGTCATATTGTCATACACGGTTCAATATTCACTCGATTGCGTTTAAATTTGGTAGAAAGATGTAATTCATAAAGACAAGTCCAAATCTGAAACAGTAATTTTAGGAAATGCGCATGCGCAGTAGTTATGCGCAGTTTTGATAATGCATGACAATCGCCGAAATTTAAGATGTATTTTGAGACAGTATACACTGCCACAGGATCATGAAACTTTGTCCACAGTTAAAGCATGATAAGGGTTATTTGTATTTGGCATTATATTTGTAACATCTTATTTAGTTATCATGTTACGAATTTTCGATTATTTAACAGGTGTATTTATTCAATCAGCGGCGTTTTAAAATATTTATGCGCAGTAACATGTGCGTGATAATTCAAGTCCATTTCTATCTGTTTTAAATATTTTAGGTCGATTAAACTATTTAAACAAGGAGATATTACGTGATGCGTCTGCGCATGCGCCCTAAAAAATTTTTGATTTCCTTGAGTTGCCCTTATTGCATACATTCCATAACACGTTTCGGATGCTTTCTCACACTTTTGGATCGCTGTCAAATCGCAAAATGAAGTGTAATTCTAGGCTATGTTGATGACAGGTGTAGCTTGCGCATGCTTAGTTTTATCTACTCAGGTGTGCTAAAAAGACAGCCTGCTGGGTTGTCTTTTGTATCTTCATCCCTTCTATGCCCTCATAATATCGTTACACTATTCAAAATGATGCCCTTATGTTGGTACCATGCCAAATAAGTAAAGAGTACACAAATAGACTTTATTTGTTGTCAGTTGTGGAACAAGTTATTATTTCCTGTCAATAAAACATTCTAATAGATATAATTGGCACATATATATATACCATATTTGTGAGCATCATCATAGTAATAACAACAAATTGGAGTTGTGTGTGAACATTTGTAATGAAGGAAAACAATGAAAGTCTATCTCTAACTAGTAATGAAATACTTCAATAGTTTAATGCAACAACTTCTACTGAAATCAATAATACTTTAAAGGATCAGTTACACTTCCTCAATTTGGTTAGGTAGTTAATCCTTTTATCGTCATATATATATATACATGCAGTTTTCCCCTGCTTTTATTGCATTCAATAAAAACCTACACGAGAACTCTTAGATCATACTTTAATGCAAAATGTTGGTTCTTAATCAACTAGTTCAAATATGCAGGTTTTTACTAAATTTATTTTGTTAGAAAATATTTAATATAACATAGTAAAATAAACTTCCACTTAAAATCTGTATTTTTTTCCTCTGTACTTAGGAACCGGTGTGATGTGTTTATCCCACAGCTCAACCAATGACGATTGACACTTTTTTTTAATCTAACATCATTAGCTTTCATTTCAAACCACCAATTCATAACAAAAGAATAAAACTGGAAAGTAACATAAACAGGTTCCCATTTACAGTGCGACTACTTTAACCGAGGCCACCAAAACAAATTTAAAAATTAACGTTTTTGAGATCAAACAAAAACTTTGTGCACGGTTCTCACAGGCCGAGTTGATTCTTTTTCAATCTTGATGTATTTCATTCACATATAATGAAAATTATAAGCATTTTAAGCATAAAATCAAACATTTGTAGAGATTCTATTGTTCATATTCTCGATTGTAATTGGCTAATTATTCTTAGGTGGCTTCGGTTGAAGTCGTTGCACTGTAAATCTGTACTTTCCCATTTAAATCTGTACTTATGCAAATTTTGTTGATGTTTGCTAAACACACAGATCAACCAATCAGAGAAGTTCACTTCAGAAATAATATACTCCGATTGGTTGATCTGTGTGTTTAGCACACATCAACACAATTTGCATAAGTACAGATTTAAATGGGAAAGTACCGATTTAAATGGGAACCTGTTCATATCTAAAGTGGAGACTGTTAGAGCAAAAGCACTAGAACCATGAAACAAAATCTACTTGTTAGTGTGTAATAGTTCTTATTTAGCGACTATTAGTTACTATAAAAGACAGTTAAGTTGTAATGAGGTATTGTTTCCTTTTGTATTTGATGTTTTTGGTTGAGTGATACTGACTAAATAGTCACTAAAAACTATTAGTTAGTAACTTTTTTGTTTTTATTTCATGGTTCTTGTGTTTTCACTCTAGTTGGACAACTTCAGTTAATTCAATATTTCTCAACATTTATTGCATTTATTCATATCACAATGTATGGATTGGTTAAGTGTGTGTGTTCTAACTAAATATAAATGACTTTTTGTTATTATTTACAATGCAATATCAAAACAAATTAATCAATGTCACTGTCCAATTCATCATCTGCTTCATCACACACATCGAGGTTTGTCACATCCTCTTCAAGTAAACACAGCACAGCTTCTTGTGAGCAATTCAGAGTTTTGTCCAAAATATCTTCATAGTTGCAAGTAAAGGTGAATTCCTGTGACCACAGATGTTGGAGCCCAGCTAGTTCTTTGACAATGGCTGCTCTTTTACTAAGCAACATGCTTTGGAGTCCAGGTTCTTTGTTATCGTCTGATGCTTGGAGTGATATAACTCTCTTATTGATCTTATTAACCTCACATTCCAGGAAAGCAACAAACCGGGAAAGTTCAGTCATGAGAAGGGTTGTTTCCTCTTCACATCTCTTTTTGGTGCAATGGAGATGAATTATCTTTGACTTTGTAGAGCTGGGTATAGAGGCAGTGCATGATGTCTCTCCACCATCAACACAAGCATACACCGTTGATGTGGGGTCCTTGATATCATCGAACGCAATATCTTTGTTACTGGTGGTTCTGTTTTCATTGCTGTTTAGCTGCTTTAACAATGAATCCATACTCTTAACCACCTTGGTTATCTCCCGTGATAATTTAATTGCTATTGTCTGGCCATCTGTAAATACATAACATTTAAGAATTAAGAACATTTCACTCATCAATTCGACAACCTGAGCAGAAGTCATCTTCAGAGTAAAGAAAATGAAAAGACAGCAGTGTTATTTATGTATCTGGTTCGTCGGTAATGTTGTTGTTGAACCAGACACATCAGTCTTTCTCAAGACTACACTACCCCGGACGATCATGCCTCATCTACATCGATTTCACCTGGGATCAGACAATTCACGTTTATAAGAAACATAACCCATAGCATAAAAGAGCACATCAAAATATACAATATTACAGAATTACATTATATTCTGTTGAATAATGACCTTCTTATGGATGTTTGAGAGACTATTGCAATGGAAATATTCAACCGAATAGCATCAAAATTTGTGATATGGTATATGTTGATGTGCTTTTTCATGTTACAGTAGAAACTAGAAACTTGTTCCCAGTCCCCTCCTAGCTCATCCTCGTTTAGAACATGGCCAATATAAGAAACACAAACCTGCATATTTTTTCTTCATTTCTAGAAGAAACACACGTTCTGATGAGAGGCGATGGAGCTGTGTCAGGATATTGCTTCTCGTTTTAGCTACAAGGCGTACAAGTGCATTATTCGCAGCATCACTTGTTGTCTTCCATCTATTCTTTATAGTATGGGTGGTTTCTATTTTCCTCACAAGCTTTTCAGTTCTATGACAGAGTTTAAGAAACTTAGTTTCATGGACAAAGAATTAAACTTTATCCCATGGACTCAAATCACCACTTAATTTGATAAACATTATATTTATACATGTTTACAGTAGGTATATGTTATTGAATATGCTTCAATAGATATACAGTTATATGATCATAACTACTGTACAGTACCTTTCTAGTTTTTTTTTAACTTCTGTTGCATCACTTAAGGCCATGACTTGTCTGTTAACAATAAAAAAATTGTCATTTAAATAATCTTAAAAATACATGTATATAGAGTTGTTTTCATATAAGAGAGACACTGACCGTAATACATGTAGTTACTGCATAGTTACGGTACTGTTACTGCAGAATTATTGAATATTTTTATAGACATTCAGTACCGTCAGTTTCCCATTCATACAAATACCGCTTTAACACACTTTTGTAATACATTTTACATCTATCACTTACCTAAATTTATTGATATCCCTTATGTACATTAGATATTGCTCATCCCAAAGGAGTTCTAAAATAAGATAAATACATTTAGCACAAAATAGAAGTAATAGCATACTACAAGTCAATACAAAATTGGAACACTTAGCAAATCAACTACATCTAACACTTCACAAACAATTTCACTGATCACTAACAAATCAAATCATAGTGACCTTTTTCCACTGGTTGAAATGACAACAGTTCTTCTTGAATCCACCCATCAATCAATTCATCTGTACTAGTAACTGAAAAAATCAATTATTTTTATATCCATATTTGGACAACCAATTACATACTACTACTATGTAGAAGTAGGTGTTTGTACTTTGTATTGATGTTGGTTCATTACTAATAACAATTGTGATAAGATAACCTTGTTTTTAGAATTGTTTAACAATAACATTCATTTGTTAAAAACCAAGTTATGCCCCACTTGGAAACCACTGTGATATATCGTTGCAGTGGCCAGAATAAACAAATAAAGTTGTGTGATGATGCAAAAATAAAAAAAAAAATGATTATGATACCTGACATAGACTTGCATAAATCGTTCAAATCATTGCTTGTCTGGGTAAGCAGCTTCTGTGTTCTTTTCAGCTTCATTTTCAGCACTGGACCTGTTAGACAATAAACTTACATTTAAATTATAAAACAAATTTACGGTACAGCATTGCATAAAATGTTCAAAACCCCATGTATATACCAAATCTATGACGCAGCCGTTCAGCATAATGTAACAGACCATCAGTCAAGACATCTACTCTTTTCCCAGGTGACATTTCTTTTGTAATCCTGGAATAGTCTCTGAGGAATGACCAGAGTCTTTCCGTTCCTTCTCCATCTGTCAACCCAACACCTTTAACTCGTCTTGGGGAGTACTTGATCTGTGTAAAAAATAATAATAATGATGAGAGATAAAGTGTTGACATCTGTTGTTATCTGTATGAATTAAGATATGTTGGTAGGGAATTTATGGGAAAATCTACAGCATCTACAGATTTGTATCATATGAATCATCATATTATGCTGGACAATGGGAATTGAATCTATACACCAAGATTAGTTATTTTGATAAGTTGGAAGCAACAAGTAATTTTAGTTAGTAGACATATGAGCAGCTGTGTACAGATTATGTTATTGTAGATTATGTTATTATCAGCAATTAATGATACAAAGCATTGGATCATACTATTAATTTATTGTACAATGTTTACCTGACAAGTTGCCTTGTGACCATAACAGTGGAATATTGGTATAGCAAGGGTGACATCTTTGGCAAAGTTTACTTTTCCAATGTTTTTCTAGAAAAAAAAAAAACAGTAAATTATGTGTTTTTTTTCATACAAAGACCATACTCGATGATGATGATGAGGACGGACACAAAATATCTTAGTATCTGCATTAAGTACCAGTAAGCTAAGCCTTATGCGTCACTGGGCATGTAGAAGATAGGTGATGGTGAATCTCTTTTATATAAATTTTAGTAAACCTACCTCAATATGTTTGTCAAGAATGCATGCAATATCATACATCATGACCATCTTAAGCCCCTTACTGTCTGCATGCTCTTCCTGTAACCTTTTCATCTCATACAGAGGATAAGCAATCCTGTAACAAAACAAAGAAGAAGAATCCAAGATGTCTTAGATCTCATTACATGTAACATGTAACTAAATAAATAATTTATACTGGGTACCCCATTCTATAAACTGAGGGACAAATCTGAGGGAGTATCCTGCTATGGACATAAAGATGAAATAAGCACACATGCAACTCAACTCAGCTCATAACTCACTATATAAACTAAATGCTATGCAATACAGTAAACACCCACATACAAGAACACATGATTTTCGGTTCAGGCTGATTTTTTATATATCTTATATATTGCTCTTATGTATATGGTACTAATTATTGGCCAAATTTCAGCCTGGTGTTCTTAATCCATTTGTTCTTATATGCGGGTGTTTACTGTACAGTGTATAACATGATAACAAGATATTGATTGTAATTAAGCAAAATATTACCTTTCACCATGCTTAATGTTGTGGAAACCCTTTGGGAAATCATGCCTACAGACTCGCCCAAATACGCCTTTTTCATCAAATAGTCTGTTCTTGCCCTTTGATCTCAAAGATACTGACACTTCTCCTGCATGGAATCTACTACAATCCTATTTTTTGCAAGAAAATGAAATCAGATAAGCAATTATTTGTGTAGATATTTGCTAATCTGTATCCTGTACATGTGAACAAAGGGAAATTTATGTAGAAGTGAAAGAAGCAAGACACTAATCTCAGTGTCAACTTGTTATAATTTATCTATGCTATAATTATGATATATATCATAATTGTGGGTGGGTAAAGGAATTATAAGTCGTACTACAATATGACATAAATAATATATTAAATAACAAAGCTCATAGTAAAATTATAATAATAGTATTGTACATTGTACCTTTGGAACTTCATCTGCTTTCTCACAATAACTATTCACATAGTTATCAACATCGTCTTGGTCGGCAAACATGAGAGTGCCATGTTTAGGCAATTGAAACGACTTTGTCCCTTGTCTTTTTTTTCTATTCAAGCCAAAGCATGCATCCATGCACTCAATAAGGATTCCATTTTCCTGTAATAAAATATCATTATTTCAGTTTGCACCTTAAATTATACATTTATGATGCATACAATTATTTATACTGTGACATGCATGCAATCTAAACCATTCACCTTGGGACAAAGAGGACACGTTGCTCCATTATCCAGTTCAGGAAAGAATGTCCCCAACGTTGATACTTGGTGTTTGAAAAACCTATAGAAGAAAAACATGTTTTTAACTATTGTGTAATTTTTACAGCATTTATACATGCTATACGGACTGCTATACGCCCTATGCAAAAAGAGCAAGGGACTGGGAACAAGCAACACGAAACACCATGAACAATAAAATATTTCAATAATATTTTTCCCTTACAAGAAAGAGCATGTCTAAATTAGCAATTTTGTAGATTCCTGTTGTCATACATTGAATCACTCCAGAGTTATCAGCATTTGAAATGTACCAAAAATACGAAAGCGAGGCTCTAAAGACCCAAGTGCAAATTTCAAGCCAAATCTTTGTAAATTCAAAAAGCTGTAACTTTTGATCAGTTTATGTTACAACACTGAAATGTTGGAATATCACTTATTTCGATGTGCTCTTTCTAATAAAAGCAATGGTGCATGTCTCCTAATACTGATTAAGTAAGGAATTGCCTTTTTGCATAGGGTGTATAACATCAAACCAAAGCTACTTAAAGGCACATGATCACCCATGATCTTAGCGATTTCAAAAACAAAAACGAACAACTGCATTACAATAAGGTTGAACATGGGAAATTAACTGTCACTAAATAAATGTCTTTGTCTAATTTGTCCAAACCTGTATTCTTCAAAACAGCTTGCATTTAGGAGTTGGTAAACTGATGATACCTATGAGATTAAAAAACAATATATAGATTACAGTGTATTTTATTAATATTATTATTATATTACATCAATCTAATCACAGGGAATACATGTAAGTTGTAAATACTTGACATATTATACAGGACTGTAGAACATTCCTAGGTCTGGGTAGATGAAATTATCTTTTTAAAAATAGTGGAAATGTGAAGAAGCTTATACACCTTATTCCAAAATGGCTGACTGGCCTTTGATGTCTTGTCAAGCTCAAAGACAAACAAATAATTTTATAAGAATGAGGCAACAAGGGCCAATGGAACAAAGAGTCGCCATTTTGGAATAAGGTGTATAGTCAAATATAAAATAAATAATACTATATTATATCCAACATGTATGCTATTGAAATATTTACCAGTCTTGGATTTAGAGGTTTCCTTAATGCTTCGAGGCACTCCGTAAACTCCTTTAAAGATACCTTGCAATGTAGGAAAACAGTTTCAACCAGGTCCATTAGCGTAAGGTGAAAGGCTGTTGATGGTCTTTCAGGGGTAGCTGGCCAAAGGCTATGGCGGACCAATGTTACTGCTGAAGGCTCACATTTGCAGAACACTATTTTTTTGGAGTGCTGATTGCCTGGAACGAGAAATAATAATAATAATAATAGATTAATGTTATTCATATTAAAACTTTACTTGGATTGTTGTCAACATAGCCTATTAGGTGAAAACTACAAACATTTTGGTACGTACTTCAGAGTAAAAAACAGAATATATTAATAAATATATTATTTGGACAAGTTACTAGTTAATTATTAAACCCAACAGTGGTATAATAAATTCTAATTGAGCTAACAATTAAAAGAAAATTATATGAAAAAATACTAACCGTGTTCGTCGACACAAATAATACTTCTGATGTCACTAGAATTACACTGGTGTGTTTGTAGTGGACGTCCCTCTATGAAATAGGGCACAAACGTTTGTTCCTACAATCAAAAAACAGCAGAGAAATTAACTATTTGAACGCATAACACTCCTCACATGTTGATTTTTTACTGAGGAAGGACAACCGATGTACCCAAAGGAAGAATACACGCGTGGCAAGGAATAACAACACATCAGGTTTTAAAATTATTTTCAAAATACAGTGTAATAAAGTGTAATACACTTTAGAAAAACTCATGGTCCATGACCCCATGACCGATCGTGGTTCGAGCCGGTTTTTCACAGCGGTGAAGCATTTAAAACTATATTACCTTCCATAGTTCCAGTACATGAAAATAATTTCTATTTTCATGCATAGCATGTCCACAAGCTAGGCAATAGTACTGTCGTGGTCCGCAGTGTTCGCAACGTAAAACAGCTTCGACTTGTCTGCAAACCACGCATTCTTGTCCTCCTGGAATATGCGATACTTTCGAATATGCTTTCAGAACATCCTCCCTAATATCTGTCCACTTCTGTGTTAAGTTTAGCTGCCTCTTTTCGTGGTTTGTTAAACCCACGTTCAATGGCTCAGCTTCAAAGGTTATGAAACTGCTTGTTGACTCCTCTTCTGGTCGCGAGTTATCTTCCCTTTCTAGTCTTGGAAACTTCGTTTTTTTTGAAGTCGACAGCTGGTAATCTTTGGTTACTTTTTTACCCTTTTTATCGATTAAAGTAGCTCTAAAACTAAATGGTTTTAAGTGAGATCGTTTCATAGGTTCTATCTAAAGATGGCATCTAAAAATATGGCGGCGATTTAGAACTTAGCGTGGAGACTCTATAACATGGACTGTGATTGGTCGAAAATAACAATACGAGATATCGCACCAACGAGAATGCAGAGAATGTATTCTGGAGTGGGCTGAGCCTGACTGGGTAAATTTACTTTTGTGGGCTGAGGCCATTTACTTCGAGTGGACCGGGTGCGTCTACACGCCGAATCCGGATACTTTTGAAACCGCATACTTTTTGATGCGAATCGGCCTATCGTCCACACGAATCCAGTGAATCCGGTCACCGAAACCGCATACTTTTGAATTGGAAACGATCAACAGGATTCGTATGGACGCAAATATTTCTATGCGGTTTCAGTCGGATCGGATTCGTGTAGACGAGGCCTTAGTCTCTCTTTTCTTCTGCAGGGCTTTGCCTGGTCAAGCATGTGAGTGACTACAGATACGACAAAACCAACCCCATCCCTACTGGATATACATCCTATGGGATCTTTCAGCTTAACAACCAGAAGTGGTGCGACAGGGGACAAGCCACCTCAACCTGCACTATGCTGAATACCAAAGGTTGTGGCATCCAGTGCAGCAGTAAGTAAAGACTTTATATTAACTGAGCTCAGCTATCACTTTGACAAAATTGAAATACAAGAAGTATAGCATCCGCGGGCAAAGCAAGGGCTAGAGTCAGTGCCTGCGCTGGCTGTTTAAAATAATAACTGCAATCACGGATAAAAATAGTTGACACATTTTTCAAAATTCATCATTATTCGCATCAAACTAACCCCCCCCCCCCCCCCCCTTTAGACAGATTATTGTGTTGATTTTCAAACAAAATCCTCTTCCCCCTAATCAAAGTTGGTCTAAAATAAAACTCTACAGTGGAAAACAGTGAACAACATTATGAAGAAGGGGAAGGGAGGGAAGACCTTAAAGTTTATTCGCCCTAATGCTTGTACTGTAGTTCATAGAGCAGATTTCGTATGACTGAAATGTTCAGTGCCGTGTGCATGCCTTGCCGCGACCGTGATGTTTCTAGAACTTTTTGACATGTCCTGTCGTGCTTTGACCGCGTTCATGCTGTGAGCTTTTCATAGTAATGTGAAATCAGCTCTACTATGACATCAGCATAAGAATTTCGCCATACACATGCAGGTACTTGGGATTTTAATGGATGTTTAGCAGCTAATTATGCGTGTCGGTTTCACAAGTCCAACACAATGACATAAGCACACGAACGAGATACGGTTTTCCATTTCCTGATGTTATCAACTATTAACTATCACTTGTGTGCTTGTAGACTTGATAGGTAATAGAATGAAATTTGTAACACCGTAAAAAATGTTGACTTAACTTTACTGACGTTTCGAGCTTTTGCTTGTAGACTTGTTGAACGCCAACATAAATGATGACACCCAATGTGCTGTCCGCATCAAGAACTGCAACAGCTTTGCGAAATGGTAAGAGCAAAAAAGAAAACGAACACATGCAACACTAGGATAAAAAGAGATGAGAGAAATGAGAGTAGAGAGGGATAGATACGTTATAAAAAGCATTAAACATCAAAAACGATTAACCAAAGTGTTTTAAATGGAAACTAGCAAGCAATCTAGTATAGGCTGCGTCGGTGTATGTTTGATATAATGAAATTTGTAACACCGTAAAAAATGTTGACTTAATTTTACTGACTTTTCGAGCTTTAGCCCTTCGTCGGAGTAAAAAAGGGTTTTAAACTAACGTTTAATTTGTCTTGACTTCAGGAATGCATGGGTGGCTAACTGCGAAGGACACAACCTTTCCGAAAACAGGGACTATGATTTCAATGCATGCCTTCTTTGAAATTAAATGCAGTCACGTGATTTATGGAGCAACCACGCCCTAAAAATCAAAACCACAAAATATCACACCAATCGTAAACCATAGAAATGTTATATCACGCTTAACAAAGATCAGATATATATACTTGATCACAAATGGCAACATACACTTTAAAAAATAAAATAGGCTTACTGACGTTTTGTGTTTTCATCCTTCTGAGCGAAGAAAGCAGCCGCACGGTCACAAAACCCGGCTCTGGGGAGGGTGGACTCGGGGGAACAAGTATCGAGTATATGCTTGTCGTATCTATTAGGGGTAAAAATCAGTGATTTGGTATCTTTTAGGATTTTAAACTTGAAATTTATTCAATTTAGGTATCATTTAGGGCATCGAATAAGGGAAATTTTAACAATTTTCGCGCTTTTTTAGTTTTATATTTTTGTGTAGTATCTCTTAGGGGTAAATATCAGTGATTTGGTATCTTTTAGGATTTAAAAATTGAGCTTTATTCAATATTTAGGTATCTTTTAGGGCATCGAATAAAAGAAATGTTCTCGTTTTTCGCGCTTTTTTAGTTTTATATTTTTGTGTAGTATCTCTTAGGGGTTAGCGTTCGTCCATGTCACACAGTTTTAGATTACTCTCGGTATCTTTTAGGTGTGCTATTGGACATTTCTGACGAGTATACAAGATACGTTTACCCCTGAGTCGACTGTTGACTAGTAGAGTCGTAACGTCAGTACTCATTCTGCACACAGTATCTAACCTAGACTACGAGAAGTCCCTCTTTTTCCTCCAGAATCAGTGATAAAAAAACGAGTGTTGCGGGATTCCTGTGGAGCGCGCAAGAAATAGATCGAGATCTCCCTACTACCGATCTATTTCCGGCGCGCTCCAAAGGAATCCCGCAACACTCGGGTTTTTTTTAATCACTGATTTTGGATGGAAAACAGGGACTCGTAGTCTATATCTAACCACACTGATGTAGAGGAACAGCCAAATTTGTTGCATATCGCGATCAGCAAATAATGGAAATCAATTTTCATTTTATAGTTTTTTCCTAATACATCAATCAGTTCAAATGCCTATAACAAATAAACCAATGAGTTGACAAGATTTAATAAGCTTTGCCCAAATTAAAAATAATGACGGACAACCTCAACAAACTATTTACTACCTTCCCGACAATGGAGTCCGCTATGCCACGATTTTACATATACACCTATTTCAAAAATCGTTGTCGTCCCTGAAAATTTGGGGTGTGTCGTGTACGATAAGGTTACAACTAGGTCCAGCCCTACCAGATTCTGGTTGCTCTATGAAACGGGCTACCTACACCCTGGATTGAGTACCAAAGTTGTACAGTACACGTGAGCGAGTAATATCGCCCTAGAGGCAGGTGGGATTCAGTAACCCTCTCCTCGTAATCTAACACTGAAGAAATTTAGCATGACAATCATCATTGATGATAACATGATGACAGAAAAAAGGAAAGAAGCCAGCCAAGTAAACACTCCACAAATCCCAAACAGCAATGGGCTAACGACGATAACCACCATCAATATACGTACACTGGGACCGAAACACGATATCAAACTGGGTCAAATTGTGGCTGAGGCCAACAAACTACGATACAAAATCACACTGATGCAGGAAGTAAGGCGACCTGGCTCTGGAATGCTGGAGATCGACGGGTATAAACTGTACTACTCAGGCCAGAAGAAACGGTGTGAGCAAGGTGTTGCGATCATGGTGACTAGCGACGTCAAGGTGGAGGATGTGCAGTTTGTGTCACCGCGAATAATATCTATGCAAGCGATTGTTGACAACCTACGCTTGAACATTGTCTCCGTCTACTCCCCCACAAACGAGGCCAAGGATTCGCAAAAAGATCTGTTCTGGCGAGAACTGAAGAATCATATAACAACGTTAAAAAAGAGCTACAAGATAATCATCGGCGGTGACTTTAATAGCACGATTGGCTCAGCGACGACCGGCAACTATAGGTGTGTTGGTAGTTTCCATCTCGAAAAATACACCAATAGTGATGACAACGGAGAGCGCCTTCTAAACTTCGCAGAGGCTAACTGGCTGAAAATCGAAAACACTCGCCACCGTGTACGCCAAATCCACCTATGCACCTGGCGGAGCAATGTAGGTAAGAACGTTTGGAAACGTCTAGATTACTTCCTAACCTGTGGCTTCATATCAAAGATGGTAACCAATATACGCGCAAGAAGAGGCAACATGGACGGCATCTTCGATACAGACCACGCAGCGCTCGAAATGAAACTCAGGATACCAAAGTCTAAGGCAGCGATAAAACGATTCCTACCACGCAAACATACACGCGCACGAATCAACCTTACGTGCCTAATGGATGACCCAGATAAGCTAAAGGAGTATGTGGAAACACTGAATGAACAGCTGGGCGATGTGGAAGATGCCAATAATGTTGACGATATCTGCGACTATATAGTCGAAGCAGTGCAGCATACCACCACAGTAGTCTGCCCTCAAATCACCCATGCACCCATAAACAAACCGTGGGAAGACGATGCGCTAAAAGAACTCAGCATCCGGGTGAGACAATCTGCCGCGGGCACTGTAGAACGCAAACAGCTCCAAGGAAAATTACGGGCCAAAAGAAAAGCCCTAATGGATGAATACTATGGCCGTAAAAGCGACGAAATCAACACCCTACATGAAGAAAAAAAAGTATCTCAGGAGTTCAAGGCGGCACGAAAAATGGCCAGTGGTATGCACAACAACGGGGTCGTCGGGTGTAGTAAGGCTGCTCTTTCGGAGCACTTCACAAAACACTTTCAGGACAGAGGAGACATCCCGATACCGACCGACCTGGTCAATGCTGAAGAACTGGACTTTGTAAAAGAAGGACTGGAGGCCCAAGATAACATCAACGAAACTGCACCGGGACCTAAAGAAATAGGGGAGACTATCAGAATGATGAAGAATGGACGATGCGAGGGCGCTGGTGACCGCCTAAAAAACGAACAGATAAAGTATGGTGCTGATGCGGTAAAACTCGTACAATGGCTCGTGCTCCTCTTAATTTGCGATGATTTGGCAGTGCGTTCAGGTTCCAGCAGTTTGGTGCGTAAGCAAGATAACAGCACTTTATAAAAAAGGCGCACACTGTGATCCCGCCAACTATAGGCCACTGAGTGTGACCAGTACGTTGAGCCGGTTACTACCGATGCTGATCTGCAAGCGACTAGAGGTCGCCTATAACAAATTACTCGACTGGTCACAATGTGGATTCAGGCGCAACTCATCATGTGCAGACGCAGTACATATACTCCATGAGTGTATCACCAAATACAACGAACAAATCTACATCCTGTATGTCGACCTAACGGCTGCGTATGATAAACTACCAAGGAAACTCCTTTTCTACCTACTATACAAACGCTTTAAGTGCCACAAGTTAATCGACCTCATAAAAGCTATATACACAGGAACTACCGCCACCATCAAAGGACACAATACCAAGATCAACATACAAGAGGGGTGCCGGCAGGGTGGTATTGAGTCACCCCTTCTCTTTAATGTATACCTTGATTTTGTAGCACGCATTATCGACAGTCGCCTAACCAACCAACTTGGCATAGCGTACGGCATTCACTTTGAGTACTGCATCCCAGGAGAATGTACAAATAGAACACAACGGACAACATGCCATGCCAATGGTCACACTTGGATCAAGAAGATCTTATATGCAGACGATGCTGCCTTCCTATTCAGCACCAAGTCGGCCATTCAAGTAGCAATTTACATCATCAACGACACCCTGGTAGAATACGGTCTTGTGTTATCAGTGAAGAAGACCGAAACGCAGGTTGTCAACTCAACAGACTACGAGGAGGAAAATCTGATAGAGCTTAACGGGACAAAGATCAAGAATTCCAAAGTGTTCAAGTACTTGGGCGTGAACATTGACCCGAACAACGACACAGCTATGACCGCACAGCGCATAGCTGCTGCATGGGGCAAGTACAGTGAACTTAAACGCGTTTTGACTGACCACCGCATAAAAATGGGTATTCGACGTAACTTCCTACAGGCCTATTGTCGATCGCGCCTCACGTACACCGCACATACATGGGATATTAGCGAGAAGAATTTGGCCAGCTTAGAGGTAGTGTGGCGCAAAATGCTACGAAGTATGATAAAAGGAGGCCACAAGAGGCGCAACAGCCCACCCACGCGCAACAAGAAGGAATCACTACGAGCTTATAACCAGCGCATCAGTAAACAAGAGTGGGACTACGCATACATCTACAACAACGATGACATCTACCGCATCACCGGTGCTGGTCGTCTTGACGTTTTCATCCGGAAACAAACGATGCGTTGGCTCGGTCATGTGGTCCGCATGGAAAATTTCATGCCACAGAAGCAGATACTCTTCGCCAAAAACCAACGTAAATACTCACACGATCGCTGGCTAAAATTAGAAAAATGGACGGGCCTCGACAGAGGCCAGATCAGGTCAATGATGATGAAGAAGGAACAATTTCATAGCTGGCTGGACGTTTGGGCCAGACCAGCTACTCCCAACGGCTAGCCGTTACACGGAGGATACAAACTTTACTTTACTTTACTGAAGCTACAGTCCACACTTTGAAGCTTGCAAAGGATGTCGGTAATATGAACATAATTTGTTATTTATTTCACGGTTTTTAAAGAAATGTTTGTTTCATCATCCACCACTGCAGCAAATTGATATGTTCATATAACACAAACACGTACAACCAAAATATGCTATGAATAAATCGATAACAGGAGAAGAAATACCGACATCCTTTGCAGGCTTTAGAGTTTGGACTGTGGCTTTTAATAGCTCAAAAATGACGATTTTTCATGGACTATAGCCCGTGTAAAATGCTCAAAAATGAACAAAATGACGATTTTTGATTAACTATAGCCCAAGCAAAATTGCCGGACCAAAAATGATGCTTTTTGATGGACTATAGCCATGCAAAATGCTCAAAAATTACCAAAATAACGATTTTTGATGGACTATAGCCTATGCAAAATGACCAAAAATGGCGACTAAAAATGACGCTTTTTGATTAACTATAGCCCAAGCAAAATTGCCGGACCAAAAATGATGCTTTTTGATGGACTATAGCCATGCAAAATGCTCAAAAATTACCAAAATAACGATTTTTGATGGACTATAGCCTATGCAAAATGACCAAAAATGGCGACTAAAAATGACGATTTTTGATGGAATATAGCCCATGTAAAATGCTCAAAAATGACCCAAAATGACGATTTTTGATGGAGTATAGCCATACAAAATGCTCAAAAATGACCAAAATGACGATTTTTGAAGGACTATAGCCCAAGCAAAATTGCCGGACCAAACATGATGCTTTTTGATGGACTATAGCCATGCAAAATGCTAAAAAGAAATTACCAAAATGACGATTTTTGATGGAGTATAGCCATACAAAATGCTCAAAAATTATCAAAATGACGATTTTTCATGGACTATAGCCTATGCAAAATGCTCAAAAATTATCAAAATGACGATTTTTCATGGACTATAGCCTATGCAAAATGACCAAAAATTATCAAAATGACGATTTTTGATGGACTATAGCCATGCAAAATGCTCAAAAGTTACCAAAATGACGATTTTTGATGGACTATAGCCTATACAAAATGACCAAAAATGACCACTAAGAATGACGATTTTTGATGGAATATGGCCCATGTAAAATGCTCAAAAATGACCAAAATGACGATTTTTGATGGACTATAGCCCATGCAAAATGACCAAACATGACGATTTTTGATGGACTACAGCCCAAGCAAAATTGCCGGACCAAAAATGATGATTTTGGATGGACTATAGCCATTCAGGCAAAATGCTCAAAAATAACCAAAAATGACGATCTTTGATGGACTATATATAGCCATGCAAAATGCTCAAAAATGACCAAAGCTGACAATTTTTCATGGACTCTAGCCCATGCAAAATACTCCAAAATGACCAAAACTGAAGAATTTTTATCAAAATGCTCAAAAATTACCAAAACTGACGATTTTTGATGGACTATAGTCCATGAAAATGCTCAAAAATAAAATATGTTAGTCGCTAAATAGTTAGGAATTGTTTCACGCTTATGTGGCGTGCACTCTAATAGTAATCCAGTTTATAAAAAGATTAAAAGATCAAAAGATTATATATTAGTTTCCCTCCATCCCTCCCAATTAAGATGAACCAATTATTAACCACAGACAACGAGGTGTTAACATTATGAATTATGTCCTGTTATACTTCAGATAGAGTGCTCAACAAGACATGAGTCGAAGAGCTATGTCTATATATATACTGTAGCTTCCGCAATAAAATCTAAATTTAATTTTTTATAAGTAATACCATGGCTCGAGGGAAATTAGTGATTAAATTTCCCCGATAACCGAGGGAAAATTTGTGGACTTTCACAAATTTTCCCGAGGTATTCGGGGAAATTTAATCACTAATTTCCCGAGTGCCATGGTATTTTTTTGTAATACCATGATTACCGAGGAACTAACTACTGTTAGGAAATACATGTTAGTTTTCATAGAAGCATAAATTATAAACTTTTACAAAGCTGTTGATGTTCGGCATACTTTTAAAATAGTTGCTTTTGTTAAATGAGACAATGCCGAATTATACCACCATGCATTCATTATAGTTTGTTTGCATAAACACGCATGACATACTATACTTCAATGTAGTCAACGCATGCGTATAGTTACTTAATGAGTCCCACAAGTGTTAGAGTATGGATTTGTGCGTAGTAAAGGGTCCTCTATTTTAAGAATTTTCAACTGGCTCGAAGCGATCCAGGAATGGTCTCGATGATTGTTATAATGAGGGACCATTGAGGGATAGTCTCCTACATTTTCCTCATGCATACAACATGAGGGAAATTTAGAGGACAAAGAATTCGAAATCCTTTGTCTTTTACTAAATTTCCCTTGCATAAATTAAATAGAGGGAAATTTAGTAAAAGACTGGATCGCTTCGACTCAGTTGGAAATTTTTAACATAAAGGACCCTGTACTACACACAAGTCCATACTCTAACATTTGTGGGAGTGTTCTACATACGTTATCACTAATATAGTTTCCTTGTTGCAAGTGTTTTCCGAATCTGCGCCTGCGCACTCATACGATAAACCGAGAATAGAAAACAAAGCAATTTATTTGTAAACCTTTGTTTGATTTCACCACTATCAAGCCTTAATGTGACGTGGAAACGCCCTCTAGGCATGCTAATGGCTTTCTGAATGCTTTCGTTGTTCACGCTTTCTTGACTTAGAAACCCGAACATCGAATTGAAAAACATTTTTTTTCCTTATTTCCTCGGTGATCATGGTATTACAAAGTAATACCATGGCACTCGGGACTTCCACAAATTTTCCCTCGGTATTCGGGGAAATTTAATCACTAATTTCCCTCGAGCCATGGTATTACTTATAATAAAAGTCCTTCAGACTATAGCCAGATAAATCCTCCTTTGATAATCCTCTTGGAGACCACAAACAAGTTAATTAATGGAGGAAAACACTTAGACTAAGTCGCTAAAAAAAGATTACAGTGCAGATAATCGAACCATGAACACTTGACTTTTTTCATGTTATTATTTTCTGAACCTTCTACTGCTTCAAAACCTCTAAAAATTAAGCAGTGAGTTCAAATACACTAAGTGTTCATAATAAATCTTATTTCAAATATATTCGCTCAAGAGATGTGGGCTTAAAAAGGTAACAAAAAAACTCGAAGTGTTCACGCGGTTCAAATATCATTGTAACTCCCTGTTCAATTCCAACGAATGCCTTACAACCTAAACGTCAGTAACATTCGAAACGCACTTGTAGAGCAATATGATCAGCGATTTAAATGGCGACTTTATCAGAGCTTTTTCACCGTAACTTGAATATGCTCGAGATTTAGGCGTTGGAAAATCGCAGCGATTTACACTAAATTTTCAGCTATTTCAAAGTACGTGCATATGACAGCAAAGTTACATTTATTATGATTTTCTACTTACACAAAAGTAACATCCATTGAAAGTTTGTTTTTAAAATCCTTTTTTGGTGAAAAAACTATGTGTCGATCGCCCCAGTGACAAACGTAACTTTCCCTCAATTCCGCACGAGTGTTGTGTGACATGATGGCGTAAGCAGTGTGTCTGTACATGACAACTTGTACGACTTCTGTATTGTTGTCACGTACGCCCGTACAGGGTGGAAAGACCTCAATGGAAAGACCTGTTTGGTTTTCATGAGAAAAAGGTGTGAATTTTTCACGGGTACCCCGACTAGTGAACAATAAAATCCCTACAAATGTTTGACTTTTTTGTTAAAAATTCTAATAATTTTCTACTATATGTGAAGGGAATAGTTCAAGATTGAATAAGAAACATCTTCTAAATTTTTTTTTGTTTGATCTCAAATACCATTTATTTTTAGTGGCCCCGCTTTCAGTTGCGCACTGTTACTATACTGAATTTCAATCTGTCAAAAGGGCGTGGGTCTGAAAAACCAGAGCACTAAGAGAAGTGGTATCTACTGATTTATCATACAGAACAAAAACAAAATACAGATGCAAAAATTATCCAGTTTAGACGCTACTCTTAATTTACTGTGTAGTAATATAAAGTTTTTTTTATAGTAAATGTATGTGATAAAAAAAAAAAAAAAAAAGGTTACTCAAAGTGGGGCTCGAACCCGGGTTCGTAAGATTGAATTGATATGCTAATATTATGCAAAACTTAAAAAAGGACCATACATCCAGACGTATAAAGCGCTGAATCGTCGTATGGATTTACATTAAGGCAGGAGATTTGGGTCCCCCACCATGCTATCATTGCTGGCCTGACAGATAGTTTTGCAGTCAAAGAGGGAGGAAACGCTCGGATCCTAGGCCATGAATGAACGCACCTTACCGCTCCACCATCGTGTCTACCGGTTGTTTTAGAGGACACAATAACCTAGTGTATCGCATGAATGCACTGCGTATTGTAATGCAAATAGTCTTTTTTTCGTGGCGCGCGTGGTTAATTCTCGGCATTTGTAACCGATGACCAGGGTTCGAGTCTTCGTGAGTCCCTTTGTTTTTCTGTTCCCCTTTTTTTATGTTAATTCTTTTGCTTTTATTATATCATTTATATAGATATATTACTGTGCCACTAAGAACAGTGGTACCCTACCCAAGCGGTTCCCTTCTGCAATAGGGGGTAAATAAAAATATAATCTTGAACACGTCACGTTTTTGTTGAAAAGACTACCGAATTGATTGTAAGTGAAGATTTGTCGAAAAGACTGAAATAAGCGTGTTAAATTAAACGACAACAACTCCATGACAGCAAACTTACACTTGCATGTTTATGATTTTGTACTTACAGAAAAGTAACATCCAATGATAGTTTGTTTTTAAAATCCTTTTTTGATGAAAAATGTTTTGTGTTGATGACAAACTTTCCCTCAATTCCGCAAGAGTGTTGTGTGACATGATAGCGTAAGCAGTGTGTCTGTATATGACAACTTGCACGACTTCTATATTGTTGTCACGTACACCGTACAGGGTATGACGTCATTCAATGGAAAGACCTTTGGTTTTCATGAGAAAATGTAGTGAATTTTTCACGGGTACACCGACTAGTGAAGCATTAATGATACTCCTCATTTCTACTCATCGAACCGCTCTAATATTAATATCTTATTAATCGCGCGTAGCGCGAGGGCCATAAAAAGTGTGAAAAAACGGGGTTCCATAACTTCCAGTACGGCCGAGCAAGTGAGGTTAATAAGATATTTATTATATAGCAATTCTAGGGGAAAACATTTATAGTAAAGAATAAATAGGAACACGCTGGGCTGGCAGTGTACTGAAATCGGCGTTTTTAAGCGTGATTTTGAATAACTTTTTATAGTTAAGTCCGATCAACTTCAAATTTTATATGTGAAGAGTACACACCCAAAGAAAAAATTTCTTCTTTTCACTTTTACAAATGTTACGATTTTTGGCGGGAAAATGACGTCATCAATTTTAGAGGAAAATCTAAAACGAGGGTAATGCAAAATTTTAAAATGCGCATTTGAAAGAACTCATTGAGATACGTTCAAAACCGAAGAGATAATAGTCAAAGTCAAATTTAATCTAAAGTTATAATTTTTTGAAAATTGCATTTTTGTGTAAAATAGAAAAAAATTCTAAACTTCAAAAAATCATATATTTTGATTAAATTTGACTTTGACTGTTATCTCTTCGGTTTTGAACATATCTCAATGAGTTCTTTCAAATGCGCATTTTAAAATTTTGCATAACCCTTTATTTCAATTTCCCACTAAAATTGGTGACGTCATTTTCCCGCCAAAAATCGTAACATTTGTAAAAGTGAAAAGAAGAAAATTTTTCTTTTGGTGTGTACTTTTTACATGTAAAATTTCAAGTTGATCGGACTTGACTATAAAAAGTTATTCAAAATCACGCTTAAAAACGCCGATTTCAGTACACTGCCAGCCCAGCGTGGAAACATAATATTACGACCTGTTCTTCTCCGTATTTTTATGCAAACGTAGTTTTCTCACTGCCATCAAAAAATAAACCGTCGAATAAGAGTAACTATGCGCATGCGTTGACTACATTGAAGTATAGTATGTCATGCGTGTTTATGCAAACAAACTATAATGAATGCATGGTGGTATAATTCGGCATTGTCTCATTAACAAAAGCAACTATTTTAAAAGTATGCCGAAAATCAACAGCTTTGTAAAAGTTTATAATTTATGCTTCTATGAAAACTAACATGTATTTCCTAACAGTAGTTCTATATTCCTCGGTAATCATGGTATTACAAAGTAATACCATGGCACTCGGGAAATTAGTGATTAAATTTCCCCGAATACCTCGCGAAAATTTGTGAAAGTCCCTCGGGCTGCGCCTTGGGGACTTCCACAAATTTTCCCTCGGTATTCGGGGAAATTTAATCACTAATTTCCCTCGAGCCATGGTATTACTTATAAAAAATACAATAAAAAAGACATGAACTACAGTAACGCACTTTAATAGTCTTTAACTCTGTTGGTCTGCGCCCTCGGGACTTCCACAAAATTTCCCTCGGTATTCGTGGAAATTTAATCACTAATTTCCCTCGAGCCATGGTATTACTTATCAAAAATACAATAAAAAAGACATGAAATACAGTAACGCACTTTAATAGTCTTTAACTCTGTTGTTTTCATTTGTTTTCTTTCATAAACTGTATCTGTTGTAACATTCATTCTGTTATGTACATGTATTTCTTTATACTTGCTTCGATTCGTACACATGTACATAACATGAATGAATGTTACAGGTACATTAGAATAAGGTACTTCTACACGTTTTTACATACAGACCATAATAAGAAGTATCCACCAATGGTTAATTTATATCATAGATACATGTATACTTTTCAAATTTTAAATCTGCCTTGGTCCATAACATAGTCTGATCATAGTCGCAGCACACAGCTACAAACAGCAGCCAAACAAGCGCTTTTTAAGCGCCTTTTTATATGGGGTTTAAGTCCAACGAAGGATAAATGTCCTAAACGTCAGAAAGTAACACTCTTTTATACAACGCACCTGACCATGTTGTATCAATCAATATATGCTTTTGCGTGATAGTTAATGCATATATAAAATTCCATTCCCGTTTTCTTTGATCAATTTTACAATACTTTTATTTTGCATTGTAGAAATACCAAAGATGAAGATCGCGTGTTGGCGACGTGCGTAATTTGACATTCCCAAGGACAAGTGCTTGATAGCAAGAGCCCACTGTCTCGTCGAGGTCGGACCATTGCACAGATTTAAGTATTTTACAAGATTAACCCTGCGTAGATCTAACATTAGATATAGGGGGAGGGGGGAGGGGGGAGGGGGGATTTAGCCTGTGAAGATGGCTATCTAACATTAGATATTACGGGGGGGGGGGGGGGGGGGCTGTTGCAATTGTAGCCTGTGTAGATGGCTAGCTAACATTAGACTAAGGGGGAGAGGGGTTGACAATTCAATTTGGTACAGGATATCATTTTGAGTCTTTGCAGGATGTTGTTTTCACTTTGCGCGATATTTGTCTGTTTTTTTTCTGTGTTTTTTTTTTTGCACAATATTGTTTCACAGTTAAAGCTGTGTTCGGATTTATTTTTGATAATTGCCCAACCCCTTTCCCTCTCCCTCAAATTAGTCTAATGTTTTTTTCCTGGCAGGTTTGGCATACCCCTATTTGTCACGTGGTATCGATGAAATATAAGAGAAATTCCAATCTCTGATAAGATGTTTATAACCTGAAGTGGTCAGTGTCAGTAGTATAATTGCTTTCGTCGATCTTGAGGTAAGGTTATTTTCTTAATTCGTCGTATTAATCTTGGTAAACAAGTTAATGTTGGATATCAAATTGTAAATAGATATTTTAGGTAGTATAATCAAAAGTAAATTTTATATTTTAAGATATCATTTAGCTAGCTAATTTTCTTTCATATTGAGTATTGTAATTTATATTTTAGACGCTAGAACGACTAGATACTTTAATAAAGTTTGTGTGTGTGTATGGTTGGATATGTTATGATTTTTTACGATAGTTTTAAGATATCATTTAGCTAGCTAGCTAATTTTCTTTCATATTGAGTATTGTAATTTATATTTTAATTGTGTCCCCAATTAGTGTCATTAGACGCTAGAACGACTAGATACTTTAATAAAGTTTGTGTGTGTGTATGGTTGGATATGTTATGATTTTTTACGATAGTTTTAAGATATCATTTAGCTAGCTAGCTAATTTTCTTTCATATTGAGTATTGTAATTTATATTTTAATTGTGTCCCCAATTAGTGTCATTAGACGCTAGAACGACTAGATACTTTAATTAAGTTGATGTGTATGTGTGTATGTTTGGTTGGATATGTTATAATTTTTTACATTGTGCTATGTTACGGTTTGTGTTAGTTTTTAATGATTTATTTTACTAATACTTTTGATCATTTCAAACATTAAACTGTATTGTAGACTTGGCAGTATTGTAGACTTGGCAGTATTGTAGACTTGACCGGCAGAAATTTGAACACGAGACTAACTGAACATAAACGTGCCACGAAAAACAAAGACCCTAACAACCACATTGCGGAACATCACAAACATACTGGCCACTCCATTAACTGGGACTCTGCCGCCTCCATTACACATTGCACCAACTATCACCAACGCCGACTACTTGAAAGCTGGTACACCGGCTTAGAACAAAAGCCACTTAACCGTTGCATAACACTACCGGCTTCCTACAATAGACTCATTAACGACTTCAAGCTTTCCACGCTAACACACTGACTAACACCTACCCACGCATCAACAACAACATTACCGACGAACCAGACACATAAATAACACCGCTGTCTTTTCATTTTCTTTACTCTGAAGATGACTTCCGCTCAGGTTGTCGAAACGTCAGACATCAACACCATCAGTCTTTCTCAAGACTACACCACCCCGGACGATCATGCCTCATCTACATCGATTACACCTGGGATCAGACCATTCACTCTTATTGTAGACTTTGTTCATTATGTACATGTCTTGTCAAAATTTCATCCCGTACGTATACTATTTTCGTTGTGAGGGGGTGGTGGGGGGGGGGGGGGGGGGGGGGTTAGGGGGTCGTTTGCAATTGTAGCCTGTGTAGATGGCTAGCTAACAATATATATATATGGGGGGGATTGCAATTAATAATAATGATAATATTCATAAAGCGCATATCCAGAAAACTGCTCTAGGCGCTGTTTACAATAAACAAAAATTCAAATAACCAGTTTTGAATAGATAAATAATTATAGTTTTATTGTCTTTTAGTTAAGCCCAGCTAGTACAAGTAAAGTTCCAAACAGTCAACTATATCTACAGATTGGATCAGTGACATACGAAGACAACCAGCAAGATCTAACAGCCAAGGAGGTGACGACCACGGACACCAATTAGCCATTAGATCATTATCACCTTGAACGACTATCAGTTGATTTTATGAAACTAATGTCGTCTCCAGACAGCTTTTAAACGTTAGAAAAAAACAATTTCAGAACAACGTTGCTTAGCAATTCAAGTGGAGTGTACTGCCACTTTAATGATTGTCTTGATTTGACGCAAACAACTTGTTTTGTTATAAATAAGAAAATTTACGTTGTTGCTAAGCAACCACAGTACTGAAGAGCCACCTTAAAAATAATCAACATGCTATCGCTAAATTTGTCGGAAGCCCAGGCTCTTTCGAACAAGACTACCAAAGGTCCCCCATTTGACAATACCACATTGGTAATCGTGGCAAACATATCATGTGTTGTTCTGGTTGTTCTCATCGTATTTGCCTTATTTGGTAATACTCTAGTGTGGGTAGCTTTTATCACCGTGAAACGTTTGCAACGCGTGACTAACTTCTACATCGTTTCCTTGGCAACGGCTGATTTACTAGTTGCGTCATTTGCCATGACCACGTGGCTCCATATGCCTTTTGGCGGGAAGTTTCTGACCGGAGGTAAAGCTATCGTCACTATATATACAATGACAGACATCGCTTGTGGGACCGCTTCGATCATGAGCCTCACTTTCGTGTCGATCGATCGCTGCCTCGCTATTACAAAACCTTTTAGTTACCAGACTCTACTCTCCCCTATCAGGGTCCTGGGTACGATACTGTTTTCGTGGACGTACGCATTAGCTGTCGCACTTCTGAAATTTTGGATCGTCGACAGTAAAAATTACACTTTATTCGTTTTACTGGTGTCGTTCTTGATTCCAACCACAATAATTATATTCACATACTCTTGTATCTTCTCCGTCGCGCTAAGACATGCGCGAGTGATCAACGCAGTCAGCGGTAATCGCAATGAGAGGAAATTCAGTTACGTCACTGAGATGAAGGCAGCCAAGGTGATTGGTGTGGTCGTTGGTGCGTTTTTAGTCTGCTGGGCGCCGTTTTTGTTGACCAATCTCACTGTTGTCTACTGCTTGAAGTGTAGACTCTCAGTGTATGGCCTTTATGTTTTAAAGCTGCTACAGTATGCAAACAGCGCTCTAAATCCTTATATTTACACATGTTTGAACGCTGACTTTAGAGCAGACGTGAAGAGACTGGTGTGCAGGAAGTGTATTTCATCCGATACTATGACTCGGGTCTTTCTTAGTGGCGTGCGGATGGTAGCCGGGCCTTTGCATCGAAGCGCGACGAACGTTGAGCTTGCAGTGATAGAGACACGTCAATAATTGTCCTATAACCCTATGCAAAACGAGCAAGGGAAACACCATGAACAATTAAATATTTCAATACTATTTTTCCCTTACAAGAAAGAACATGTTTAAATTAGTAATTTGGTGTAGAGGTCTGTTGTCATATATTGAATCGCTCCAGAGTTTAAAATGTACCAAAAACGCGAAAATGAGGCTCTAAAGGCCCAAGTGCAAATTTTAAGCCAAATCTTTGTAAATTCAAAAAGCTGTAACTTTTGAGCAGTTTATGTTAGTTACTACATTACAATTTTGGAATATCACTTATTTCGATGTGCCTTTTCTAATGAAAGCAATGGTGTCTTCTAATACTGATTAAGTAAGGAAATGCCTTTTTTATATGGTGTATAAGATGCTCAAAAGGTTTCTATCATTGCAAGCTCTATATCGTTGGTTCGATGCAAAGGCCAGGCTACCTTTCAAGATGGCGCTGCAGAGAGCTGTGAAGGGGACTATTTTGATCCAAGTGGTACTTTAAGCTCCGCCCCGAAAGACGATGGACAGACCATAAAGATAGTCGAAGTTGGGAATTGCGATGCAATGATTTTCAATCGTCTATGTAAAGTCAAAATCTAGCCGGACAATTACTATCGTGTCTCTATCATTGCAATCTCAACATTTGTCTCGCTTCAATACAAAGGCTCGGCTACCTTTCAAGATGGGGACTATTATTGCACTGAGCCCATCACTGACAACACTGCTGAAAGGTTGCGGACTCTTTGAGTGTGCGGATCGTAACTACTCCGCTGCCACGATATAACTGACAGTAGGCGGATTGCAACCATTCCCAGGAGAGTGAATTGAACAAAAGAAACGGCAGCCATGCTGGTGGTCTTGACAAAAGAAAACCATCACCGTGACTGGTGGTACTTTTGTTCAATTCGCTCTCCTGGGAATGGTTGCAAATAAAAAATATAGGATTCCCAACTTCCACTATCAATATAAAAAATGTTAGAACCTAATAGTTTTTAGACATAAGAATGATTTTCCATCATCCTTAACATGTTAAACATCAAGGAAAAGAAATTATCAAGGAAATGTCACATGTAATTAAGTTTGTACTACATTTAAAAATCGCTAAAGAAGGAAAAACATGTATGTATGTATTAAGGGTTTACTTCTATTATATAAACAATGCTTTCACAAGCAAACGAAAATAAATATAAACATTATTGTTTTGTGAATGGTATGTTCTTATAAGTAATACCATGGTACTCAGTGAGGGATATTAGTAATTAAATGTCCCCGAAGCAGAGGGAAGTTTAGTGGAAGTTTTTGGACTTTTACTAAACTTCCCGAGGCTGAGGGACATTTAATCACTAATATCCCGAAGAAGTCATGGTATTAGTTTGTAATACCATTATCACCGAGGAAATAAACGAGCATGGGATTTAGTTTGGGAGGGATTCTTCAAGGAGCGACATTAAACAATGTCAAATTTAATATAAATTTTCATAAATAAATCAAGAAAGATAATATTGTGGTGTATGGTGTAAGGTCTATTATAAAATAAACACCTTGTTACTTTAAACTTGATGATTTGATGTTTTTGATTCTCAATGTTCTCAGTTTTATACACATGCGCAATGACAAAATTGCCTCCCACACGCGTAGGAGTGTGCAGCGAAGTATGGCCCCATAACAGATTAAGTAAAATTCCGGAACAGCTTGCCTGTTTCGACGATAGTCCCGGTGATTGTAATATATGAGGGACTATTTACCTCATGAATAGTAATGAGAGAAAATTGGTTCTAATTTTCCCTCATTACTTTTCATGGGAGGGATGTTAGTGATATAACGTCCCTCTTAAAACAATGGAACAATGGAGGTGGTCATGGTATTAAATGACTTATAGCATTAATATTTTTTTGATGGAATGTAGCTCAAAAATGACCAAAAATGATGATTTTTGATGGAATGTAGCCCATGCAAAATGACCAAAATTGACGATTTTTGATGGACTATAGCCCATACACAATCCTCAAAAATGACCAAAATTGACGGTTTTTGATGGACTAGGTAGCCCATGAAAAATGCTTAACAAAATAACCAAAAATAACGATTTTTGAAGGACTATAGCCATGCAAAATACTCAAACATAACGATTTTTGATGGACTATAGCCCATGCAAAATAACCCAAAAATGTCGATTTTTCAAAATGCTCAAGAATGACCAAAAATATCGATTTATGATGGACTATAGCCCATGCAAAATGCTCAAAAATAACCAAAAATGACGATTTGTGATGGACTATAGCCCATGCAAAATGCTGAACAAAATAACCAAAAATTACGATTTTTGAATTACTATAGCCCGTGCAAAATACTCAAAAATGACCAACATTGACGATTTTTGATGGACTATAGCTAATGCAAAATGCTCAAAAATGACCAAAATAACTATTTTTGATAGACTATAGCCCATGCAAAATAATCAAAAATAACCAAAATTGTTTTTTTTGATGGACTATAGCCCATACAAAATGCTCAAAAATGACCAAAAATAACTATTTTTGATAGACTTTAGCCCATGCAAAATGATCAAAAATGACCAAAATTGTTTTTTTGACGGACTATAGCCCATGCAAAATGATCAAAAATGACCAAAATAACTATTTTTGATAGACTATACCCCATGCAAAATAATCAAAAATGACCAAAAAATATCGATTTTTCAAAATGCTCAAACATAACCAAAAATGACGATTTTTGATGAACTATAGCCCATGCAAAATGCTCAAAAATGACCAGAAATGACGATTTTTGATGGACTAAGCCCATGTAAAATGGTCAAAAATGACCAAAATGACGATTTTTGATGGACTAAGCCCATGTAAAATGGTCAAAAATGACCAAAATGACGATTTTTGATGGACGTCTATAGTCCATGCAAAAAGCTCGAAAATGACCATGTTTTGCATGTTTAATGAAGGTAGATGAAACACTGTTGCTAAAATATTGTCGAAATTATTTTTATTGATATTGACTGGATAGAATTACGATTGTGACATCAATATTTGTTTCATTTTTATTCTGAGTGTTAGAACTTTGCTTTTTTTCTAATGCATGTGTTATCGTTTAACCCAACTATCCCTGTTGTTTCCGAGCATAAATTATATATTTAGTAAAAGGCATTGTGGAAATGCATCGATTTGTGTTAGACCTTGCAAGTAATATTGACATTTCTGATCGTGAGTTAAATTACTAACTATAGATTTCTTAAAACAAACCCTACTTTTGATTCTAAAAAATAATATTCTCATCAAGCGAAAACAATCTATCCATGAAACAAAATATAATTGATACTGTGTAATATTTCTTATTTAGTGACTATTAAATTGTAATGAGGTATTGTTTCCTTTTATTTTCGAGGTTTCGGGTTGAGTGATACTGACTAAATAGTCACTAAAAAGGACTGTTAGTAACTATTTTGTTTTTGTTTCATGGTTATACAGTAAAATCGAAATGACATGCCAGGAGACAAGAGAAAACGATAGATGTAAGGAGCATGAGGCGAGTGGTGCTTTCAGTGTCTCGTCCTTCAGCTACCATACTTCCCTCATCTCTGGCTCGTCTCTGCTCAATTATCCAATAGACCTAATTTCATGCATATGGTTCACGTTAACAACCTCAGCCTCGATAGCGTGGAATATATTCCGTTAACAGTAGGCCTTTTCACGGTTCTCGTCGATCAACCTCAGCCTCGATAGCGTGTAATATATTCTTTACAATAGACCTTTTCACGGTTCTCGTCCACAACCTCAGCCTCGATAGCACGTAATATATTCTTAAGAATTTGACTACAGACCGCGGTGGAATTTTGAAGTCTTTAAATTAGCATCAATTGTTTGATAATGTGTACATTCCTTAAATTACCGCGTGCTGTAGTAAAATTCTCAAGAATGTATTACACGCTATCGAGGCCGAGGCTGTGGACGTGCACCGTGATAAGGTAAATTGCAAAACGAGTGGGGGAATTGGTACGAGTTGCGACCGCAAGGCATGCATGGATTGTTTGGCTAGAGAGACGCTTTCTAATGTCAAGGCAGACAATCAATATATGGTTTGCGGCTACACCTCGTACCAGTTTCCCACTCGTTTTGAATTGTTTCGGCGAATATTGCTGGGAGTGTTTTGTGTTCTGTACATACTGCGGTTTTACTTCGACTTTCTGCGAACTCAGACATTCCAACGGCTAGTTGTGAAATACGTATTTTGCTGCCGTCAATCGAGGATTTAAAAGATACCGACTTATAATTAGTTTTGATTGACGGCAGCTAAAAACGTATTTCACAACAAGCCGTTGAAATGTCTGAGTTCGCAGAAAGTCGAAAACCGCAGTAATGATGACTCTCATGGGAGGAATTTACGCGTAAGAGCAGCTCATTAAGCTTAACGCACCGAAATCATCCAAGTATCTTTAATGGACAGTTTTTCTGGTGTTTCACGGCTATCATCACAAGCTAGCTTACTCAAAGAGAAGGCGTGACTTACTTTTGAATTGATTGCAAAAGGAAAAGTCGCCATGCTATAAGAATTTTCGTAACCGTAAGCACCCCATTTATTTACTTCCGGACCATTTGTATCCACCCCCCATTTTTGACAGTTTTGACTCAAGACCGAGTCATCTTCGGGGAGTCCGTCAAACGAACTACAGGCTTTAGGGAAAGTGTTTGAAGCAAATTTGTCGTCGGTAAAGTACTTCACGACTTGCTGGCCAGCGGTGTTGTTCCTTGTTCTGATGCTAACGACTCGTCCTATGGTATAAGTGTAATTTGTAATTATTTAGATGACTATAGGATGATGTTGATGATGATGGTTGTCATGATGATGATGGTGATGACTGTGATGTTCTTGATGATGATGATGATGATGATATTCATGATGATGTTGATAATTTAGATGTTGATTGTTTTTGATGACGACTATATGATGATTGTGATGATTATGATGATGACTGTGATGTTGTTGTTGATGTTGATGATGATGTTGTTTGATGACGACTATATGATTATGAAGATGTTGTCGCGTTGATGGCGATGATGTTGGTGATAATGATGATGATGATATATGGTGATGATGATTATGGTGGTGGTGAAGGTGATGATGGTGATGATGATGGTGATGATGATGGTGATGACGGTGGCGGTGGTGGTAGTGGTGGTGATGATGGTTGTGGTAGATGATCATTATGATGATGATGATGATGATGATGGTAATAATGATAATCTTTTTGATGATAATGGTAGTGGTATGGTTGTGGTGGTTGTGATGACAACGGTGATAATTGTGTTACAGTGCGGACACTCCAACCGGGACCACTTAGACAAGACCGTCCAATCAAATTACGATATTTGTACAATGGGTTTATTAATTCTGACCAATCGTTACTTTCTACATTTTGGCGCAATCTTTAATGTTTACATCGATAAGGTACCTCATTGGCTCATTGATTGGAATATTGCAATCTGATTGGTTAATTGCTTATTTTGTCTAAGTGGTCCCGGTTGGAGTGTCCGCACTGTAATATTGATTTTGCTGGTCATTACGATGATGGTGATGATGAAGGTGGTAGTGGTGGTGGTGTTGACTGATGATGATGGTGATGATAGTTACAACAATCACTTACCAACAGCTTGCTTATGGCAGTAAAAATGAATCTGGTCAAAACCAATCGTGTCGAGGACAGTTTTCACAGCTTTACTTTTCAAGCCGCCACTCTTTTTTGAGTCATCATAGGAGGACAGTATTTGGTTGATATTGTTCATTGGGTAGCCCGAGGGCTTGGACGTTGTACTGAGAATCAGTCTTTTGATCACTGTCCAGCCTCCTATATACCAAAACCGAATAAGTGAGTTATAAGTGCTATATCATGCAACTCACATACACCTACTTGCAGTAAGGTTGTCATACAAAAATATACATTTGTTATAAAGAAAATAGAACATTTGTGATTTAGTACGGTAGGAATTAATTAAAAGACAAAAGAAGATCACTCAAGCTGAACTCTCTCTTTTGTCTTTTAATTAATTCCTTTTGCACTAAATCACAAATGTTCTGTTTTCTTTGTGACAAATGTTCTATTTTGTATGACAACTTTACTGCAAGTAGGTGTATGTCAATAACCCACACAGCAAAAACGGCTGAGTAGATACAACTCAAAATATTGAGTAAACCATGCATTCAGGATGACACTTTATACTTGTTACTTGTTCAAATCCCCCCAAAAAACATTCGAGCACAGCCTTAAAGAGAAAAACAAAATCGTGCACAGCAACAATGACAAAAAAATATTCGTGCAAGTTGAAAAAAACCTTCCTGCACATACGTAGAATGGAAAAAAAATATCCTTGAAAAACATTTATCCCCCCTCATATCCCCCTCAAAAATGTAATGGTCCACCCCTTAAGTGTCATCCTGAATGCAATGATTTACTCAATATTGAGCTGTATCTTCTCAGCCGTTTTTGCAGTTTTTGCATGTTTCGTATCATTATATAGTTTTCTATTTTGTTAACATATTTACCCCCATCAGTCGACATGTCACAGAAGGCTTTAGTCGGGCCGCCGTTCCCCTTAGGATTAAGCCAGTATACGCCTGTCCCTCTAGAATAACCGCTGTTCAGTATGTCTAGACATGATCTGGCTGGAATCTGTTTCATTCCTTTCTCTGGAGCTAAAAGAGATGATAAACAAAGGATATAGAAACAGGAAATGGATGGGTGGATGGATGGATGGATGGATGGATGGATGGATGGATGGATGGATGGATGGATGGATGGATGGATGGATTGATGGATGGATGGATGGATTAATTAATTAATTTATCAATTAATGGTTGAACGGACGAACGAATGAATGAATAAATATATCGGTCAATCAATCAACATTCATTTACTGGATCAGTTTGGACACTATGATGTCAGCCTTACCCTTCCGTCACCACACCCATCCATAAAGTACATCGTATCTCCCTTTCCTGATTCACAACTCAAGAGAATACAAACATTATATATTAAATACCGTATTTCCTCCATTAAGCGCCGCCCCCGAATAAGCACCGCCCTCGAATAAGCGCCGTACTTTAATTAACGCTATAATGTTACTCTAGAACAGCATTGGAAATACATTTTTATTAAAAGCTATATTGTTCAATTCAAATAATTATATTTCATCACTCGCCCATTAAGTTATCTCCCCAATATTCGTAGTTCTGATCAAGAAGCCGCGGCGCTTATTCGAGTAAATACGGCACTAATCTTACTTCTCTCAGCAATGTTGGTCGAATAGATACTAGATGTTCTTAACTCGAACCGTTCTGGTCGACTTCGATCAGTTTGTGTATTAAGATCACATACACGAGTCGTGAGGAGGTAGTTTAGGCTCATGCACTCTGGATCTTTGTCACATTGAAACAAACATGCAGTGTAGTTTTTAGTTATCATTGATGTATATGAACTGGTCAAGGCATAGTCAGACTGTGAGCTGACTAGGACAGGAGAACACTTGTTGTGTAGTGATGTCTGGATCTCCATGAAGATGATTACCAGCAGTAGGATAGGCGTCAGTATCTGAAAACAAAATATGTTGATTGTTTTTGAATAAGTGTGTTGTTTGGTAAGTTTTGGTTTAGTTAAATGCTTGAATTGGTTAGTTGGTTGGTTAGTTGGTTGGTAGGTTGTGCTGGTGGTTGCTTTGATGGATGATTGGTTGGTTTGATCGTTTGTTTGTTTGTGTGTTTGTTTGTTTTTTGTTTGTTTAATTTGTTTGTTTGTTTGTTTGTTTGTTTGTTATTTCTTTCTTTCTTTCTTTCTTTCGTTCGTTCGTTCGTTCGTTCGTTCGTTCGTTCGTTCGTTCGTTCGTTCGTTCGTTCGTTCGTTCGTTCGTTCGTTCGTTCGTTCGTTCGTTCGTTCGTTCGTTCGTTCGTTCGTTCGTTCGTTCGTTCGTTCGTTGTTTATTAATGTAGAATATTCTAAAGTTCAGATATATTTCTGAGGTGAACCAGTAAGTTAATTAAACACTCATGAATTGATAGTTATTCTAGTGACTCTTATGGGATTGCAAAAAATTCCTTTACAATTTTTTTGTTTTGTTTTTATCACGTCATAAATAATCCAAAACCTATTAACAAATCTTGCGACGATTAATATTTAATAACTTCCAAACTTTTTCTTTCTTTTTTGAGACACAAATGCTTTCGTATTTCTAATCTTTGCTGTGTTTTTTTTATTATTTTATTTTATAAGCTTCGCCCATGAAAAAAAGTTAGCGAATTTACAAAAGGAAAAAACAGAAGGGTAGGGCCCGACCGCACTATCTTTTGAGTCCACAGCGAACAAAGACTTGAACGAAATTTCCTTAAACTTTTCAATGCTGATGTTGATTAGAAACAAAATTAAAATAAACTGATACAAAAGTTACCGTTGCATTGGCTTTCATAAAATAAGTCAAAACGCTTCTAGATCTTAAAACTATAAAATTGTGTTTTATTTACAACTTCAATCAAAAGTTATAAAAAATTTCAGGAGACAAAGAAGACTAAAGAAGGCTAAAGCTAAGGAAGTTTTGATATTTTTTTTTTGAATTAGAATGAAGAAACAAAAAAATGAATCTCATGAAGAAAAAGGAGAGAACGAAACTAAAATAATAGTAAAAACATTTTGTACACAAATGTATTTTCTGTACACAGTGTTTTAATCTCTCTTTTAAAGTAATGAATTCACTTATGGTAGTTTCGGATACTTGGATTTCTTCATAATTTTTTTATAAATCCTGTCATTTAAAAATGGAAACTAGCGAGTAGACTAGTATAGGCTGCGTCAGTGTTTGATATAAACGATAGGTAATAGAATGAAATTCGTAACACCGTAAAAAAATATGTCAATTTAACTTTACTGACGTTTCATGAAGCATTAGCCCTTGGACGGAGTAATCAAAAAAAAACATACAAAATCATTATATTGGTAAGAAACAACAACTTACATTTGCAGTCTTGATAGCCATCTCGATGCACAGAGGTCCTTCATCCAGCACTAAATATTATGAACTGCCTCGATTCCTGCACCTGTTAAAGCCTGGTTTTCACTAGCGACGCAAGCGCAAGCACAAGAGGCCTTATTTCGTGGTGAAAACCGCCCACGCAAGCGCAAGGTATCAAAAATTTTCCTTTTTTCTTGCGTTTGCGCTTGTGCTTGCGCGTGGCACTAGTGAATAGTTTGTTTGTGCTTGCGCTTATTCACATCTCGTTTTCACATGCTTGTGCTTGCGCTTGCGTTGCGTCGCTAGTGAAAATTAGGCTTAAGTTTCTGTTCTAAAATCTCAGCTGGAACTCGATATCTTTTATTGTTTAGAAGTTGTGGTTTCTTTTCTTCTCTCATGCAGTTGTCAATGCATCAGCATGGATAATTAATTCTTTATTATCTTTGGATGCGTTGTTTTCATTAACCAGTGAAACCAATGAAAAATCAAGATAACCATTCAAAGAAAGTCGTTAAGTAAGTTTGAGTTTTGACTTCCGGAACAAGCTCTAACAGACTATGTTCCCAGGGGTATTTATTCTGGGAGCAAGAAACGAGCGACAGAAGATTACCACTGGGTTCCCGAGGATGAAAAAGTAAGGATGAGAGGGTATATTTGATTAAATACAAATCAATACTATTTTAATGTCAATAAATTTTATTGTTGCTGGTGGTGACTTTATAAAAACGATAACGTGAATGGATAGACCAAATCTAAATATGGCGACCAATAATTCGTCTGACTATCTAGCCTCGTTTACGTGTCACACTAAGAAACCACGCTAAGAATCTTCATATGTATGAGAGGCTAGTCAGTCGTTCTAAACCAATCATATAAAAACTATTTAAATTGGTCACCATATTGTGCAATTTTTTGTTTTACATATATGCAAGGTCCAGGCTTTCTTGGATAGAAATGACAGTAGAAGCCTGGGACCAACTAACGATGTCGATGGTTCGAGATTATTTAAATTGGTCACCATATTTCGATTTGAAGTATTGTGCAAGCCTTTTTGCTTTACATATATGCAAGTCCAGGCTTTCTTGGATAGAAATGACAGTAGAAGCCTAGGACCAACTAACGATGTCGATGGTTCGAAACCAATCATATCAAGACTACCGCGTTTAAACTTTTTGACTTTTAAAAATTTGATAATAAATTCTCTAAACTTAAATTAATAAACATTACTGCCGTGGGGTGACTAAAATTACACCCACTACCACCCTCTGCGTCTTACGCTGTTACTTGGTTCTGTAACAAGGGTGATGTAGGAGTGATTTCAATTTCTGCAGGGTTCTGGGGTCCCTGTGGATTTAGTAGCGGTGGTGGACTAGCAACGGGTTCTAAAAGGCCAGTGTTTTGTCCTGGTTGGCCGGGTGAAGTGGGAACTGGCGTTGGTGGTCCATCCTGGGAAAGGATAATAATATTTAAAAAAAAAAAAACGAATGAAAATAGTTTTAGGAACGGTAACGCAGGCTAAAGGCTAAGCGCAGAAATAAGAAAATAAAAAATGAACAACAGAAGAAGGAAGGGAAAGAAAGGATGGGGGAATGGAAGGAAGGATTGTTTGATGTAGACTAACGGATAGATTGATTGATTTATGGAAGGATATAGTCCTTCAAAAAAGACGTTCACACGCCAAATTTGACGAGAATCGGTCAAATAACAGCTGAGATATGGTCTCTTGAATACATAAGTTTCCCATACAAATCACTAATTTACGCTTTGTTCCAAAATACAGTGATTTGTATGGGTAAATTATATATTCAAGAAACAATATCGCCGCTGCTATTTGACGGATTTTGGTCAAATTTGCTATGAACATCTTTTTTGATTGCTTATCAAAATTGAGAACCAAAAATATGATATTATAAGTGAAAATAGATTTTTATGACGTCATCACTGAAGGACTCGATGATGGATGGATGGATGGATGGATGGATGGATGGATGGATGGATGGATGGATGGATGGATGGATGGATGGATGGATGGATGGAATGATTGGTAAGGGATAAGAGTAACGAAAAATAGGAGGAAAAGAGAAAGAAAGGGAAGAGAAGGAAAACGTGTTTCAAAGGAAGGAAATAGGAAAGTGGATGAGAAGGGGAAGAGAACACAAGAAGGAAGAGAAGCAATTTATAATGAAGTCGATTTTCCCCCTACCTCAGTTTTCAGTTTCTTGTATCCAAATCTGCACATGGCCAAGTCAACGAGGTATCCAACCAGAGAATGTAGCATACCTACAGCAACAAACTACATTAACACTGCTTGTATGACTTCATTTCCTTACTGATTCAACTTGCCTTACTACACACAGTACTAAATACAAGTGGCAAAAACATCCCACATTTCCCCCAAAAAACATCACATAAGAAGACGGGAAATCCTCTGGACGGACAAATCGCCTCGACGAAAACATCGTCTTATGACGGACAAATCGTCCGGTGCGGAAACGGGATGAACACCATTTAAAAATAAAATCGTCTGAAAATATAGTCGTCTGAATTCACGTTATAAGGGAAGTTGTATAGGGGCTGGTAGCCTCCTCCGCAGGCAACTCCTGAGTCCGAGAGTGATTTTCGTGATTTTGGGGTTCCTGTGTTGAAAATTTGAGGACGACGAAGCTTGCCATATGCAACAGGAAGCCCGCGAAGTGTTTTTTCTTTTTCTTCGTTTTTTCTGCCTAAGAGATGCCTGCGGAGGAGGCTAAGGGGCTGGTTCTCTTCTCCCTCCTTAGTCTTTAGTCATAAGGGAGTTGTCTACATTGCAATCCAAAAAGTCTCAATGCACAATATCAACAAGCATACCTGAAGTAGCGAATATTCCTCCAACTATTCCACACAGTCTGACGAGGAAAGCCGCTATTGAGCGGTGCTGGTATTTGACACGGACCATGATGGAAGACATGTCGTACTTGAAGAAAATACCTGTAGAAACAACAGAGATGAAGAATGAACAATGTATTGAATCGTTATTGCTGTTGTTGTTGTTGTTTTCGTTATGTTGTTGTTTCTTTTTTGTTGTTGTTTGAGACAAGACAAGACATGTTGACATAAGCAACATACGCAGACTCAGTGAAGCATTTCTCGACTAGGAGTGAGAAAAGACAATTGCAGCTAATGAGCAAAGTTGCTAATGTAAACCAGGCTATAAGCATAAGCATAAGCAACACACACAGACTCAGTACCTAGTATTTCTCGACTAGGTGTGAGAAAAGACAAGTGCAGCAAATGAGCAAAGCCCAACTGAGTCTGCGTATGTTGCTTATGCTTATGTCGCTAGTGTGAACCACTGCGTCTCTTGTAATCATTGTACCTGCTATTCCATGACTGCCTTGACTGTGGCTGATTTCACGGCTCTAAGGAAATAAAAAGTTAGATTGTTTCACTTACGATTAGGATTATGATAACAGATAATGATTGCAATAAGGGACGGGACATCCTACTATAAGATAACAGTAAAACTCAGTTTTATTCTACTGAAAATCCTTACCCTCTGTGTGACCGAGTATTGGTTTGATAGCATCTCATGTTTTTGTCCAAGAAGCTTGATGTGTGTTGGTACTATCTTGATGTAATACTGGTACATCAAACGAGCTGCAGAAAAAAGGAAAACAAAATAAAGCTATGGTACCAGTAGATAATCATAATGATATCAAAGATGACAGTGATAATGATAATAAAAAAAAGATAAGGAAAATAATGATATTTAGAGATGATAAAAATTATAACACAGATGACAATGATGATGATGATGATCAATGATGATGATGACAATGATGATGATGACGATGATGATGACGACGACGACGATGATGATGATGACGATGATGATGACGATGATGATGATGATGATGATGACAATGATGATGACAATGATGATGATGAAATGATGACGATGATGATGATGACAATGATGATGACGACAATGATGATGATGATGATGATGATCGATGATGACGATGATCAGTGCTATGCTATATAAATATGTTCAAACATGTACAGATATCTCAGTGCCTCACCTTTATCAGCAACCTGCATATCGCCATCCAAAGGATTGATATAACCAGGCATACGAACACCGAACGACAACTGGTCAATACGATGAGAGAAGTTCATTGCTGTAATATCAACGATGATAATAATATTTTAATAATAATTATTGTGTTTCATCAATTAGAAAATACATAAGGTTCTATAGTTGGAGTCGGATTTTATGTTCAGATTGTCTCGTTTCTGACAATGTTTTTTTGTAACAAAAAGTACAGGCATTTCAATTGTGCTCACAGACCTATTTTAGAATATTTTATATTTATGATTTACATGATAATATGATTATGATTTATATGATAAAAAAAAACATTTAAGCAACAACAACAACAGCCAGAACAACACCTATAACAGCAAAACACCACCATCAATGACAGCAGCAACAATAGCAACAACAATGACAGCAAAAACAACAATGACAGCAACAACAACAATGACAGCAACAAAAACAATGACAGCAACAACAATAGCAGAAACAATATTGACAGCAGTAGCAACAACAACAACAGTAACAACAATAGCAACAACAAAAATGATATCAAAAATAGTATCAACAACAGCAACAATAGCAGCAACAATAGCAGAAACTTAACAAATTGCACATGGTTTTGAGTTGTCTGTCCTCTTATTGACACACTCTTGACGTCATAAAATGTTCAAAACTCAAGTGGAACCACGAGCGTAGCGAGGGGTTTCACTGCAAAGTTTTGAACATTTTATGACGTCAAGAGTGTGTCAATAAGAGGACAGACAACGAAAAATCCATGTGCAATTTGTTTTTTACAACACAAATTAAAATAAATATACAAAAGGTAAAATGTCAGTTAAATGACGAAAACTGACGAATTTGTCACACACCGAACTCCATGGTTTCTTTCAAGCTACGGAAAATCACACAATTTACGAAAAGGATCTTTTTTCAGCCGGAAAAAAAGATATAAGCCTATTTTCAAACAGAAATACAGTATACTGTTTGTCTTTAGAGAGCTAAGTGAAGTTAAAAAAGTATTAGCTGGGTTCAGGTTTCACCCTTTCATAAAAATTGCATGCATAAAAACTGATCATATAGAAGATTACACAATACTTGATATCTCTATCCTTTGTAAAACATTCTACACTTTTCAAATCAGCCCTGAAAGAATGGTGTTGCTCGTCCAAAATGTAATTTTGGGCACGTTTTTCTTCAAAAGACTACCGATTTGATTGAAAGTGAAAATTTGTCGAAAAGACTGAAAAACGCATAAAATTTAATCGACAACAACTCTATGACAGCATAGTTACATTTATTAAAATTTCCTACTTACAGAAAAGTAATTTCCATTGATAGTTTATCCATAAACTTGTTTTTAAAATCCTAGCTTTTTCGATGAAAAAACTTTGTGGATGACAAACTTTCCCTGAATTCCGCACGACAGTGTGTCTGTCCTCTTATTGATCACGGTAAATCAACCAATCAGCGCGCGAGGATTCACACAAGTGATGTAAAAAACAATATTGACAGCAGTAGCAACAATGACAGTAACAACAGCAACAGAAACAACAATAGCAACAACAAAAATGATATCAAAAACAGCAAAAACAGTAGCAACAACAACAGCAACAATAGCAGCTTGTAACAACAGCAAAAGTGATACCAAAACAACAACAGCAGCGGCAACTGTAGCAGCAACAACATCAACAACAATGATGATGGCAAGGAATAACTTACAATTTTCAGGGACAAGTGCACTAAGATGGGCATGACCCTGTGGATGTTGGATAGACCTACAATAACAAAGAACAACTGATCAATGTAACTTATAGTAGATAACCATAATGATTTTAATATCACAGAAGACATTGAAGATGATGAAGAAGATAATATCATGTTGATATTTAGAGATTATGGTTTTTTTTAGTAGATGTATACTCACTTGCCAGCTGTGATGTGGAAGTTACCGGCCACCTTGTTGATTTCAAATGAGCCATGTACACGGCATGCGTCATGGGGCTTGTTATTGTCTTTATCTGATGCTTTCCTAGAATACAAACACATGTATCTCAATAACATGATAAAGGTAATATGAGATAAGCAGAATGTTATTAATATTTCTCACAAATGTCTAAAGTTTGGACCACAATGTTCTGGCTGCTACTGCTAGGGCGCTTTCCATTCAACCTAAATAATCGGAAATTCCGGTTGGAAATCAAATGGAACGCGACAATTCCCGGCAAACATTTTTGGAATTTGAGGTTGTCCTAAATTTCTAAAAAAAATTTCCAGAATTTTTTTCAAATGGAAAGTGCCCCTAGTCTTCATCATGGGTAGACTAGAATGAGGTTATGTCAGGGAGCCCCGGCTTTTCCATTTTAGCTCAAAAATGTATTTATTTGTAAAGGCCATTCTAATCACATTTCAGAAACAATTTGACTTATCTACGGTAGACTATAGACTATCTAGACTAACATTTTAACTTTAAAAATTATCTTATACTTAGATATTTTTTTATGCACAAGAAGCAATTACGCCAAACGAATGATAACTATTGAATAAAATTATTTAGTGATATTTGGAATTATAAGGCCACCAAAACAAATTTTTCACAAATCATCCAATCACAATTCAAGTATCTAAACAATAGACTTACAGGAAATTGATAATTCAGTAAATTTTACTGTCTAAATATAATGTCAAAGTGTCAACAAAAAACATCAGAATTATCTTGACTAGTTGTATATAGTGATTGAATAATTTGTGACAATTTTTTGGGGGTGGCCTTGGTTCGAGTAGTCGCACTGTAAATGTGAGCTCATCTTTGACAGAGTAACGTTACCTTACAATTGAATAAAAACTTGCACAATTAATAATAAAAAAACATTTCATGCAATGATTGCCTTACCTCTCCGGCATGTATGTTGGCATGTCAGAATTAAAAGTGCCTATATCAGCCAATGATCTGTAGCCTTCAAAGATGTAGTGGAAATCTCTAAACATCCTAGTATCAAACAATGCAAAAACATGGTTTACATATTAATGATTTACTGTTCGTTGAACAACTCACAAACAACTCTAACTACAAAAAAGTTTATCATACTACACATCAATCAAACTTCTTGCGGTGATATACATTGTACATGTAGTTGTTTCTGAGTTGTTCAATGAGCAAAAAAACGATTTCTAAAATATTTGTGGGTGCCCACGGTTTTGTGATTTGCACTGTAAGATGTATATTACGAATGAAAAACCAATAAGGTTAAAGGTGCAATTTTTCGAGTAGCAGGTCTGTACTTGTACAGACCTGGTGAAAAAAGCTGTATGGACCCCATCACCTGACTTTTTCCGAAGGTTTTCTTAAGAGCGCTTGCCCGGTAAAATATGATAAAGCACATTCAACCATTCTGTTGTTTGGAAATTCATTCAGTCATTTATTTAAGGATTCATATTCATAAATACAACATATTCCTTTCATACTTACTTCATCCATATTTTTTGTTCATCTGTTAACTCAAAATATGTCTAAAAAGAGACAATTATTGTTATTTTCAATAATAAATATTAAATTTAATTATATATAATTCGCGCAGCGAGGGGAACCTTTCACTGCAAAGTTTGTCGATTGCAGTGCAGACCCATAGAAAACTTACTAAAAAATAAAAAGGTGAAAAACAGCTAAAAATTAAAAAAAAGTTTGAAGAAAACAGTTTTATTTAATCCATTTGAGCAAAGATGCCGTGAGCACAAGCTTGCAGGCCTGGACTGTAATCGACAATGGCTCTCAGCCAATCAGTGCGCGAGAAATTTACAAATTATGGTAAAAATTATAATATTCATTCAATCATACTTACAGGTTCTAGTTTTATTCCTTCTTCAAGTTGTATTGTTGAACCAGATAGATCCAAAACATCAACACCTAAATCTGGAAGAAATAATAACACTGGTGTTAAACTTTATTATAATTATTATTTATTATTATTTAGTACAATCTTTAAACAGATGGCCTACATCATTTAAAAATGCTTTTCAGTAGGGCTCTGTATAAAACATTAAAAAATTCATGAATAATTAATGAGACATTTTCAAAAGAAACCATGACCATGACGAGTGTTGTAAATCTGATACAACACTAGTGTTGTATATCCTGATTTGCATAAGTTTTAACTGGTAATTTTACGGCAAAATTTATTTTAATCTTGAAAATTTTGAGAGCTTACCTAGACATTTTTTAAGTAGTTTACAACATTCGCGTCCGTGTTGTATCGGCGATACAATCGCGCGCCTTCGGCTTGCGATTGTATCTGCCGATACAACACGGCCGCTCATGTTGTAAACACTACAAGAATACATTATAAATAAAATTATAAATAAATAACTAAATAAGAAAGATATATACAAATTATAAAACTAGATAAGATTAAAATAAACTTGCTGTGCTTGGGTGAAACTTAAAGTTACTCAGGCCACAAATAATAATAATAATAATAATAATAATAATAATAATAATAATAATAATAATAATAATAATAATAATAATAATAATAATAATAATAATAGTAGTAATAATAATAATAATAATAATAATAATAATAATAATTTGCTTATAAAGCACTTATTCAAGTCTGTTCTAAGCACTGAAAAATAACATCAAAATACAAAAATGTATGTTTTCTGTTTTGATTCAAAAATTGATAAATTTGAGATCATGTCTCTTATAGACTGAAGTAAAATAAACAATGTGCGCTTCAATTAATATGGTCACTTCAACAGTCTTAGTCTCCATATTGAATGTACCAGTCTATGAATGCATATCATTCATTAAACTCCATCTATCAGTCTATCCATGTCTACGATCATGCTCTGCGATCTATAATCTACAATCTTTTTTTATTTTTTTTTATTTTTTTTATTTTTTCTAAAAAATATAATCTACAATCTATGATTGACTTTTCGAACATGACATAGTTTTTTCAATTAGGTGTATACATGAAATATGTTTACTTACCATCACAATTCATGGCAACCGTCATGTCTACATTGATTAATAGTTTACTGAAAAGAAAAATAATCACATACAAGTTCATCAGCACTTTCACTAAATCACATATAATAATATAAATAATAATCAATCTTCATTCAGAAAAACCTATGTCAAATAAGTGTTTTACAGTAAGGTCATGCAAAACTTCACTAAAATTAAATAATCAAATCATGATAAAATACAATATTGTAATGTATTTATGTATGCCTACCCGCTACCCATAAACTCCCTAAGTGTAAAAATCTAGAATCTGGATAATTACTAAAAAATATATTATAACTGACCTCCCCCCAACCTCTTACTCATACTGAATTAACAACAATGTATTATATTCCTTCTTTGCATACATGTGTACCAGACACAGTCTAGTACATAATTCAATAGAAGTAACAAGACACTCCATGTTAAATAATGAGCAAACCTATTACAAGAATAAAAAAATATTTCCAGTACACTTAGAAATACCCCTGCCAAATGAGTCAATAATAAAATGATAGGTATTAATCTAACAAAATTTGTAAAACTGCAAAAATTATTGATTTAAGTTTACTGACTGTCATAATTATTAATAATAATTGGAATCACGCTGTAATTTATAACTACGTCATCAACCACTAATTGTCTATAACATCATGCGACAGTAAACGGAGCTATTATCAACCACCGTGTCATCAATACTAAACTGACATTTTGAAAATAATAGAAAATGTGAAGCTTTCTTACCTATCAGCGTCAGTATCTACTTCATAGCTGTATTTAGTCTCAATAGCTCTATAATACCAGAACTCAGACACCACCAGAATAAATATTAGAGCAGATATCAGTAAGGTTACTGAAACATAATGTTACATGTTACAATGATATAAGCTTACTTTAAGCTAGTATGTAGAGTGATAACACTATATCCATGAAATACAATAAAATTGCTACTGTGTAATGGTTCTTATTCAGTGACTATGTTGCTATCAAAGACAAGTAAAGTTGTAACAAGGTATTGTTTCCTTTTGTATTTAATGTCTTGGGTCAAGTGATAGTGACTAAATAGAAACTAAATTAAAACTATTAGTTAGTAACTATTTTGTTCTTATTTCATGGTTTTAGTGTTTTCGCTCTAATAAGTAACATAAAATCAAAATATCTAAGTATAACCTAATGGTTTTATTAATTTTATCAATACAAAATATAGCTATCGACCGTATTTTTCGGAAACAACAATAACAATTTACAATAACAATATGATTTTTGCTGCATGTACGTATACAAAGTCACTCAAATGCGATTTAAAAATTGTGTTTTCTTACTCTTCTCTTCACTCTATCTCTGTTAAACTTTAACAGTATCTAACCGAAACCTACCTGAACCGCCAGAAGCAGAACTCTCTTGATAGTTTTCAGGAACTTTTGGGAAAGCGTCAAGTTCAGTAAAGGCCTTGATAGTTTTTTTACGATTTCGCAAGGTCCCTAATCGTCGCATGTTTATCGAAATCAGCTAGAGAATCAGCTACAATTATTTACAGACAAAGTATAATACTTTGAGCGTTGATTAGCGGAATTATATTTGACTTGTGTTGAAAAAGCAGGTGAAAAAATAAAGAAAATAAACTCAGAAAAACAATCAAAATACAGTCGCCATCTTGGATTTACACGTGTATATCGCATGCGCAGTAACGCTTCTACCCACAATGCTGTGCGGCTGACTTTTACTGTCAGTTTCCGTGTTTTTGTTTTAATTTTTTTTGCTGTATTTTTTTATCTTCTTCTCCTTCTTTGAAATGCTTCTCTTTAGGAAAACGTGAAAGGTTTTCTCCTACAGATTTTAATGATGCTATTCTTTCCATTACTATTCTACATCTGTATCTATATTATACCGGGGGTCCTGGAAAAGGGTATGATTTAGTATGGGGTTTTTTTTTCAGGAATTTTTTTTTGTGGTTTGATCAGCTATTCCTATTCCCAACATCTTCGATTTATAGCTAGGTTTTGCATTGTTTTCTTTTCATCTGTTTATTTTTTCTTTTCCCATTTAAAAAGGTTGGACCAGGAGGGCCGGATATTAATGGCCGCGTTCTCGAGGAGGACTGAGGCTGAAAGCAGAGTAGCTCTAGGAATAGTTAATCCGAGTGAGCTTGGAGTGTATATCTATATATCCTTCACATTAATATAGAAAATATAAACAAGAATAATATTCATTTTCGCGGAAGGAAGAGGAACGAAAGAACGTCTGTTTTCTCAAGCTAAGATATTGTAAGCACAATTTTAAAAACATGCATATGAGGTAAAAATAATCGCTTCTCATGCAGTAAAGACCCACAGTTCGCACCGCTCGTGACGATACGCCGTTCGCTCTCCGACAACCTTTTCAGAAAAAGGTGTACATTCTTTCATTTATTATGTTTCGTTTGGTTTAGTTTGACGTCAGCGATCAAAACACGCATTGGCACGTCTGGTCACTCATGCACGCATGTATGCGCACTAAAGTAGCAAGAGTTCTCGGAATCGCAACTCATTATTTGCGAAATCGCTGGAATCGGTCCGTTTAAATCGTATCCCTCGATAAACTGTGAAGACTTTACAAGGTAAAACAGTTATAAGTATATTGTTCGACTGATATTGTTAAGCCTTGTATTCCCTTAAATCCTCAACGTCTTGTGGTTATGGAGGTAGTTTCTATGATATGAACTGCGGGATTGCCAAAAGATATGTAAAGCAAATTTAAAGTTATATATTTCTTTAGCTAAATATGTTAACGAAGACTGCATATAGCTAGGGTATAGAGGATATAACATGGGCGCGCGGAGATACGAATTTTATCTTCGAGTGTTCAATATGACATCTCACGAGTGAGCGCAGCGAACGAGTGAGATATCTTAATTGAACACGACAAGATAAAATCCGTATCTCCAAGCGCCCATGTAATGTTCTGTTTATTATATAGATATCAATGAAATACCAGGATTTATTTTCTTCCGCCAGCTTTGTTGGCGTACATTCTCGGTTTGACCTACATGAGTTGTTTCCGTGGAATTTTCTCCAGTTCTAGTTTTTGTTTGCCGTTCAGACAACCTTACTTATTATATAGATATCCATGGAATACCAGGATTTATCCGGTGTCGAAAACTTCGTACATTCTACACAAGATATCACCATGACTACTTTCTTATTACTTCGCGGTTTCTTTTCACTTTTCATTCAACTTAGAATTGAACGAGAACTTTGAACTGTTTCCTGATTTTGATATTATTCTCTTAACAACAGAAATAATAGGAACAGAGAGTACAGAGAGTAAGCAAGAGGCAGGAAGAAAAAATGTGTTTGAGAAAAAATTGCTCGGATTAATAAGCTTTGCAGAACACAGTTTGGCTAAACAACCGTGATTCACTTTGGTTTAAGTGGATGCACAGAGCAAAGATAATTATGCTGAGGAGATGTCGTTTTAAAGACAGACAGCAAAGGAATGGAATATCTTGAGATATCTAGATCAGCCTTGGAAACCAACGAGAGCGCGCAAAAAAAGATCAGCTTCCAGTTCGTTGTTGCTTTACTGCGATATAAAGATTAGACAAAAATGTCGTTAAAACCTGTGATATTATTATTTCTTGATTCTATGCCTTACCACTTGCTGTGTTACAAAATACAATAGAACAGTACCGCCTGCTATATATTATATATTGAGGTATACACCTATTTCAATTAGATGTCTCTGTAAAAACTGTAAAACTTAATCTTGAGACCGAAAGTGGTTATGGGTTTTGTGAAAGATTTCCGCTGAGGATTCAAGATGCCTGTATTGTATTTTTGTTTTGTTTTCCTTGAGAAACACCTCGCAAACGCACGTTAACGTTGAATGCTGGCATGATGCCTCAACATTCCCGGCTTTTGGTCTCAAGATAGGCTTTAGGCTTTTTAAAGGTTGGTGTCCTTAAAAGGAAGATCATATAGATCATAAAAGCTGATCAAGAAATGATGGATTTGATATGATCGAAATGATAAATGGCATATAATTATATATTATAGTTATAGAAAACCAAAAGTTTCCAAAAATAGGTTTACTGATTATAACATATTCTTGGCATTGACTGCGTGTCAAGGCCCTTTACCATTTACCATAATCCCTCTCGGTACCAGCTCCTTTGATTTACCGTTTTATTTTCAGTTGACAACCAAAGTTCAAACAGGTGTACTTCATCGGTACTTAGAATTTTATTCTGATTTCTGTCCATGTATTCAGATTGAAACAAACAAGTATGGCAAGCTTATCAGAAGAGACAGATCTAGAGACAAAGAACTGCTACAGCAATAATGGTGGGTTGTGTTACTGTCTACATTTCCGGCTGGCGAGCGGGTCATAATGAATGTCGTAATGACATTCTAGATGTCTGTCTGAATGACAACCTCGTTCTCAGAGCTTTCCCCGCCCAACTTTGATTGAAACCAAAGGGAAAGACCTGGGAACTAGGTTGGTCTGTCTAGATGATTAGAGATCATGCATGTCTAATAAATGAATGGTTAAAGAAATCAACGAATGGATGGATGGACGAGCGAATGTATAGATGAATGAATAAGCGTATAAATATAGATAAATTAATTAAAAAAATAGATGAACGACTAACTAACTATTTAAGTGAATAGATAAACGAAAAATGTATGAATAATTAAATGGGAAGATGAATATTAAAACAAATTCTAGAATGGATGGAACCAGTAATTAGACGAGCGAATGAATGAGTAAATTCTCAGTTCTTTTTCATGCTCGTAACTTTTGCTAACAATAATACCTTTTCTATGATTATAAATGTAATATTTTTTGTTTGTGAAGGACAACAGCAAAACAAGGCAGAAGAAGTAGTGGACCTCCCTAAACATGAGTTTTCAAGTCCCTGGGAGGATAGTGATCTTGTCCTTATTGTCGAAAACCAAAAACTACACGTCCATAGCTTAATTCTGACGTTGACCTCGCCTGTATTCAAAGCTATGTTATCAGGTAACTTTAAAGAGAAGAATGCACGAGAAATCGTCCTACCAGGAAAGAAAGCTGACCAGTTTGTGGATTTCTTGAGACAGATCTACCCACAGTTTCACTTCCCTATACAATGTAAGTTGAGCATCGAAACGCCGATTTTTTCAAAAATGATCCCTAAAATGAACCACCCTCTTGTCCAAGTGGGCGTGTCATCAAATGCGTTTTACATTTAAATGGTACAATAGACAGGTTCAATATTCACATGAATATACTTCAAAGAAAAATACTTTTATTGAAGCAAATGTCTTTTACATGGACTGTAGCTCGGTTGACCACCCACTCCCGTTCCCCCCGTCCTTATCCCAACCCCTCCACGTTACTGATAAACACGTGTTAATGACGTCATATGGGATTAAAATACTTTTATTGGAGCATATATCTTACATAGAGCATATATAGTCAGTATATGGACTGAAGCTCGGTTGATCACCTCCCCCGTTCACCCCGTCCCTATCCCAACCCCTTCATTTGTTTCAGATTCTCACCTTGACCGTCAAGCTTAGCTAAGGTTAGTATTGCGTCCGTAGAGAGTTATACAATTTACAACCTGAAAAAAACGGACTAAAATAGATTACTCGTATTTTTTTAGCATTTTAAAATATCGATCAAGTATATATGAGTATACTTGACGGATCTAGCTTGAAATTCTTTATTCATGTTTTTTCTAGTACGTTTTTTATTTTTTTATTTTTATATTTCTTTATGTTCTTTTTTTTTTTTCAAACGAATGGATATACCAACGTATACTAGAGGTGCTACTTGTTATCGTATTTATATATTGGTCGTATTTGGAATTGATATATAGTCATACTATTGTATGTGTCATTTTGTTTGCTCCTTTTGATAAGAACCTCCATTACGGGCTATAGTGGCTTTATTGAGTTTTTTTCTATTACAAAACATGTCCCCTTTCGAGTTCGTTACTGTTCAGCTATTATAATAATAATTTAATATAGTTCATGCGTAAAGTACACGTCTGTCAATATGATCAAATGTGCATTAAACCCGACAGCTGTAGACTCGACTGTAGCCGAGATTGATCAACTAGTCATATAACATATATCATATCTATATATCTATATATAATGATGAATTTGTATATGCTGGGAATAAAGTTTGTTGTTGTTGTCTTCAAAAAAGTTGGACACGATGGCGTCCTCGATCAGCAACAAGAATATTTCCATTGTCAGATATTGCAAGACCTGTTGGTTTGGAAAAGAAGCTAGAGGTCTTCGACGCTTCTGGATCTTGGCCAATCTTTTTAATAAATTCCCCATCGGAACCAAAGATCTGGACGTTGAGATTCTTCAAATCAGCAACTGCGATATGGCCTTCTGAATCGGTGCAGACTCCAGCAGGGCAGTTGAATTGGCCATCGCTGTTACCTTTCTCGCCTATCTTGAACAGAAAACCTCCTTGGCTGTCGAAAACCTGCACCCTGAAGTTTCCAGTGTCGGAAACAAGAATTTCGCCCTTCGAAGATACGGAGATGTGCCGAGGACAGTTAAACTTTCCGTCGGCGTCTCCGTAGCTTCCGAATGTGAACATCGGGTTGCCGTCGACGTCGAAGACGTTGATTCGATGGTTGTCGCGATCGGCGATGAGGATACGATCTTCCGAGTCAATGGCGACGCCACAGGGTCCTTTGACCTGTCCCTGACCAGTTCCTTTACTACCGAACTTACGGACAAACTCTCCATCTTTGGTAAAAACCTTATAACAAACGTAACAACAAATTAGTAATGATGTAGAACTTATAGGGCAATAGTCTCCTTCACAGTTCCTTGCGCCATCTTGAAAGGTAGCCGGGGCTTTGCATCGAAGCGAGACGGTCGTTGAGTTTGCAATGATAGAGACTATTTTTAAAACACCTTGAGGGACAATTATTCGCGTGTCTCCATCATTGCAAGCTAAACGTTCGTCTCGCTTCGATACAAAGGCCCAGCTACCTTTCAAGATGGCGCAGGAAACTGTGGAGGAGACTATTTCCATTTAAAATATATTCTGTGAGGGGAGGGGAGGGGAGGTAATATTGAGAACAACTATGAACTAGTACGGAGGATATTACAAAGCAAACACAGATTACTAATCACCGATGTTTTAAAGAGGTGATTTCGTTGGAAGTCTACATACCTGAATTCTGTTGTTGCCATGATCAGCCACAAATATGTTTCCACCTTTGTCAATAGCCACGCCCGCTGGGTACCAGATCTCCCCGTCTCCTTTACCGCGTATACCAAATTTGGTAATAACATTGCCCTTTGCGTTATAGACCTGAAAAAGGACACAGTAAAAAAGAAGATAGGAATACGTTTTCAAGATAAGATAAAAAATAAAATACATGTTTCTATAGCTAGTGGTATAAGGGACAAACGTTTATCGAGTAATTCACTTGGTAAGATCGAGAGCGGCTATCGGAGGGAGAGGTCCCGTACGCGTGTTCGACCCAAGTGGCCTCACACTTTGTCTCCGCGACTTCTTTCCATTCTGTGTAGTTTTGAGTAGCATTTCTCATGCTTTGAGTTAGAAAATGGAGATCGTGTACATTGCCTATTCGCTGGAGAGTAAATATAAACTTAAGCCTGAACTCAGATCACTCAGATAGAATCCAAAACAGTCCATTGTACATTATGCGAAAACTCCGAGGAAAAGTCTCGCCAAGCACGTCTCTCCAGCTCGGCACTATCTCTAGGCCAACCCTCAGTTTGCTCAATCAGGAGCCGGTTGTACGAAGGCTAAATTTAGAGCTATCCAACGGATAAATCCCTATCCAACGGATAAAACTTATACAAGTTCTATACACTGGATATGAACTCTTATCCAGTGGATAACTTTATCCAGGCTTCGTACAACTAGCCCTAAGAATTACGTGTTACCTCGGAGTTTTCGCGTAAAAGTAGGGACTGTCAGCCTTGCAGTCTATAAAACAGAATACCATGCATAAAAAAACCTCGGTTGCTTGTTGCAATTGTTACCTGAATGTAATGGTTATGGTGATCGGTCACTATCGTTGATCCTCTAGGATCCACTGCTACTCCCCATGGCTCGTGAGTCTCGTCCGAGGAATCACCGGGTGATGGTGAAAGAGTAAGGACTGGGGAAGAGATCTTATCACAATCAATACCAGCAGTAACCTGCAACAAAATATTCAAAAAAGTTAGTTTTACTTGCCTGCGTTCCTGCCTTTTCCAAGCTTAGCTGCCTTACTCGGGTTAAAGCCTATTTGCACGCTTACTTTCATGTTTGCTATCGAACCTACTTGATCACTACCTGCATGCCTGTCCGCCTGATATGTGCCTGCCTGTCTGCTTCCCTTCTCTTCGAATTCCCTCCCTACTAGGGTGTTTTGATCTAACATAATATGATTCTATCTATGGATTTAGTGTCTCTTTTAATTTTAGTTCATTTTGTCATACCTGTATATCATAAGGACTTCCATTAATGTGTTTTCCTCTAAGGGTCACGTTAACTTGGTGGTCCCCCTTGACTGTAGGGGTAAATGATGCAGTGTATGTACCACCTTCGTTATTTATGACATCACCAATCAGGGGGGAGCCGAGTGGACAACGGATCTTAACAGACAATGGGTCATCGCCTAGAAAATATTTTTATTGACACCATTATGCATTTGAAAGAATTTTCTTTGAAAGAATTTTCAAAGAATTTGACATTTTCAAATAATTTGAAATAACTAAGAAAGAGCACCAATCGATTTAGAAGTTGAATTTATCTTTAAATGTTGTCACTGTCATCATCATCACAATAAGTATTATCATGCTCTGTCATGCAGGATATCATCATTATCGCCATCCCATTTATCATCATTACCATTATCATATGGTCATCATCGTAATCATTATGCATCACCATCATCATCATGGTCATCATCATCACATCTTTGCAATTATCATCATCATTATCATATTGTCATCACCATCACCATTATCATGGTCATTATTTTCATCATATCATCATCACCATCACGTATCATCATGTGTATGTTATCATCATCATCATCATATTGTCATCACCATCATCATGGTCATTATTTTCATCATATCACCATCACCATCACGTATCATCATGTGTATGTTATCATCATCATCATCATATTGTCATCACCATCATCATGGTCATTATTATCATCATCATATCACCATCACCATCACGTATCATCATGTGTATGTTATCATCATCATCATCATAGTTATCATGCATCATTTTATCATCACCATCACCATTATGTTAGAGCACTATTTTTCAGAGTTTTATAATTTATCATCATGGTCATTATCATCATTTTTCATCATCATTATGCATAGTCAATATTGCCGTCATTCTTGTCAATACGTGTTCAATGACGTCATACCTGTGCCACAAGCCTCTCCATTACGATCCATCGCAAAGACAGTAAACTTTGCATCGTAGCCAGCTTTGGCGTTGACTAGGCCAGGTCCCTCAGCATATGTCAACAGAGGAAAAGCAGAGCTTGTCGAGACCTTGCCAAGTTGGCTTATTACCTTGGAAAGGGCGACGTCATTTGATGTAAAACAGACAATGTCGTTTTCTTCAGGCTCGGTCTGTGATTGGTGCTCATTTAGGTTGGTAAGTCTGCTGACCATCTGCGGCTTGACTAGCATCACTTCAGCCTCGTTTCCATACCTTGGCGGTAAAATAGATTATGTTGAATGTCACTAGCACTATGAAAAGCCTATGAAAAGCCTATGGAAAGCTTATGAAAAGCCTATGAAAAGCCTATGAAAAGCCTATAAAAAGCTATGAAAAGCTTATGAAAAGCCTATGAAAAGCTTATGAAAAGCCTATGAAAAGCTTATGAAAAGCCTATGAAAAGCCTATGAAAAGCCTATGAAAAGCCAATGAAAAGCCAATGAAAAGCCAATGAAAAGCCTATGACATAAAAGACATTTGAAAAAGAAATATCGACATCCATTGCACGCTTTAGAACTGATGTGGACATCAACTTTGATTTTGACAAATATTATTTTAAAATAGGTGTATATATAGGTGTGTACATACCTCAAAACGTTCTCTGTGAATTCACTGGTGCTTAAAAGGTTCGCCAAGTCAAGCTCAAGAATCTCTTGTTGGTTGGTTAAAACCTGTATGCAAAAAATAGTCATTGTATGGTCACCATAAACATTACCATTCGATGACTTATAACAACATTGTACGCGCTAAATAACCGACATGGTAAGAGAAAGAGAAAGAAGAACCAAAAGTCCCTTCCCAGTTCCCTGCGCCATCTTAAAAGGTAGCCGGGTATTTGCATCGAAGTGAGACAAACGTTAATTGAGCTTGCATGCCTAATGATAGAGATCTTATAACACCTTGTCGGAAAATTTTTCAGGAGTGTATCATTGCAAGCTCAACGTTCGTCTCGTTTCGATGCAAAGGTCCGGCTACCTTTCAAGATGGCGCAGGGAACTGTGAAGGAGACTATTAATCACCGAAGATGAATAAACATTGTTACTTACCTTTGCTTTGTCTTTATAGATCGAGTCCAATGTCTCCATCAGATCTGATGCTTGTTCTTCCAAAGCCCTGATGTGTCCTTGAATTGTGTCATTGATTGTCTTCTTTACCGTCTCAACCCGTTGATTGAGATTCTGGTGCACTTCTTTCACCTCGTCAACTGCAATTCTACCAGTTTAAAATTAAAAACTAAGTTAATGAATCAATCAATCTTATGTTTGATCAAGCATGCTGAAAATATTGTCAGCCGAATTTCAAAATGCCTAGATGATTGGGCCTGCTGTCTTTCTCACATATCCCACTCTACATTTACAATCTTACTATGTTGAAGCTCACATGTTGATTTTAATGACGGAGGAAAAGTGGAGTACCGGGACAAAAAACCCTCATGCATGGCATCGGAGAGAATAACACATCAACAAACTCAAGATATAATCCATGCCTGAGCCGGGACTCCTGTACCACAGCGGTGAATATTCGCAAGCCTTTGAAACCACTACAGGCCTACTCTGGGCCCTAAGATCACTTAAGATCACCTAAGATTAGCAACACAAATATAGCTTTTCTAAGTTTCCTAAATTCGCCTAAGATCGCCCAAGATCGTCAACACAAATATGGGTAAATTTCCTAAGATCGCCTAAGATCTCCCAAAATAATGGCCATCTCAGGGCCCGGAGTAGACCTCACTACGCCACCCCTGTCATCCACTTATTATATAAGTAATACCATGCCTCGAGGGAAATTAGCATACAATCATGCATACAACATGAGGGAAATTTAGAGGACAAAGAAATCCTTTGTCTTTTACTAAATTTCCCTTGCATAAATTAAAGATAGAGGGAAATTTAGTAAAAGACAAAAAATTTCTTTGTCTTCTAAATTTCCCTCATGTTGTATGCATGAGGAAAATTCGGTTTTGTAAACCCCTCGGAAGACAAAAGAATCCGAGGTGATCATGGTATTATATGCGATAACTAAAGTAGTCATGGTAACCTACCTGACAACTGGTATTTTTCTGTTGCTATCGTCAAGCATCTTGGTAATGGTAGATCTGTATTTCTTGACTGCTTCTTTGAGATCAACATAGATGTGATCTCTGTGTTCATAGATTGCACAGTCACGACAGATCGCCTCGTCACACGTCTCACAGAAGTACTTCAGCAACTGAAACGTAGAGCAATTTAAATATATGATCAGACAAATCTTTATGACATTTTTTTAACTATTGACAAATACAATCCATCAATCAATCAACCATCAATCAATAAACCACTTATCGAACCACCCAAAAAGCAATTAAACAATCATACAAGAAAGAAAAAAACAATGAAAGAAAAAAAAAAAAAACCAGCGTCGACCAACAACCAGCCAACCACCCAAAAACCCAACCAACCAACCAACCATCCATCTATCCAACTGAACAACCAACCAATCGACAAACCAACCAACCAACCAACCAACCAACCAACCAACCAACCAACCAACCAACCAACCAACCAACCAACCAACCAACCAACCAACCAACCAACCAACCAACCAACCAACCAACCAACCAACCAACCAACCAACCAACCAACCAACCAACCAACCAACCAACCAACCAACCAACCAACCAACCAACCAACCAACCAACCAACCAACCAACCAACCAACCAACCAACCAACCAACCAACCAACCAACCAACCAACCAACCAACCAACCAACCAACCAACCAACCAACCAACCAACCAACCAACCAACCAACCAACCAACCAACCAACCAACCAACCAACCAACCAACCAACCAACCAACCAACCAACCAACCAACCAACCAACCAACAACGTGCACATGGATCACTAGATAATCTCACCTCTCTCGGGTGCATCCCACAAAAAGATGGACAATTAATCGTCTCCTTGACCTCATTCCCTAATATCTCCTCAAATGTCAGTATCCTATGGTCCTTTGTCTGCCTGATTCTCTTGTGCGCATGCACACAGTTGTTACACAGGTTTTCCACGCAATCAAGGCATCGCGCGGTGGCCTGGGCACTATCCTCACAGTTGGTGCATTTGGTTGGGTTTTGGACGGCCAAGACTGTCAGCATGTTGTTGATGAAGAAGTTGATAGGAAAAGCCTCGACACCTTTGGCGGGCACTGACACAAGGTGGCGACATGTCGGGCATTTGATTGTTCGATCTTGAGATCTGTAATTAGATAAAAGAAATGCTATTACCTTCATATTCTATTAGAAATTATATTACCTTCACATATAACCTATATTGCAGCCCTAAGTATGTCCAGAAAAGAATATATAGACATACTCCTGCAAAACATTGTCCAAGGCAAAATTGTATTGTACGCTGGTCAGTATTCAACAAAATAGATGATAAAAATTATTAGATATGACTTGGTTGAGCTATATATACAGTCAATTCAAAAAATATTGTTGTCAATAGGCTTCAAGTCTACGCGACTAGACCGAAAGGTAGAATGGGTAGAAATCACTAAAGCGGCGAATTCTTCTAGTTGATTGAGTGCGCGTGGTATTGCATTAGATACTGTGTGCATTTATCCGCTTCGGTGATTTCTATTGCATTGAAGCCTATTGCATTGACGACAATTTTTTGGAATTGACTGTATATAAGGGGGTTAGTCCAATCCCTTCCCTAATTCCCCCTTCCCTCCCCCTCACCAGGCCTGTTTTTGACCCTAAAAAGATGGCTTGGTAAAGACTGGGGTCTATCTTCGGGTATTTTAGTTAACAAGATTGAGACAAGAAGTTTGTCTGGCTTGTGGTGGTATTGTCCATCTTGCACTATAACAACAATAAGTGCAGGTTTTTGTACAACGTGATCAAAGATCAATGTGATCATGAAAAACACCAACCCACATATATTTACAATCGTTTGCAAAGAGTCGGAAAATTTACGACATTCAAATTTATGCATACGGCAAATTATAAACCCTTAAGTATACTTTGCCTGTAATAACTCAAAACCTAGATTTCTACTTTTTTTCCTTTTACTCCGACGATGGGCTAAAGCTTGAAACGTTAAGTCAACATTTTTTACGGTGTTACAAATTTCATTCTATATTTTTATATGAAACACCGAAGCAGCTAGTTTCCATCTAGATTTCTACTGATTTACAAAATCTCCAACAGAATTTTGATGTTTTGTTTTTCTATTGCACTTTTATGTCAAAATGTTTTCAAAATATTATCAATTTTGTACAGCTCCACAACTGGTAATGCCTACGGACGAGAAAACTTGATTTTTGAACAAAAAATATTTAATTCTATTGAAGAAAATGTAATTTGACAATTTTTTTTTGCCACCATTATATCGGTTGCCAAAACTCACCCAAATTCAAAATGGCGGCGCTCGTTTCAATAAATAAAAGTGAAGTTTGGCTTTTTAGAGAAACACTTGAAAATGTAAACATAAAATGCATGCAAAAACAACACTGCTGCTTTCAAAGCAAAAGGCCATTTTTTCTCTCATAAAATAAATTTGATAAATTTGAATAAGTTTTTGTATATATATAAATGTGATGTGGTATTTTCCTTTTTAAGGTAAATTCTGTTTTTAAGGTTTCGGGTCAACAGATAGACGTCAATCTGTCGAAATTTCGTCTCGAATCGAATTGAAATGGGATAAAGCAAATTGTTCCTAGATTTTAAAACTGTGAGGACTTGCTTTTGGTTTTGTGGAATTATGCTTTGAAAATCTTTAAAGAGAACTTTATTTATCCAAATATTTTTTTCTAAATGAGATCGGGTCCGGTTGAAAGTTTGAAGACATTTTCTACGTAAACGACAAACAATTATATATATATATGGCTATCTTTATTTCTATTTTCACAGAAATAAAACTTTTGTAAAATGATTAACAAATCAAGGATTATATTTTAATTTAACTTGTGTAATTCCTTAAAGATCAAAGATTATCAAATGCTTAGATAATGTCTTATTAAAAAATGCCATCACTTCTATAATTAACTTCTAGCCTGAAAAACCCTTATCTTCATAAAACAATAATAATATTTTACTTCCAATAATGATAATGCTTATTATCTACAATAGAAAGCTGAATCATTTTATACAATTTTCGCTCTCCTTACCTTATACTTTTATCCAAGCAAACAAGGCAAAACGAATGAAGACATGGCAATACCTTTGGGTTATTGTAAGTCTCTTCGCAGATCCCACACGATAGACGATAGTGTTCAGTAATCTTATTCACAACTACTGAATTCATTCTTAAATTTTCTCAGAAATTCGTCTAAGAAATCATAATTTTGAAAGAGGAACTTGTGTTTACGCTAGAGTGAGTTGCGGTAGAAAGGAGTTGAATTGTGGGCAGGTAGTTTGATCGCTCAGTGATTCCAGGACCTGTTTGCGCATGATCGTACTTGGGTTTTTGACATACACTTAATTGCAAGAACGTTGTCCTGTAGACTTTTGTAATTTAGTGGGACAGGAATTAATTAAAAGAGAAAAGAAGATCACCCAAGCTGAACTCTTTCGTTTGTTGATTCCTTTCTTACTAAATTATACTAATTTTCCGTTTTTCGTGTGACAAGATTATGTGTATACTGAGCTGATAATAACCTGATCATCGTTGTGTTGGATATTGCTTTGAAATTAAGCATTGTTAATTTCAACCATAACTGCTCGTTTGTAAGCTATAAAAATACCTAAATGCTTAGAGCTTTGGGACAATTTGGATGGTGGCTACCTTTTAATTTGCTAGCTGCAAACGTTTGTCTGTTAAATGTCATTGGATTGGTTGATTGATTGATTGGCTTACTAGCTTACTAACTGACTGATAGTTTGGATAACAGACTGACTGACAGACTGACCAACGGATTGATATAGATTGATTGATTGATAGATTGACTGACAGACACACTTACCAACCAACCAACCAACATTGATTGATCGATTGAGTGATTGAGTGATTTATTGATTTGTTGTTGGTTGGTTTGTTTGTTGATTGATTCATTGTTTGTTTGTTGATTTGTTGTTTAGTTTGTTTGTTTGTTTGTTTGTTTGTTTGTTTGTTTGTTTGTTTGTTTGTTTGTTTGTTTGTTTGTTTGTTGCTTTGTTGGTTAGTTAATTGGTTAGTTGATTGATTGATTGGTTAGTTGATTGATGGATTGTTTGTTTATTTGTTAATTGATTGTTTGAGGTATAGCTTTGTTGGTTGGTTGGTTGGTTGGTTGGTTGGTTGGTTGGTTGGTTGGTTGGTTGGTTGGTTGGTTGGTTGGTTGGTTGGTTGGTTGGTTGGTTGGTTGGTTGGTTGGTTGGTTGGTTGGTCATACGTGCAAAGCTTAAAAGCAGCTAATGCAATGTAAATAAACTTGTAAAAGTCGCTTTTTTCCTAAATATATATCACGCTCCGTCCTTTTAAAAACATTGTAGTAAATATCATGTAAAAATTAAAAAAATTAAACAAAAATTTATATAATTTTTAGCAAATTTTTATTTAGTTTTCAAATTGAACCCAATGACTTAATTTTTGCTTCGCTTCGTATTGCAAACAATGTGATATGGCTTAAAACTTTTCCCGCCATCATTAATTAACTTAATAGCGAAGATGATTGGATGGCGATTGGCCAATAGGCTCTCTTGATTTTCGGCGGGAAAAAAAAGTTGCCGAACGGGCGTGTATGTACATGTCTTTTTAGAAGCCGCCATTTTGCAATTGTGTGAGATTTCGGAAAATACGTTTTTGGTTAATAAATTGATAAACAGATAATTTTGAAACATTATTTTATTATTATTATTGAAGATCATTTTTTAATGTTTCTCAGTTGGAGAAAAAATAAACATTTGAAAAAATGTAAAAACTATGAATTTCTAAAAAAAAATATTTAAATTTCATTTTTTGATATAATTTCATTTGGTAGTTCGTCACAAAACGTTTAAAACTAGAGAATATTAAACGAGATTTAGAGGAAATATAAGCTATTGAAACCGAATCAAAATTTAGTAGAGCGAAGAATATGATTGTTTTTGAGGGGCCGGGCAAAGCGAAAAACTGCGGGTTTATTGTGGCGGATTGCATTGAGCTTCATGTATTCTTGGTACCTTTTTAAAAAAAAGCTTCATTCAAATTACTCAAGCGAAGCGGAACAGTTAACGACACTCAATGAAAACTTATTGTAAGAAAAAAACACATCGCTTTAAGCGAAAACGGCACAAATTTGCCTCACTTCGAAGTCTTTGTGTTTTGAACTATATACGTTCGTATGTTAAAGTGTATTTAAAGTCAGTTTCAAAACGAAAATAACAACGGATTTACTATGAATTTTTGATGAGGATATTACATCAATACTACCAGCCTACCCGAAAAGTCACTAGAACGTTAAAGTAGAAACCTGCCAGTTAGCTCATGAATAAATTATTACTTGCTTTAGATCATTTTCCTTGGCCTCTCGACTCCTCAAATGGAAAATGGCGACCGTTAAAGACGAGCGATATTCGCCACAGTCTCTTGAATGCCGCGTTTGTGTCGACGTATTCAAGCAGCCGAAAATCTTGTCATGTCTCCACTCGTTCTGTCAAAAATGCCTTGAAAGTTATGACTTAATTGGCGCGGGAACTTCATCTCTGGTGTGTCCTCTTTGTCGAAAGCTAACTGAAATACCCGAAGATGGACCCCAGTCGCTACCAAATAATTTTCTTCTCACAAACGCCTTGGACCAACTCTCTGTCAAATCCAGCAAAGAATATGTCCTTCATTGTACGAACTGTGAGGATAACTCGGAAGCCACTACTCGTTGTCTTGAATGCGCCGAGTTTCTTTGCGTCAACTGTGTCCACGCTCACCGAAGAATCCGCGTTACTAAAGATCATAGAATTCTTTCTATGGACACTCTTCAAGCGGACAGACAGACCCTTCATAGACCGTCGTTCTGCGCCCAACACGAAGACGAGTTTTATACATTTTACTGCACACAGTGTGATTGCCTTATCTGCCGTGAGTGTACTATTCTGGACCATAGGGGACATAAATACACAGGTATGGGATTGTATTTGGCGATAGTCAGAGTATTTGTATTGATAGAGCAGATTTCGTATGACTATGAAAAAAGCTTACTGCACGAACTCACTGCCTGAGTATCAGGCTACATGAACACGGTCATAGCACGGAAGAGCAATCAAAAAAAGTTCTAGAAACATCGATCACGGTCGCGGCAAGGCACGCGTGCACACGCCGGCACAGAACTTTTCATAGTCATACGAAATCTGCTCTAAGATCCAAATCAAGTTGTGTGCTAAACTATTTAATGTAGAGGCTGAGTCTCCTGAATTAGTAGGAAAATCTGGCCATGGTTTGAGCCGATTGAGACCCTACAAAAGTGACGATTTAGCTCAAATAATACCAGAATATGATAACATGATTATGTAGCTGAGTTGAAATGTTGCCAGAACCATTGACCATTATTAAAAATGGACAAAAGGAAAAAATTGGGAAAATAAGAAAAAAAAGAAGAAAGGAAGGAAATTTAAAGTGGGAAGAAAATAAGGATTTAGATTATAGCACAGGTTTCTTATATATATAACTTAACGAGCTATGCGATCATTATCGTGAAAACCACTGCAAAGTAGCTATACTTTGTTAATAATTGTTTAGTATAGTCTGTCAGGTATGCAATTTGATCAGTCAGATAGTAATATATAAGTCCGTTCGTCAGTCCGTCAGTCATCCATCCATCGAGCAATTTGCTCGTCCGTCCGTCCGTCCGTCCGTTCATTTATCTATTTATCCATCCATTCATTCATTCGTCATTCCATTCATTCATTTATCCACCCATTCATTCATTCATTCATTCATCCATCCATTCATTTATTCATTTATCCATTCATTTATACATTCATCCATCTATCAATCCATCCATCCATTCAACCATCCATTTATTTTTTACACAATAATCGGATTTTGGCAGATACCTGTAATGTTTTTCAATACACTTGCATCAAATGACGCCTGACAATAAACATTCTACTTAACTCAAACAACTGAAAAACACTTGAAATATAGAATTGTACATTGAAAAAGGATATAGTGCAAAAGCCGTAAGTATTAAAATGCACCATTTTATTGTAAGAACGCGTATACAACATATTGATAAATTGAAAATCAGCACTGTGAAGTCATGGTTTCTGAAGCGGTGATAGGAGTGATAAACAAACTAAAACTTATGACATTTGTCAATTGAAAAGTACATTCTAATATCTCAATTACAAGTAATAATATACAAAAACGTACATTTAACAAGAAAATAATACAAGTATTGAGGTATGAAAACATCCATTCTACAAGAAAATAATGGTAGTTTGTTGAGTTGAAAGTCAGTTTTGCGAAGACATGGTTTTTGATACGGATGTATAACGACGAACTTTGACATTTGACTTATAATCTGAATGTCATATATACTTAGTCAGAGATAATCAACTTATTACATTTTTTAACAAATTTAAGATTAGCTTATTTGCTTATATAATTTTACTAAAATATTTTATTTGCTTGTCAACAAACTTGAACTAACGACATTTTGATCTCGAAAACTCAAGGACGAACATTGAAAAACTGACATAGTTTATTACCCAAAATATAAGTTTAAAATATTTCATTTTGGATGTTTGAGACTGAATGTATTTGCTTAATGAATTCTGTGTTTTTTGTCAAACATGCAAGGTTATTATTGGCATTAATCTCATTGATATTTGACAGTCAACATGGATAGCAAAGAGACGTATTTTTCCATAAGTTTTTGCTTCATTTTGGAGCCTAAACAAGATCAGTTTTGAACATTTTAATTATATTATCAATCAAATCATTTATTGTGCTTAAATTGTAAATACAAATTAGCACATTAACATTTTTAAAATTACAAAGTACAACCAAATTACAAAGTACCAACTTGTAATAATTATAGGGGCTATATTGCTAGGGCTATATTGTTAGAAGTAGTTTAATGTGAAGAGTTTTCTTCAAATGCAACCTCATCAGAAATTATTTTTGTGTTAGAAAATTAAACATGGTACGTTAAATTCACGATCATAACTCAATTGCACAATTCCATTAGAACTGTTAGTGTTTCGTTGTTCTCGCAGCTAGATTGTTTTAACTTAAAGGTTTATGGATATAGAAAAGAATCAAAAATGATGTTTTCAGTACCGATTTGTTTTGTTTTTAAGAACAATATCGTCTTTGTTTTCACCTGTTTTTATAATATGGAACCTGTCGTAGTAAAAAAACACATGGCCGTATCCAAGAGTTGCTCAATGGAGCAATAATCTACCCTGAAGACTGTTAAAAAGAGTTATGCTTTCTTAAATTCATTTGTGCAATCACACGTTATTCATTTGTAAATTGATCCATGCATGTATTCCTGTATTCATTCATTTCTTCCCATAGCTACATATCTTTTTTCTTTCCGAACTTCTTGTTACCTTCCAATCATCCTTCCCTCCTCCTCCTTCTCATCCTGCCTAATGTTCTTCTCCTTCCTTCCTCGTCCTTCCTTCCTCGTCCTTCCTCCTTCTTCAACCTCCCTTCCTTCCACTTCCTTCCTCCTCCTTCCTCCTCCTAACTTCTTCTTCTATCTTCCTCCTACTTCCTTCTCCATCCTACTCCCACCCTTCCTCCACCTCCTTCCTCCACCTTCCACCGCCTTTTCTTCCTCCTCCTACGTACCTTTTAATTAGACCTCCTTCCCTCCCTTCCTTCATCTTCCTTTCTTCTCCTTCCACCTTCCTTTCTTCCTTCTCTTTTATCCGAGACTTCCTTCTCCTTCTTCCTTATCCATTCATCTATTGATTTTACCATCCATTATCAAGCCATATTCATTCATTCAATCAATCAAGTCATTTTCATTCATTCAAGTCCATTATCCGTCCATATCCATTCATTCACCTGTCAATTCACTCACTCACCCCGACTCACTCCGACTCGCTCATCTAATTATTTCTATGTAAATTAGTGTATTCATTGTTTCTTTTCGAAGAAAATTTCTCATCGTCTTATCTTGATTATTCCAGGGCTCAGAGAAGCGCTCGACGAGCGAAAGATCCTCATTGACGAGCTTCTTCAATACTGCACTGGAGTAAAAATCCCGCCAGTCCAAGAAGCGGTCTACGAAGTCAAAGCAATGACTGCAAAACTACGCGCGCGCGCGGACGCGGTGAAGCACGACATCTGCGCAGCCTCAGACGAATGTGTCAAGCGTATTTTGGCGCGAAAACAGCAGTTGTTGATCCAAGTCGATGAGATGACGCAGGGCAAAGAGAATGTACTGCGGGCTCAACAGGATCAACTGGAGATGGAGTTATTCAGGTAAAGTAGAGTAGGCGTATCATAATAAAGAGCTTTCCAGATTCCTCAGTTTATCAAATTGCAAATTGCATTTGTCGGTGGCTCTTATAACTAATTAATGAAATTATATTTTAAGCTAATTAAAATATTTTGCCCATTATTCTACAGTTATTTTTGACAGAAAATGTATGAGTTGTAAAGTATTTTAACTTGTGTTTTCTTTAAGTCATACCGGTCATATCATTTAGCTTATAATCAAAGAACCAAAGAACAGGTTTTTATTCCACAAATTTTGAACAAATGTTATATAAATAATAAAGGAAGTTGTTATGGTGGTAGAGCGTAGAATGCAAACCCAAAGGGATATCATCAAAGGTTTCTGCACCTTAGTAGTATTACGTTATATAGAATATTGTTGAATGTAGAATTATAGGGCCTGACGTTTGCTTTGCTCTATTTTTAGGTACACAAGCTCACGTGACTTCGTTGAGAATGTGCTGATACATGGAAACGAGATTGAAATCATCCAATTACGTCAGCCAATGACAAACCGACTACAAGAACTGAACACTATCGAGCTAGACTACAAGGAGCCTGAGGATAATGACGTCATTGATTACATCCTAGACCATGATACAGTGCAGGAAGTCGCGACTACTATGGGTCACGTGACTACGTCCAAAACATTTGCTTCTCTTTGCATGGCCACAGGTAATATCCCGGATGTTATTTTCTTGTTAATAAAGTAACAAGCAAAGGATTTTAATGTTGAGAATCAATTCACAGTCTATGTGTCCGGTCCTATGTCTTATTTAAATCGCTTGGAATGCCAAATCTGAACCATCCTCGGGAACCCAGGGGTATTCTTCTGTCGCTCGTTTCTCGCTTCCACAACATATACCCCTGGGAACGTAGTCTGTTGGAGCTTGTTCCGGAAGTCAAAATCCAGCTCTTTCCTGATTGGTCGACCTTATTAGGTCGACCAATGAAAATCAAGATAACCATTCAAAGAAAGTCGTTAAATAAGTTTGAATTTTGACTTCCGGAACAAGCTCCAACAGACTACGTTCCCAGGGGTATGTTGTGGAAGCGAGAAACGAGCGACAGAAGAATACCCCTGGGTTGCCGAGGATGAATCTGAACGATTATATTAGCTAAATTAAACAGAGATAATATCAAATGATTATAAATAGCATGCTATTTTCACTAATAGCTAAGATTTGGACCACGATTGCTACTGTTAGTCTTCATTAGGCGATAAAATAAATGTAAAATATGTAATTAAGGGTTGAGCTTACCTATAATTCCTTGCGATGGAATCAAATATACTTTTCTCTTCCTTACAACTTTATTGAACCTGCTGTATTTCCTTATTAGGTCTTGGCATCAAATCAGGCAAGGTGGGTGTTGAGTCGACCTTCACCATAGCAACAAAGGATCGCTTTGGCAACGCGTCATTCGAAGGTGACTACTGTAATCCTCTACACGTGGTAATTCAAGCACCAGAAGAATTCTTCGTCGGTAACCGCGTGACTAACAACAAGGATGGTACCTTGAGCGTGCGTTACACACCTGTCACGAAAGGCAAATACATGATTAGCGTGACAGTGAGAGGAAGGAAGCTCCAAGGCAGCCCGTTCACAGTCAATGTTGTTGAAGGAATTGATTATAAGAAAATCGGTCCTATTTTTATGAAGTTTGGAACCATGGTAAGTGATTACTACTAAATTTTACATAAAGTATTTTACTAACAGTCATGCAAAAACATATATTGAAGTAAAAGAAATCGCGCGAGCGTGCTGTGTGCAGATATAAACCACAAAATACGTGAGAAGTGCTTCAAGATGCATGGGGCGAAGCGGAGTGTTTCTCAACACTTCTCGAGTATTCTGACAATCCCTAAGTGCTTTATTATTGCACACAGCACACGCCTCTGTCTCAAGCATTTAGAATACATGAATGATGCTTAGCAGTTATTCAATACACCTATAATTGTAAAGCAGGCGTTACCAGCTTTGGAACGAGCAATGTAACCGCGCAAAAAAGGAGTGAAGGGGGAGGGGGAAGAAACTTACCCCACTCCCCTCATCTTCATTTTTTGTCCTCTCCCTATTCTACTTGCGCCAATGCTTGGGTCGCCTGCTTTGCAGTCTACCTCCAAAGGCCAAATCAGCTAACGCGTTGCTATGTACTGTTTTGACCCAATTCAAATCTTTCGTGAAAAAGATTGTGTCTTGATATCGCGTAAAAAAATATTTACGTTTATTACCAGAGGTCTGAAATTGGGTCGAAACATACATAGCAATGCATAAGCCGACTTGGTCTATTGACAAGCGCTGATATATGTAGAGTTCTTGTTTCTCAAAGGGAACAAAGAGCGGTGAATTCAAACAGCCAAGTTCAGTCACTACAGACTCTGAGGACAACATCTATGTAACAGACTTTGTGAACTGCCGTGTACAGAAGTTTGATAGATTTGGCAAACACCTGAAAGACATTGGAAGGTATAGTTAATCATTATCATTAACATTATTCTCATCATTATGACCGTCATCATCATCATGATCGTCATCATCATTGTTGTTATCATCATCATCGTCACCAGCATTATCATCATCATCATTATTGTCATCATCATTATTGTCATCATCATTATTGTCATCATCATTATTGTCATCATCATTATGGTCATCATCATATATATATATCATCACCATTATCATTGTCGTCATCAAAACCATCCTTTATCAACCATTATCATTACTAGTATCGTCATATATATTATCACATGCTATCACAAACACAACCATCACCATCATCCTTATAAAATCATCAGCATCATTATAGATATAATAATCATGCTCATCATCATTTAGATCATTAATTATCACAACCACCATCATCATCATCATCCTTTTGATATCATTATTAATATTATCATCATCATCATTTAGATCATTATCATTATCATTCAGTCATCATCATCATCACATCATCATCGTCATCATCATTCCTAACCTCATTAATTATTGGTATCAGTCGCGGTACAAGGGATGGCCAGCTAATGAATCCATGTGATATCATCAACATCATTATTAGTATCATCATCGTCGTCATCATCATCATCATCATTATCATCATCATCACATCATCATCGTCATGCATCATCATCATCATCATCATCACATCATCATCGTCATCATCATTCCTGACCTCATTAATTATTGGTATCATGCAGTCGCAGTACAAGGGATGGCCAGCTAATGAACTCATGTGATATCATCAACATCATTATTATCGTTATCAACATTATCGTCATCATCATTATTAGTGTCGTCATTACCACCATCAGCACCATAATCAACATCATCATCATCATGATCATCATCGTCACCGTCATCACCACCATCATCAACATCATCATCACCATTCCTAACCTTATTAATTATTGATATCAGTCGCGGTACAAAGGATGGCCAGCTAATGAATCCATGTGGTGTTGCTGTGGATCAGACGGGACTAATCATCGTATCCGACTGGGATAATCACAGAATACAACTATTCACTCCTGAAGGAAAATATTTCACTAAGTTTGGAACTAAAGGTACTAGCTTGATCACTCAACATAGAAATACACTTTATTTAATATTGATTATAGTTACCAGAAAGCTATAGTTACAGGGTACAGGGGCGGATCCAGAAATTTGTCAGGGGTGTGTCCCAATAGACCAAATCGGCTAACGCGTTGCCATGTACGCTTCCACCCAATTCAAAACCACTTGGAATAGAAACTTTTGTTCTAAACATTTTCCATGTGATGTCTATATAAGACAAAGAATCTTATTCAAAAAAAGATTTGAATTGGGTGGAAACATACATAGCAACTGTTTCGTCAGTTGTGGTTATGTCAGTTTACGATTTCACTGTTATCAAACATCTTTATTGTTGAGTTGTTGCCCAATACAAGAATGAGTTCGAATCCTAAAAAGAGTTATATTGTTATACGATGAACAGATAATAGAGAATAAGAAACGGTTGATATTTACCCAGTGACTCGGCTACGTCCACAGCTAACGAAAGTATTTACATTAGTACTATGACGTATCTAACTAGCGGATAAATTAACTTACTTATTATTACATCATTTCTCAACGAAACATCAATGTGTTAGCCGATTAGGCCTATTGCAAATGAAGAGCTCTCAAGGTGTTAAGGGTGACCGCTCCCTAAATGTCTTAAATAAAATAGGGGTAATTGCGGAACTACGGGGGTGTCCGGTGCCTGAAGAGACACTGCCTAGATCCGCCCCTGGGCTGTCTATAATAACTGAATAGTTAACCACAGACACATACATATACACTTTTTAGTGCCTCTTATTGCATACTATAGGTTAGTAGTGACTGTTTTTACCAGGAAGCTAGCCGGTACAGACTGTCTAAATATAATATCTATATAGTTTACCGAGATAGACAGCTGTAGCGATTTAATTTGCTATTGGAAAATGCAGGCAGAAGAGTATACAACTCGTTTCCTAGTAGTTTCCGCGTAAAAAAAGTTTGAAGTCTGCATGTATTGTAGTCTACGTAAACTGCCTTTTTCATGTTGGTATGTGAGAGCGAGTCGGTGCTCGCTCAATTATGAAAAACGCTGTCAATTAATATGTTTGCAGCAAGTTTTGATAATCATTAAAATGGTCCTTTCCTTCTTAGGGTCGGAGTCTGCAATGTTCATACATCCCAGCGGTATTGCGCTAAACAAGAATGGTAACCTGGCCGTCATTGACAAAGGCAACAACAGAGTTCAGGTCGTGAAGCTAGATGGGACACCAGTGATGTCATTCGGTTCCCCTGGCAACGGTGATGGCCAGTTTGATTGCCCTAGCCACGTGACTATTACCGAAGACAATGGTTACTTAGTAACCGATACGGGAAATAACCGAGTTGTGAAGTTTGACTCAGAGGGGAGGTTTGTGTCAAACTTTGGTACCAAGGGGAGTGGTGACGGAAGGTTGGATCGTCCCGCGGGAGTTATCGTCGATCCCGAGGGATTTATCATCTTAACCGATTTTCAAAATCATCGTATTCAAGTGTTCGAACCAGATGGCACTTTCTTTGCAAATTTTGGAAGCGAGGGGGATCAGGAGGGTCAGTTTAAGTTCCCAACAGGCCTTGCGCTCACAAAAGATGGCCATTTGATTGTATCGGATAGACATAACCATCGAATACAAGTATTCTAAATATAGATGATAGCAGAACAACGCGATTCAGACCAGACGACAAGATCCGGAACGCTCGTCGTAGTTATACTCCCAGGCGATGTACTCGGGGGGTAACTAAATGACGGGGAGGTCCGATGTATTTATGGGGGTTGACAATTTTCGTTCTGGGTATTTTTCAGGGTCAAGAGACCTGCCATGTATTTTTTAGGTCTTAAAAAAGAAACCCGTATTTTTTTTTTCTCGGAGTTCAAATTTTGTTTCGATACATGTACCAGAAAATTATTCGTTGGAATTTTTTCCAGCAAGGCGTAAGTTTCGTAACTGGATACATACTATATATATTCAATAAATTAGTTTTGAGGTATTTAAGTCTTGTATTTTTTTGCGTTCGAAATGTCATGCCATTTTTGGGTGTAAAATTTCAGGATTGAGTATTTTTTTTTTTGGGGGGGGGGGGGGGGGGGGTTTGCAATATGAAGCTCCATCGGACCCCCCCGTCATTTTACCCCCCGAGTACATCGCCTGGGGAAATACTCAACTTTGTATCGATTTACGATGAATATTTCCACCTCTCTGGGGGATTTTTCAAACTCAATCCCGGAGTGTAATGTAAAAAGTAAAAAAAAAAAAAAAAAAGACAAGAATTGCTAAGATATTCTAAATACACATAAAGACACCCCCTCCTCCTCAGTGGCTTTAACTCGATCTCAGAGTGTAATGTAAAAAGTAAAAACGAAAAAAGCTAAGAATTCCTAAGATATTCTAAATACACATTTAAGACATCCCCACCCCTCCCCCTCTTGGACTTTAACTCCATCTCAGAGTGTAATGTAAAATGTATTAAAGAAAGAAAAAAGCTAAGACTTGCTAAGACATTCCACAACATTAAACATCCCCCCTCCCCCTCGGGAAGTTTAACTCGATCTCATACCATGTAAAATGTATTAAAGAAAGAAAAAAGCTAAGACTTGCTAAGACATTCCACAACATTAAGACATCCCCCCCCCCTCCCCCTCGGGAAGTTTAACTCGATCTCAGATCGAGTATATAATGTAAAAAGAAAAAACGAAAGATATTTTAAATACACACATTAAGAAAAAAGTCATACACTAATAAATGTGTCGACGATGTATATAGCCCTTGGGTTCCCGAGGATGCGATGTATACAAAATATTACAGTAAATTAAACCCATACTAATTGATAATCGATAAAAATCGTTAACTGTCGGTAGGAATCGTTAGCTATCGATAAAAGTATCTAACCGTCGATAGAAATAGTCAAATGTTGTACGTTAGAAATATTTAACTGTCGGTAGATGTTAGTTGTCGGTAGAAATCGATAGAAATAGTTGACTCAGTCGTTAGAAAAAGAAGTTCTTATTTCGAAGATAACCGTGTCTAAATATCTCAACAATAACCTTCATGTTCTAGACGAGAATAATGCTTGTAAGCACCTCAATTATTCTTGTTTAGATGTATTCCTATAGCATCTCAACAATATCCTCTAAGTTCTATACAAAAATAATGCTCGCAAGCATCTATTATTCATGTTTAAATGTGCCCATATCTCAATAATAACCTCTATGTTCTTCACAAGAATAATGCTTGCAAGGATATCTATTGTTTATGTTTAAACATGCCCATAATATCTCAACAATAACCTCCATGTTCTTGTCAAGAACGACTGTTAGCATTTCAATTATTCATGTTGAGATGTGTGCCCATAATATCTCAACAACAACTGGCATGTTTTTGACAAGCCAAGAAACTTAATTGCAAGAACCTCAATGAGATGTTATTAAAAATTGATTTAAATAAATGTATATTGCATATTTTGTGAGATAAGAAATAAAATGAATATTATAAAACAATTACATCATCTACCTCCTTATTTTAAATTTTATTTTATTTTTATTTTAATTGTTTTCAAATTTCATATTGTCTGCATTTCTACTGACTACCTAGATCAATACACAAACTTTAGATTTATTTCTATTTATCTGATTTAGTTCCCCTTGTCCTTCTAAGTCCTGACTTCTTAATAGATTAATCTCTGCATTCAATTTATTCTCATTCTCTTTCAATTTTTCTATCTTTTCTTGATACTGATCTTCAATAAACTGTTTCTGTTTTACTAGTTCGCCAACAAGCTTCATATTCATCTCAATTTCTCCCTGTTTTCTTTCAATTTCTTGCTTGAAATGAGTTCTTTCTAAGTGGTGGGTATTGTGGATATTTTGTCTACTCCATGCTAATATTTGGCTAGCTTTTAGTGGTCCTTGTATGCTTCCATCTCTTCTGATGTACACTTCACCTTTGTTGTTTTCGTAAAGAGTCAGTGAATCTCCTCCCTGGTGATGTGGATGCACTTTAACCTCAATTACCTTCAAGTCAGTTTTCATCGCTTTATATCCCTCAAACTTCCACATATTATCATCACTGTAATTATCATTATGGCTGACTCCAGAACTCTGGATCAATTCATCTGCAAATGACTCAGTTTTTACCAAATCATTTGCCATAATTTCATTCCTAGTTGAGTTCAGGCTCTTATTCCAAGAATCATTTTTTGAAACCTTGCAGGTATCAAGTTGAATTCTGCTCAACTTTCCAGGATCTGGGTGATTAGTTGGTGATGATGAAGGCTTTAATGGGGGTAGTTTTTTAGATGTACAAGTGGGACTTGATTGTATAGATTTATCATTGAAATTATTCTCTGTTTCGTTTGTATTTAAAATATTTGTGCCTTTGATTGTTGAAACTGTTTCAATATTTGCTGAATTTAAGGCTGTAGACTGCTCATTCCTACTGATTGAGTGACACTCTTGGCTTGAAGTTTTTCCATTTGCTAATTCATTTGACTTTTCACCTGTTTTTTCACTTTGAGAGTTTGAAACTGCTCCAAAACTTGTTGAATTTTGAGCTGAAGAAAGTTTTACAGGAAGATGTGTTGCATTCAAACTATTGTCAAGTCCAGTTGTGCTTGTTGAGGTTGTAAGCTGAATTATATCTGCAGAGTGACTAGTTCCACTAGTTTTCGGCAACACAGGAGATGTAAAAACAGGGACAAACTTGATAGAATACGACCTGGTAAAGACCGGGGGATTAAAGCCTCTCATGATGTTATCAATTTCTAGTCTAAGCTGGTCTTCTCTCTTGCTTGGTACCTTGACACCACAAACAGTGCAGTCATCTTGGACACCAACTAGTAAGGTTCCACCTACGAATGAACAAGAAATACAAATCAATGATTTACAGAAAAACAATTTTTAAGTGTGAAATACTTAAACCTTTTCTGTTTTCTGTTACTATGTTTGTTCTGATGGGGTGATGTAAATAATACTTGTAAGAAAGATTGATACACAGATACATAAGAAAAATATCAAATTTTTGCCCTTGGCGGAACTCAGATTCGCGGTTTCAGTTTTCTAGTCTGATTATATATAGTTTATCATCTATTAACTATGGTCTGATGTATTAACCACTACACCACAAGGACCAACCACGCTGGAAATGCAGCCAGACAATAGTACTTTTCACAATTCCGTTCCGCTCAGTGACCACAAATGATAGTTCCAAGTCGAGGTTTGCGTTACTGAGCATGTTAAGTTATAGTTTTGTAAATGCACATCAACTCAAACCTCGACTTGAAACTATTATTCACAGTCATGAGCGGAACTGTGAAAAGGACTATTTAGGGCAACTATGGGGGTCCCAGGGTGATATTAATCTTTAAAGTTAATAATTTGAACACCGAAAATGGAAATGCAGAATTGAAGTGAATAATGAATTGAAATGTGTTTGGTGTATAAGTGAAATACAGATGCAAGAGAAAAATATCAAATGTTTTATGTGGGACTCGAATGTACGGTTTCGGCATTCTAGTCCGATGTGTTAACCACTACACCAACCACGCTGGATACTCAGCAGGACAATGTAGTATAGGGCAACTATAGGGGTCGCATTTGAAAAGTATCAAATGCTTTTTGCAAGACTCGAACCTACGGTTTCCACATTCTAGTCCGATGTGTTAACCACAACACCAACCACGCTGTATACGCATGTAGTATAGGGCAACTATAGTGGTTGCAAGGCAATATAAATCTTTAAGGATAATTTGAAAGATTGACTTGAGTTTGTTTTAGTGTCTTTGATCCATTATGATAAAAAATGAAATAAGAAACTGAAATAACAAAATACTAAAATATTCAACAATACCTTCACTGTTAAGAAACGCACACACATATTTTGCAAGATGCACTTTAAAGTGCAAATCCAGGTAATTCCCGCCGCCTTGTTTATACTCCGTCAGACGATCCTCTGTTCCTAGTCTTTGACCTATATAGTAATATCTCTCTCCTGGCAGTAAAGTTACAAAATCCTTTTCCAAGGTGATGGTGCTGATGGTATTAGACTTCGTTGCTGTGGTGATTGAGCTCGTTGCCATGGAGACAGAACCTGTTCCCACGACAACTAATTGAGTGTCTGTCTGAGAAATGTCTCCATAAATTATCCCATTATTTGGAGTTTTATGCTTTGTTTTCTTTGAATGCTTTCGATTTTTTTGATTTTTCAAAGGAATAGTATGTTTTTCGCCATCTACCAGATTTCGACGAGCGGCAGAAATTTCTAATTTTTTTCCAGGAAAGATCAGTGTTTTCAAGTTAACTGAAGAAATACCATTGAGCTTTTCAACAACGAAGTCAAATGTTGCTTGATCTTTAAGAACGGCAAATGCATATGCCGGTCTTTTGGAGGATTTTCGATGGACTTTGACGTTGTCAAGAGCAACAAAGACCCCAATGGAGTGAAAAATACTTTGAAGTTCAATTTCAAGTTCTTGTGCGAAACGATCCGAGCGTAGATTCCCAATGAAGGCCGTCATAACTGTTGAGCTTGGAGTTGATGTATTTTCAGTGGAAGATGGATCCATTTTTAAGTCCATAGCACAAAGATTTACCGAGGTTTTTTTGCAGTCAAGTTGTCTTGTACAAAGTTTCTAAGTTTGTTTCTCCACGAAAGAAAATTCGTAAAATCATTTCACTTACGAATTTCACGGCCATAATTTAGGACAGCAACCATTAGTCTTTCAATTCTTTATCTGTGAAGTATTCTTGGTATTTTAGAAAAGCTAAATAGATAAAATGTTGTTTTAAAAAGCACACTGATTACCGGAAATAATATGTTTTGTTGATGTATTTTTCTTGTGCGCACGCCTTTTACGGTACACCGCGTTGTTTGAAAATGCGGGCTCCACATCATCACTAAACACACAGGAAGCCCAACTTGAAATCACTGATAACTGGACTATATAAGAGGGTCCTGAAGGGGGGGTCCGAATCCCATTTCCCAGTTTATATTTGGACCAAATCCCAGTCAAAAATCACATAATCCCATCAGTTTTGCTTAAGTTTTCAATCCCATTCCCATTTTCTATTGTTCTTTTATTTGTAAATCCGAGTCCCAGTGCATCAATCCCATTTTCCCAGTCAAAAATAAGTCAAATCCCAGCTCCCATTTTACCCCTTCAGGACCCTCATATAAAATAATATGTGATTTAATAAGATAGTATATATACTGTGACATTTTAATCCACTAACGATGTCCGTGAATAATTTTCTTAAAATTGGCTCGGCCATGCACTCATGATTACACGTGCTGGCAAAGTTTTAGATCGATCGGATTTTTATATCGCACAAGATAAATTCGCTTCTAGCTAACTTTAATTCTGAAAAAAGTCGATTGCGCGAAAAAGGAATATAATTAATCATTAATCAGTTTTCCTTTGACAGTTGCTTGTTTTATTTTCAATTTTGAAATAATCACCTAGCTATGTATATAGTTTATAGTGAGTGCTGCCAAATACTACATGGTAGAATCAGTTAGCCAGAAGAGAGCGTTTGGGGTGTGGAAAGAATATTAGAGTGTAACAAAATTAAATAGTCAAGGTGTAATAGTCAAATAGACACAAAAGAAAACTGAATGGAATTATAGACTGCTAAGGTGTATTTGTCTAATATTTATTTCACAGGTTAAATGACTTCACTCTAACCCAACAGGTGAAATAGACATTAGACTAATACACCTTATATAGCAGCTAGTCTATAATTCCATTGTTTTCTTTTGACTATTACACCTTGACTATTTAATTTTGTTTCACGGGTTAAATGTCTTCACTCTAGAATACAAACTCTAAAAGTATGCAAAATAAATAGATAGTAGTATGTAGTGCTAAATCATGCTATAAATTTCTTTTGATTCCTGTTCTTTAAGATAACTAGCTATATAGCACTATTAGTACTAAATAATGGAAAGTAGACTAATGCACACTTTTAGTGTTGACCTAATGTACACTATAAGTTTTATTTTGTGAATGAATAGCTGTAGGGTAAACTAATATAACACCATGAAATGCAAACCACAATTAAATTGTCATTTATTATAAATCAATAATATAACATGTGAATATATATATGAAGCCCCATTTCTGGGAATAATAAAATAACATAAATAAAAAACTAAAATTGAAACAATGTAAAAGCAAATACATATATAAAAATATTTAAATACATCCTAGGGAATAAGCTTTAATAACAGTATTAATTGTGTAATCAAAATGAAATACTTCTTTGTTAGTTCTGAATAAATTGAAAATATCAAACCCTGTACTGGAAAATGACTTTTTCAAGTAAACAGATATTTTAATTATTTTAATTATATTTTAATTATATCTAGATGTATTATTTATTTATTATTTATTTATTATCATTATTGATTTAACATTGTAAATTCATATCGATTGTGGATATTAATTGTAAATAGATGATAATATATACTATTTTTTTAAAAGAATTAGGTTTTCTCTGATGAAGGCTTAGTATATAGTCCAGTCAATCTGTGGTTTGAGTCCAAACAAATTGCAATAGAATTTTTCTCACTGTAATTATGTTAGGATAGGTGTCCTAAACAACATACTAAAAATCCCAAAAAATCCCTTCGGTGGAACATCCTCAAAAATTGAATTTAAGATTTCATCATTTCACCACAGGGACCCCACAATTGGAAACAAATTGAACAAGCTGTTAAATTGTGTCAAATATGAAATGATAGAAATATTTCCATTATATTATGATAGAATAGTGTTTCTGTACAGATATTTTCAATTTCCAATCAAATTCGTTGAAGTTACATGATAAAAATCAATATATAGAATACTTCTCACCACAGGGATCCCGCATCTCAAAATTGAAATTATAAAATTTTCGAACAAATTTCTGAAGGAATTTCATTAGAGAAGTGAAGATAAAAATCAGTATTAGAGTTTTGTTTTGACGTGAATTCAGAACAAAAATGTTTATTCATGATGTGTGAAGTATTTATACCCGCTTCACTATAGCCTGCATGCATCACATTATAGTCTTTTTCTCGGTTTAGCAAGTTTGCCGTTTTAGGTCACTCAACGTCCACACTAGTGCGTTTTAGTTTGAAAACGCATACATTTTGATCCCTGTAGGCTTTCCGTCCACACTAATACGCTGAGCGTATCATCGAAACCGCATCGATTTGAAAACGCTCTTGAAAGTGGATCAAAATGAAAACGCATACATATCGTATTATTATGGACGGTTGAAAATGTATCGAAATGGAGAAGCTTATGTCAAATGTACCACATTAGCATGCGCATATTGTCAAACTTATACGCAACACCATCGTTTCGATCGTTTTTGAGCGTATTAGTGTGTACGGTCGTAAACGGAGCAAAACGGTAGTGTGGACGCGAATCGATCGATGCGTTTTCAAATCAAACGAAAACGGGTCCAAACGAAAACGCACTAGTGTGGACAGGGCCTTAGTTGAAGGTTGGCCAACCAGTTGGTATAGTTGGACAAGTGCTGGGCTATCGTGAGGGAAGTGTATGGGTGGCATGGGTGGCCTAGCGGTGAGAGTGCTGGCCTTTCTGACCGCTGTGGTCCAGGTTCGAGTCTCGGCTTGGGCATGGATTATATGTGAGTTGAGTTTGTTTGATGTGTTCTTCTCTCCTATGCCACGAGGGTTTTTCTCCGGGTTATCCGGTTTTCCTCCCTCCGCAAAAATGAACATGTGAGCAGAGTTGTGTGCAAAATAATTAACGTAGAGGTAGTGAGTGTGTGTCTGAGTCTCCCCAATTAGTAGGGCACAAGTGTCCAGCTAGAACGATAGAGACGTTAAAAAAAGTGATTTAAGTGTGGGAATTGCGTCTCGGCCAGACCAATACTCAGGGTATTAAAATAGTTGAGAAGAAGGTGATGTAAATCGGCATTTGCAAATAGTTAGACTTTCACATCTTCTTCGCGAAAAGAAACCGGAGGTCCCGTCTCTCCACACACTACACACAACTGTTCGACTAAGAGTAGGGCACTGAGCTCATGGCGGTGTGGACAGGGCTTACAATTCTAGCATTTAGATAGTCTTTGCGGTAGGTACGTAAAAAGTTTGCTAGTAAATAAAACCTCGTACTTAAATACAGCCACTAGCAACCTCATGGACTTTGCCGAGTGCTGGGACTACATAGACGAAGAGTCCTTTATAACAAACGGCATGGTATTCAAGAAGCAGTGTTACCAATCGCATGATATTGAAGAAGTAGCCTAACTAAATAAGTAAAGCTCCATTTTCAAATTTATCCAGGATAGTGTGGACGGCCTTTAGAAAAGCAAGCCAATGCCAGAAGAGCTTGTAGATAGTGAGGTGCGACAAGTGGTTTCTATTTACACTCATCAGGTGAAAAAACCCCTGAAAATTCAAGAAGTGCTTTATTCATGAAATGTCTAAAACAGGGCAAAAGAAGGATCATGTAGGATCAATTCACAGGTGGAAAAAGTGACCAGCAATCGCAGTCACTTAGGAGATATAGAAACCACTTAGCTCGGCAGTCACAGTTAGTGCAACAGGAAACCACTCGTACTCTAGACATGCCGTACATCTAAATACAGATGATGGAGGTAACTCTGCAGGTTAAATATTCAGAAGTTTATAGATCCTTTCTATATACGAATCAAACCTTGTTAGACGCGCTTGCTGCTATGCAAAGCCTTGACGGATTAAAGATAGAACCAGTATTCTCATGCGCAGTGTTAATACCACTGATAGACTGATGCGTAGTAGAGAACTGACAGAAATAATGCTGAATCCCCTCAGTGCAAATGACCTCTTTATGTAGTATGTTCAATCGTCTTGCCGCTTAGCATATGTACATATGTACTACAGCGTATCTAGTTAAATTATAACATTCAATCTCAAGGTCGTGAAGAGGGATGTGGGATCAGGGAACACATGCCTAGGATCAGGAATTACATATATTGTCAGAATCAGCTGGAATCAGAGATCACAGAAGAGGGATCGGGATCATATGAATAAATTCAGGGGTCAGGGATCAAAATGCGCGAGGCTTTGGGAGCAGGCCAGGGTCTAACTTTTGTGTACAAAATCGGGATCAATCACGAGAAAATGCCCCTTGTAACGACCCATTGACAAAAATTAAAACAAACAAGCCTTGCTGCTTCGCAGCTCAAAATACGTGTCAGGGAGAAAGGTAGGCAAGCCTCTGGTGACCAGGGTATTTTAATAATAATTTTCAGCCATGCCAATTACAGCTTAAAACCTTCAGACGTCAGAATTTATTTCGGAAATCAAATATGCCCTTGAATTATTACATTTTTGAGATGCGGGATCCCTGTGGTGAGAAGTATTCTATATATTGATTTTTATCATATTACTTCAACCTATTTCACTGAAAATTGAAAACATCTGTTCAGAAACACTATTCTATCATAATATAATGGAAATATTTCTATCATTTCATATTTGACACAATTTAACAGCTTGGTCGTATTTTTTCCAATTGCGGGTTCCCTGTGGTGAAATGATGAAATCTTTAATTCGATTTTTGAGGATGTTCCACCGAAGGGATTTTTGGGGATTTTTAGTATGTTGTTTAGGACACCTATCCTAACATAATTACAGTAAGAAAAATTCTATTGCAATTTGTTTGGACTGGACCTAAAAAAATCCGTAGATTGACTGGACTAATAAGACTGAAACGTCTTATTAAATATCATCAAATTTAGTCAGGGAAAACCTAATCAGTTTTTTGTAAAAATCATGAATCCTGACTACAACAATCATATTTTTAAATATGTACTATATATAGTTGTAAAGCGCCTTGGAAAAGCTTGATATAAGCGCTATATAAATAAACGTTATTATTATTAGTTATTAATATTTTAGGAGTCATATGAAAGAACCACCTGAAATAGGCATGTTTGGAAGGTTTTGATGCTTTGGCTAAAATACCAAAGAAGTTTAATATAATTATGCTCAACGAAAAATGTAGAGATTTGTATTAAAACTACTATGTAATTTTTTGCTGAGGCCTTTGATGCCTCGTTTTGGTGCTTTTCTGATTTTTCAGAAATATATCTTCTTGCAAATTTAATAGTTTTTTCTAAAACTTTCACAAGTTATTGTTATGTTGAATGTCTATCATATGATAGCTTTTTTTTCTTAATTAAAACAACAATTTTCAATATTATGATAATTGGTGGCATTTATAAATATATGAAAGTCGTCTATCAAAGGGAATAAATCTATAAATAATTGTATAATCTATAAGTAATACGATGGAAATTAGTGATTAAATCTCCATGAATATACTGAGAGAAAAATTTATGGAAGTCCCAAGGGCGCAGCCCGAGGGACTTTCACAAATTTCCTCAAAGGTATTTGACATGGTATTAGATTGACATGGTATTAGATTGTAATATTATGATTACCGAGAAATATAGAACTACTGTTAGGAAATATATGTTAGTTTTCATAGAAGCATAAATTATAAACTTTTACAAAGTTGTTGATTTTTGGCATAGTTTATGGAATAGTTGCCCTTGTTAAAGGAGACAATGCCGAATTATACCACCATGCATTCATTATAGTTTGTTTGCATACACACATGACATAATAAACTTCATCGTAGTGAATGCATGCACATAGTTACTTAATGAGTCCCACAAGTGTTAGAGTATGGACTTGTGTGTACTACAGGGTCCTTAAATGTTTTAAGAATTTTTTCAACTGGGACGAAGTGATCCAGGAATGGTCTGGGTGATTGATATAATGAAGGACAATTGCGTGTAAGATCGCTCCTATACGAGGGGTAGTCTCCTACATTTTCCTCATGCATACAACATGAGGGAAATTTAGAGGACAAAGAAATCCTTTGTCTTTTACTAAATTTCCCTTGCATAAATTAAATAGAATGAAATTTAGTACCTATGTTGTATCTAAAATTTAGGTTTGTAAAGCCCTTGGAATACAAAAAAATCTGAGGTGATCATGGTATTATTTAAAAAAACCTTGAATACTTATTAGAGCAATCCAAGACCAAAGGGCATTGTGGGGCTCATTAAAAATATATATATACATAACTACAATCATGTGCAAAATTGTTGGCGTTTTGGTTTGGGTTTAAAAATATATGCAAAATCTATCAATTTGATGTGCAAACCCCCTCCCCCCTAAGCAATGTTGATTGGTCTTTCAAATGACAACCGTTTCACATTCCCACAATTCAACATTGAAACAGGGGAGAGGGGGAAACGGAAAAATGATGTTGAAATATTTTTCATGTCAAAACTAGTTAATGTCCCAAGGTATTTTGCACATGATTGTAGCTCATATATTTACAAATTTAAGATGATGATGAAAATGCAGTTTGGTCTTGTAATGCACTATTCAGATTACTATTTTATAGCTATTTTATAACTATTTAAATTTCTTATAATACTATTTCATAGCTATTTTATGACTATTAAAATCTGCTCTAATACTATTTCATAGCTGTTTTATGACTATTTAAAATCTATATAATACTATTTATTTCATAGCTATTTTAAAACTATTTAAAATATGTTCTAATAGAGTAGACGCACTTAATCCGTGAAACAAATACTAATTTTTAGTACTAAATAGTGATAATAAAACAATAGAAAACAAATAATCTTTTTATGAAATAGTACTAATTAGTACTAATTATATGTCACAGATTTAGTGCGTCTACTCTACTATTTCATAGCTATTTTATAACTATTTAAAATATGTTCTAATACTATTTCATAGCTGTTTCATGACTATTTAAAATATGTTCTAATACTATTTCATAGCTGTTTTATGACTATTTAAAATATGTTCTAATACTATTTCATAGCTGTCTCCTAGTAATTTTTTGACCAACAGTTCGCTTTTTGAATTTGCTGTTACATAATGTTACCTTAGCCCAATGAATCTGAATTTTACAAGAGATGTAAAAATTGGATGAAAATTTTGAATGGTGATCTCGTTATGCTAATCAGAGTTTCCATAGCAACGATAAACAAACTTTCTGTACAACATTTTGTCTTAAATATCTTTTGAATTTTGGTTAATCGCTACAAACTAATAAATATACTATAATTATTAGCCCTGTATAGCACACCAATTGAAAAAGTTTGAAGCAAAGTTATCTGTTTGATTTTCATTACATGCGACAAAACACACATTGAAATGTTTACGTGATTTATTTGTAATGGAACAAATAACTTTGCCTTAAAACTTTTCCAATTTGCGTGCTTTACAGGGCTTATTACATTTATTGGTTTGTCACAATCAGCCCAAAATCAAAACAAAAAAATTAAGAAAAAACATTTTACACAAAGTTTTTTAATGTTGCTATGGAAACTCTGATAAGCATAATGAGATCATCATTCAAACTTTTAATCCAAGCCTGACATCTCTTGTAAAATTCAGATTCATTGGGCTAAGGTAAGATCATGGAATAGTGAATTCAAAAAGGGAAGTATGGGCCGGGAGAAACTACTTGGAGACACCTTAAGGCGTCTTAAGAGATTTTGAGGAAAAATTGGGGTGATCTTTGCAAATTTAAGGTGTCTTACAGCGTCTTAGGCGACTTCTGGGCCTGGAGTAGGCCTCAAATTTATCGAGGGAAAACTGTATTCTGTTTTCTATATTCATTTGCTGATTGTACATCCTTCATCTGACGAATCTCTTCATAAAAGCATAGAATGCAGGAGTTGGAGCTGAAATAAATGAAGAATATATCATAAGCTATAACTTTGATATGTTTTAAATAATATGCTTTGCATTAATTTTATAAGTTAGATTTTATATATTTGCTATTAACTATCAATTAAACTAATGTACAAATTGACATTAACTTTATCGGAATTGGGCAAAACTTACTTGGGAGTTGCAATTCACTTTCAATGGAATTATAATTTTCTTTCTCCTTTGCCTCAAAGAAACTGACTATTGCCTCTATATTAGCACAGACTTCAGGAGTTGGAGCTGAAATAAATGAGGAATATAACATAAGCTATAACTTTGATTAATTTAAATAATATGCTTTACATTTATAAGTTAGATATTATATATTTGCTATTGACCATCAAACTAGTGTACCAATTGACATTTACTTTATTGAAATTGAGCAAAACTTACTCAGATTATGTTGAAATGCGGTGGTAAGTTCATGGTTCAATTTTGTATTTTCACTCTCTAGTACATGGTTCCTTTCGAGAAGATATTCCACTTTTTCACTTCTTTTGTTTTCTTCTTCATGTTCTTTGGGAAAAGACTGATGCTTTGTAACTATTGCACTGTTGGTTTGGCTGCTTGAATGGCCTGTTAATGTGCTGATGTTACTCTTCAATACAATATTCTCATCATATAAATCCATCATCTTCTTTTTCAATTCTGCTATCTTATCTTCATACTGACAATTAAGCAGAGTTACTATTAAGTGATGGATTTTCGGTGTACTCCATTCTAGGATTTGGCTTGGTTTTAGAGGTCCTTGTATGCTACCTTCTCGTTTGATGTAAACTTCTTCTTTCTGGTTTACATAAAGAGGTAACCAGCCTCCTTGTTGATATTTTTGTTTAAATTTAAATTCAATTACCTTCAAGCCAGGTAATTGCTTTGCCTTGCAGGTATCATTAAGTTGAGGAGTTGTAACAGGGAAAAATTTGAGTTCATATGCAGATGGAAACACTTGAGGTTTAAAACCTTTCATGATGTTATCAATTTCTTGTTTAACTTGGTCTTCTCTTTTGCTTGATACCTTGACGCCACATACAATGCAGTCATCTTCGACACCAATTAGTAAGGTCCCACCTACAAATAAACAAGAAATACAAATCAATGATTTACAGAAAATACTTTGTAAAGTGTGAAATACTAAAATGAAATGTGAAATGATTATATTTAATGTTTCTATGTTTGTTCTGGTGGAGTGTTGTAAATAATGCAAGAAAGATTGACTTAAGTTTTGAATTTTGAATTTAGTGTCTTTGATCCATAAGTTATAGTAAGAAAAGAAATCATTTAAAAAAATGAAAAAATACTAAAATATTCAAAAACTGGGCTTGGCTTTAGAATACCCCGACACTTTTTAGGCCACAGTATAGACCTGTCACCGTGGTCCGCAGTGATTGACTGTGGACCGCGGTTACACTTAGTTGTATATCTTTATTTCACTTCGGACTGCGGACCGCGGTTACAAAAAGTTGTATATGTATTTCACTTCGGACCGCGGACCGCGGTTACACTTAGTTGTATATCTTTATTTCACTTTGGACTTAGTTTATATTAGTATTTCGCCGTTCTCAAAAGACAACGGAGTACGGGTACAGCAATTTCCATTGCATGCCTTCAAAAATGTCGGGGTATTCTAAAGTTGCTCCAAAAACTGTGTAATACCTTCGCTGTTGAGAAATGCACAAGCGTATTTTGCAAGATCATCTCGAAAGCGCTTGCCCTCCAGGTAATCCCCTCTGCCCTTTTTATACTCTTTCACACGATTCTCTGGTCTTAGTTTTTCACCTAATATATACTCAGATCTCTCTTTTTTTGGTTGTAAAGTCACATTATCATTTTCCATGGTGACGGGGCTGATGAGCGATCGAGCCATCTTGACGAGGGGCAGAAATTTCTAAATTTTTCCAAGGAAATATCAGCTTATTTTTCCAATTTTCTGAAGGAAAACCACTAATAGAGAACAATATAAAACTGTACTGTACTGCACGAAGGAACATTCTTTTATTTTTCTTGTGCGCGCGCAATCTCGAACCCAGAGCCTGCGTTACTCTTGGCCAGCAGTGCCGAGCAATATAAAACCACAGGGAGCCCAAGCTCATCACTTGTGATCTTTTACAGCTGAAATGTATGCAGTCGCGAGATATCCTTTCGCTGTGCCTCAAATATACAATAATAAAAACTTTTTTTGACGTAGATAGTTGTGTATAACTGTTTTCTAGTCTGTGACCGATTTTTAGCTAAATTAGAGTCTACGTAAAAAAAAGTTTTTATTATTGTATATTTGATGCACAGTGAAAGGATATCTCGCGACTCCATACATTTACTGTAAAAGATCACAAGTGATGAGCTTGGGCTCCCTGTGGGGAAACGGAATTATTCTGCTCTTTCGTTTCAGTGTGCTTCAGCTAAGAGAATCGCCAAAAAAACGTTTTCGGAACGTTTTTTCTCCCACTTGAATATGTCTTTTTACGTTAACCAAATGACCAGGCAATCAATCATTGAATCTCTCGGCTTTTCGTCTGTTTTATCAATCAATGTCAATATTCATAATGAAATCTCGAATTTGTGAAAGAAAATAATCCACAATAAAATATATTCTTCTTTCATAAATCGGGTTTAAAACTATATATCTTTTAGTCAAAAACTCGAAAAAAGTTGTTTATCTGGGCAGCGGTAATAGTCGCGGTGAGCCACTCTATTTCCCTAACAACGGGAAGCCAGTTTGATGTCCTAGCAACCATTGTGTAGCGCGCGTGGTCAAATAACTCCATGCTCTAAACAGGCTCGAATCAGCTGAAATGAGTTAAAGAAAGTTCGGAATTTCTCTTACTTTAAAAAGGAAAACTGTTGTAGCGTATTTGGGAATTCAATTCGCAAGATGTTGTCTGAGGCGAGGAACGATTTGCATTTAACTTCGACGGGAATCGGCCATCAAATTCGGTCGGGTCGCACTTTTCCTCCGGCTGATTTTACGGTAAGTATTTCACTCAAAAAACCTCAATACTACATATTTTTAACCTTAACTTCTTCTTAAACTTTATTCAAATGACAAAGGAAGATTTCTTTGTTATTTAGAAGTAGAAATTTCGCGTTTGATTTCGATCTAAATGATCATTTTTCTCGATAATTTCCGACATTTACACGGCATTCCAGAACTGATTCTCGGCGTGTTTTTAAACTTATTCGATAAGATGATTATCATAAATTATTGGCTATCCTTTTTGAAGAATTTCTAGGTATTTTAGGTAGTTTTCAATGCTATATTTTGATATTATTCAGTCGATATTAGGTGTTGAATCTGAGATATCTACTGAGTAAACATAATAGCTGTTGACATCAACTTGTATATGGATTTGTCTGATTTGAATGCATTATAAAATAAAAAATTGTTACTACACTGTATATTGATTCAAACATTTCAGTTTTTTTATGTTTTAATTAGATTTAAATGTAACTAATATGTAAATTGTAACTGTTGCTCTATTTTATTTTTCTAGTTCCACCCATCCAAACTCCTTCTAATTTTGTCTGAACTTTTACATTATATTGTGACTGTTGCATATATTAATTGTTTCTATTTCATGATTGTTTCAATTTCATCAGAGAACTGTAGGTAAAGTCTACCCTCCGCCTCTCATGAATCATGATGTTGTTCCTAAAGACGACTATTTCAAGACAACTACAGGTCTAACCCATGATTATAAGGCCCCTGGTGGACTACTTGGACAAGTACCCCTGTATAAAAAGGCCCCTGGATCATGGCACATCAAGTATGTAGAGGATAACATCTCAAAGGTAGGTGTTTGTTTGCTTTTTATCTGATATTGTTTCTGCTGTTGTTTTTGCTGCATGATAGTGCACTCAATTAACTCATGGACATTACCAATGGGACTTTCATTTAATAGTGCAAGGGGGAGGGGGAGGGTCAGAAAAATCACCTGTTGTCTTTTCCAAATATTACACAGCCCCCCCCCCCCCCCCCCCCCTCCTGGTTGGTAAAAATATCATAACCCCCTATATTTGCCCAGTTTATTACACCCCCACTCCCCACTATATAGCTTCCGAAAATTATGTGACCCCCTCTCAAAATTGTCACCCCCTCCCCCAATATACTAATAAATGAAAGCCCCTTAATAAACCTGCAGTGTCCAGACCTCTCAATAACCCTTGAAAGGCTCTGTGTTCAAATACTCATAAATTTCTTCTTCATTCTGGCATATTTTACAACCATCACTCCCAGTCGGGGCTCTTCTGTGAGGTTCACTCACACTCACTACCACTACATTTCCATATTTACAACACACAACTCTGCTCACATGTTGATTTTGGTGGAGGGAGAACAACTGGATAACCAGGAGAAAAGCCCTTGTGGCAAGAGAGAGAACAACACATATCAAACAAACTCTATTCACTTGTCACCCGATTTGGGAATCAAACCCAGGTTACAGTGGTGAGAAAGGCCAGCACTCTCACCGCTAGGCCACTCATGCCACCCACAATTTCATGTTTCTTCCCATTTTTTCCAGCTCAAAGTCAAGCCATGGAGAAGACCTTTGACTATGGGTCACCAATCCAGTGAAATGAAGGCAGAATACACTGGTAGACCTGGAGTCAACTTGGACACAAGGTACAATTCTGGCATCCAACCATTTAACTTGTCAGATCATCACCGAGAAGGAAATAGCAAGGTAATGAATAGGGGGACTGGTCATTATTTATTTAAGAAGGAGGGGGAAGGAAGTTTTTTTTTTTTTTTGGGGAGGGGGGGGGGGGGGTCAGGTGTATTTTTTAGATGACTGGGGGTGGGTCATGATTTATTAAAATAATTTAATGAAAAAGTAATAATGAGAGCAAGCCCCTTTATTTTATAAAACTTTAGATATGATGGAAAGGCATTGAGGCTTTGCTAGAATTAATTAAGTGACACATTATTTTCAATTTACATGGGTTGTATTTTGTCAATAAATAGTCCCCTTCACAGTTCCCAACACCATCTCCAGAAGGTAGCCGGGCCTTTGTCTCGAAGCAAGATGAACGTTGCGATTTCAATGATGAGTCAACACATGGATAAAAGGTGTTAAAAGGTCTCTATCACTGCACTTAAAGCTCAACGTTCATCTTGCTTTGATGCAAAGGTCCGGCTATACCTTTCAAGATGGAGAAGGGACTGGGATTTAATTGTGATCATCTGGGTCAGGGGCCGGTTGTATGAAGGGTGGATAAAGTTATCTGCGAAAAAAAAAATTATCCATTGCATAGGTTTTTTATAGGTTTTATCCGCTGGATAAGGATTTATCTGGTGGATAGTGCTGTCCACCCTGCGTACAACCGGCCCCAGGTGTTTAAGTCTTGAGTCTTGAGAAAGACTGTTAAAGCATTGGACAAGCTGCAAAATATCTTTCATTGTGTGTTAACCTTTTTTTTGTTTTTCAGCATTTAGTTCCATCAACTATCAATGGTGGTGTTGGAGGTCAGAAGTTCTACCCTAGAGACAGAGGTGTCCTTAGTTATCATACAGATCCATATCTCACAACAACACAGAAAGACCACAGGGCATTTACAAAGTGAGTTTTATTTTAATGTTCTTAATTTGCCATATAATGATGTTTGTGTGTGTTTTTGTTTTACCATCTGTGTACCTTAATTATGACAATTTAGGTCAACAAGTTTCTATTTACAATTAATTATAATATAGTATAGTCCCCTTCACAGTAGCCTGGCCTTTGCATGAAAGCGAGACAAACATTGAGCTTGCAATGATAGAGACATGTTAACCTCCTCCGCGGGAATCTCTTAGGCAGAAGAAACAAAGAAAAAGAAAAAAACATGACGCAGGCTTCCTGTGGCATTATAGCAAAAAGTGCTCATCACCAGGCTTCGCCATCTTTAAATTTTCAACACAGGAACCCCAAACTCACGAAACTCAGTCTCGGACTCAGGAGTTGCCTGTGGAGGAGGCTAGAGACATGTGAATAATTGTCCCACAAGGTGTTAAAAGGTCTCTATCATTGCAAGCTCAACAGTCATCTCACTTCAATGCAAAGGCCCAGCTAGCTTTAATTTCATGATGGTGCAGGGAATTAGGAAGGGGACTATTGTAATGATATTCATGTGTTATTATTATATGTTATTATAAATTATCTTATTTCAATAATGCATCAAAATACAAGACGGTATAAAAATATATAATGTTTGTTAGCTGCTCCTTTGAATGGTTAGAAAAATTATCAATTAAAAAATCTACATCTAATTTTTGATTGCTTTAAATTTAAATTCTGCATAAAATGAATGGCCATAGATAAAGCTAGTTCCCATTATAGACTGCAGAGAGCATGACCATGACAAGTAAACCTATAAGTATTGACAAAGAGCAAACTGGTCTGGATCAGACTTATGGAATCAGTTCATACTGTATACATGCAGCTGTTTCAAAAAACGTAGAATACTAAATACTGCATAGTGAATAGTGCATTGCAAGACCCAGATGCATTTTGGGACAGGAAATATTGTTTAAAGTAAAAATAAAACAATAATTAGTTATTATATTCTTAGTGCATTTCATTTAAAACAATATGCGAGCTAGTTATGGGGAGTTATAAGATATTGCTGTATATTTATATTTCATCAAAATTAATGAGATCCACAATGCCCTTTGGTCTTGGAATGCACTATTCAGTATTCAACCTTTCTTGAAGAAGCTGTATGTAAAAGAACTGAGATATTAATGTCTTTTTTCTTTCTTTTCTACAGTCTTGAAAAGAGCAAGTACCCCAAGAAGCAATATGCAACATACTGGGAATGTGAAGGGTACCCCAAAGCATGGGGACATGGATCAAAGGACAACCCACTACCACCTAACTCAGTACCCAGAGAAAAAGGGCCTATGAGGGATACGATGGTATTTAGGGAGCCCACAACTATTCCACGATTACCAAAGTCTTTATTACCGGTGCAACACAAGTAAGACTACAGTGGTTTAATGTTCTTATAGGGACTGGCCATAAAGTATTGTCATTCATAAATTAAAGTCATTCATAAAAGTCATTCATTGGGAATTCTGAATTTTTCGGCCCACCAGGATACTGGATACCCTATACTTTATGACCAGTCCCTTATTCTTATAGCTTTGAAGTTATAAAATAGCTTTTATTTTAGTTAACACTTCTCCTGGCTAGTATACAGTCTTTTCAGATATTCTTTGTCTCAACTTCAGCACTACATGTCTACCATTTTAATCCTGGTTTTATCTCTTATTAATTAAAATGTATGGAATTTATCCTGGGTTGTAAAATTTAGTGCTAATCCTGTTTGTTTTAAACAGTCTATATTTATAAAACCTATATTGTCAGACAGCTGAGTTAATCCAAGAGGGCTTTGGACCCTATAGATTACAATAGAAACCCATTTATTATGGCTTTTTTCCAAGAATGTCGATCTTTCCTTTGCCTAACAGCCAATCTAAGTGCCAGCTGATAAGTGTAATTATTTTGCATGACTTAATGTGTAATTGTTTTGCATGACTTAATGTGTAATTAATTTTTGAATGTTTCATCTTAGGGGACTAATACCACTCCAGACTGAATCCTACACTAAACCAGCAGAGAGGAAACGCTGGGAGCTCTTCACTTGTGACGTCCCTAAACCATGGCATTCACCTTTAGAAAGTAAGAATAATGTATCCATTATAGCATGATGTACTAATTTTGTTATTATATATACAATCATCATCATCACTGGACATCTTCAGATCATTGCATCATCACTGATCATCATCTTCACTGATCTTCAGCACCAACACCATCATAATAATTTATTATCATCATGACATCACCATTATATGACATCACCATTATCATCATGACATCATCATCACTGGTCATTATCATCATCATCATGACGTCATCATCACTGATCACCACCATCATAATAATTTTCATCATGGCATCACCATCTTCATTATGACATCACCATCATCATCATGACATCATCATCATCATCACTGATCACCACCATCAACACCATCATAATAATTATCATCATGACATCATCATCACTGATCACCACCATCACCACCATCATAATAATTATCATCATGACATCACCATCATCATCATGATGACCATCATAATAATACTACTTCTAATAATCATATTTTCCATAGCACATCCATATATATACATTGTAGTGGTTATTCTTCTGCTTGCACTCACACTCACTACCTTTACATTAAATATTTTCCATACATCACTCCTCACATGTTGATCATCACCATTGTCATCATCATTACTGATCACCGCCATCGTCATCATCATCACTGCGCATGCATGATCATGCAACACCACCTGGACATTGATTGCCATCACATAAACAATAATTGATAAATAATTTTTTTCCTTCCCCAGCTCCAAGCCAAAGTGAATCTTTCAATGTACCAAAAATATACAACACAGAATACCAATACTATGGAAGTGGACACAATGTGACAGTTTAGAACATTATGAATCAGATTACCGAATGAGTATTATATCCTTAGCAACTTAATTATGTTGTGATGCTGGAACAATGGAAACTGAATTGAAAGAAATTTGCATACAAGTATTTAAATACTTTCAACCACTGGTCAGGAACCTTATAGCTATAGATTGTTGTAAATATATACTTGTTGTTTCTAATACATCGTTTTGCTATAAAATGCCTATACTTTTGATAGTAAAAAGACAGTTAAAACTAATGAAATGAGAAAAATAAAACAAATATTAGTAAGCATCTATTACCTAGAGCGTAGTGTTTACAAGTGTAATATTGGTATTGTGATGCTAATTTGCCAACCATTATATTAACTTTTTTTTTTTTAATTTTCTTTGTTCTTATAACATTAATGGTTGGTAAGCAAAACCAAAACAAAATACGTCACTGTACGTACTCCTATACTTCTAACTCTTTTTAACTTATAACTAAATATTGTGAACTTGTATTTTGGTAAATGATATATAATTAATGGCTTTAATTAGTCTCCTGTTAATTAATTTAGTTTTCTGACAATTAAGAAGTGACTGCACAGTTTAAGCTGCCACTTATTAGAAGGAAATTTTACATGACTGTAGAATTAAATAGTATTTTACAGCTAGCAGACTAATGAACAAAAAAAATAAGTATAATAATATATATTTAAGTGATTTTTCATATGATATTTTGATTGTGATTTTATAGCTGTGTCAATAAAATATTTATCGACAAATAAAATACCTTGAATGTGGGTGCCGTATAGTTTCAAATCTATTTAAGTTGATCTTTCATTTTGTTTCATTATATTATATTTGATTTCACTTCATTTGATTTCACTTCATTTGGCCTCTTTATTTTACTTTCATTTTTACTTATTATATTTTATCATTTTTTAATGCGCATACATTTTATTCACATTTTAAAAGGAAGAACCTGTGCATTGCTAAAAAATTAAAGTTTAGAATTAATAAATAATAAAAAAAAAAAATCACTTTTTTAAAGTCTCAATCTTGTAGCTGGACACAGTGTGCCCTACTAATCGGGGAGACTCACTCACACTCACTACCTCTACGTTTTAATATTTTGCACACAACTCTGCTCACATGTTCATTTTTGCGGAGGGAGGAAAACCGGATAAAAACCCTTGTGGCATAGGAGAGAAGAACACATCAAACAAACTCAACTCACATATAATCCATGCCTGAGCCGGGACTTGAACCTGGACCACAGCGGTGAAAGGCCAGCACTCTCACCGCTAGGCCACCCATGCCACCCGTAAAATGAATTTTCCCAGCCAGTAAGATTATTAAAAGATTTATGTAGAGAGATCAGCACTACAACTATCACCCTATTCCCTCTCCCTCCTGTGTTCCCCTCCCTCTCTCCACTCTCCTCCCTCCCTCCCTCCCTCCCTCCCTCCCTAAATTTCCCTCCCACTGCCCTCCTCCCCACATATTTTCCCAGCCCATCCACATGCAACCACAGACAAAAGTACTCTTTATAATGAAACAGTGAGTTGTTTTCTTTATTTTGTTAGAAACAATGTCATGTTTATTAATTTTGAAAATAATTACATTCCTCTTTGGATTCAATGATTTTAGCATAATTAATGACACACTAAATTGTAATAGCTGTTATTATAATAATATGCAAATGTTTTTAAACAATGGATCAAGGATTCAAGTCAAAGCTCTTGGGCAAAAACAAAAACTTGGCCCGAAAGCCTCAACTTGAATCCAAATATTTGTTCAAAACTCAATATGCATACGTACAACTGTAATGACAGCTATTCTTGTAATAAGAAACCCCTTCCAAAAAGATACCCCTTCCTAACCCCCATTAGAAAAACATATATTCCTGAGCTTATGCATTTCCCACAAAGCATTTGTTTGTTTGTACAATAAGAATACAAAAATATGAAGAGTCTCATTTCTCATGACGCTTTCGTTTCATCGGACTGTTACAATATTTATATTTATGCAATCTTTTGAGCAACTTGCTCTTCCACAGGAAAGTTGGTTATGACAAATGATGTAAATATGTAAATGTAAACTAGCGAGTAAACTAGTATAGGCTGCGTAAGTGTTTGATATAAACGATGGGTAATAGAATGAAATTTGTAACACCGTAAAAAATGTTAACTTCAAGCTTTAACCCTTCATCAGAGTAAGATTGATGAAGTAAGGCTGATGAAGTGAAAGTATCTTCAATTTAAATATGGCCTAAGAACATCTCTTGAGTCTCAATTCTGTTAAACCATAGCACGTACGTCACTGAGCATTTGCAACATGCAAGCAATAAAAAGAAAACTTCACTAATGCATTTGCATTCTGCAATAGCGTACAGTGCAGTGTAGATCAAGTAGTAGAAAAATCCCAACCAATTCTGAAGGATAATGATCTGTTCAGGATGATGTAGAATGATCCCTCCCATATAGGCATCAAATGCACAAGAGGTCAACAAAGGTGATGATTGTACAGAGGTCCTGCTATTCAGTTAAAACTAAAAGATCTGTATTCTGTTGTTTCCACTGTCAACTACTATAACATTGCCATCACTTGTGACCGCAATGCCACATGGGTTTCTAAAGTTACCCTCTTCATCACCAAACTGGCCAAATGACGACACAAATTTACCCTCCGAGTTGAATATCTGGACACGGTGATTGTGGTAGTCACATACTAGCATATTGTCCTCATCATCGTAGGTTATACCTTCAGGACCATCAAATAGGCCATTCTGAGTTCCTGGAAAAGAAGACAAACTCGTTAAAAATTGGGAGAATTTGAAAATTTGAGCAAGATATATATTTGAACACAGCACAGCACAGCACACTGCACAGCACAGCACAGCACAGCACAGCACAGCACAGCACAGCACAGCACAGCACAGCACAGCACAGCACAGCACAGCACAGCAAAATAACGCAATAAGCAGCACAGCACAGCACAGCACAGCAAAAGAACGCAACAAGCAGCACAGTGCAGCACAGGGGCGTGCAGCACAACACAATAAAAGAACGCAACACGTAGCACAGCACAGCACAGAGGCATGCAGCACAACACAGCAACAGAACGAGCACAGCACAGCACAGCACAGCACAGCACAGCACAGCACAGCACAGCACAGCACAGCACAGCACAGCACAGCACAGCAAAAGAACGCAACAAGCAGCACAGCACAGTGCAGTATAGCACAGCACAGCACAGCAAAAGAACGCAATTGCAATAAGCAGCACAGCACAGCAAAATAACACAACAAGCAGCACAGTACTGCACAGCAAAAGAACGCAACAAGCAGCACAGCACAGTGCAGCACAGGGACATCAGCACAACACAGCAAAATAATGCAACAAGCAGCACAGTGCAGCACAGTGGAAAAATTATTGTAACCAAACCTTCTTTGCCAAAGCTAGAAACGAAGTTCCCTTCCATGTCAAACATCTGCACTCTATCATTTACACAGTCGGCTACCACAACAATACCACGTTCATTGACGCAAAGATGGTGAGGATAAATAAACTGTCCCCTACCAAAGCCCTGACAACCGAATTTCCGCACGGGATCTCCATCACCGTCAAACATTTGTACACGATGATTATCCTGCTCTGAAACGAGTACCATTCCCCCGGCAGTGCATGCCACACCACACGGATGGTTCATCGAGCCAGGTTCGTCGTTGCCAAAGGTACCAAACTTTCTTATGAAACGCCCATCCTCGTTAAAGATTTGTACTCTATGGTTGTTAAAGTCCGCGATTACAATCTGACCGTTCGGGAATCTAGCGACACCTTTTGGATGTTTAAACTGACCTCGGTCAGAGCCTTCGGTTCCAAATTTAAACAAGAAACTTCCTTCGAAATCGAAGACTTGGACCCGATGGTTGTTACAGTCGGTGATTATAAAACACCCGTTATCGTTGTCAACGGCAACGGCCCAGGGCATGTTGAATTCTCCACCCCCAGTACCCTCGGTTCCGAATTTTCGCATTGCTTTTCCGAGTTTTCCATAATCCATTCGGCCAGTGACGTTGACGGAGTAAGGACTTCCGGCGATGTTTCGATTTCTTATGGTTACTGCGACTGCGTGAGTTCCTCTTTCTAGTGGTTGGTAGGAGATAGTGTAGGTACCGTCAACATTGTCGATCACTTTACCTGAAATAATCATTCAACTCTGGTTAATGAATTGAAAATGCGTTCGGTGTATAAGTGAAATACAGATATACATGAGAAAAATATCATATGACGTTGGCGGGAATTGAGCCCCACGCGGTTTCGGCTTCTAGTCTAGTCTGGTTTTCAGAGCGGGATATCGATATATACCATGTATGTGAAATGCACCAAGCTAGCACACATATAATTATATTAACCAATTGCAAAATTGTAACACGTAGGACCCAGGCCCGCTCTGAAAATCAGGCTACTTCTAGTCCTACGTGTTACAATTTTGCAATTGGTTAATATAATTAAATGTGTGCTAGCTTGGTGCATTTCACATATATGGTATATATCGATATGATTCACACGAAGCAATAATGATAATTCAGCTTTGGCTAATGTTATCCAATGTAAATGAAAGGGTACTTGTAAAACCTAGAACCTGTTAGGCTAAAATGTTAATTTTAAGCCCCCTCCGCATAAGAACCTATAAAGGTTTAAGTACCATTTATATAACAGCCTTATAAGAACCTAGCTATTTAGGCTAAATTGAAAACTTCCGGTTCTTATACGTGGGCTATTACTGTATAATGATTATGATGATGATGATGATGATGATGATGATGATGATGATGATGATGATGATGATGATGATGATGATGATGATGATGATTGCAAGGATCTTTGTTATAACCCAATTGATAATGATAATACCCAGTGATAATATTTCTTTCTTACCTTCATATTTATCTCCTTCAGGTGGAGTTACAACAACCTTCACTTGTTCTCCACCACCACTAAATATCTCATTCATCCTGTCCTTCGCAGTAACCAAGAAGACAGCCTCTAGTCCAACCTTAGCTCTCTGCACCCCTACCCCAGTAGCATAACAAAACCTGGGATATGCATGGTACATTTTAACCGTTCCCATTTTCTTAATAGAATTTCTAAACTCATCAGGATTAAGCTCATAGTCAATGGACTCATCTTCGAGTGGTTCGAACTCTACTTTGACAAGATTCAAGTCCCGCAGTCGGGCTGTCATTTGTTTACGTACTAACATGACTTCTGCTTCGTTACCATGTCGAAGCGCGTTTTCTGTAAAGTCGATTGAGCTTGTTAAATTCCCTAGCATCATTTCCAGTTCTTCGCCTTGGATATCAAGGGTTTTTGTCTTCATTTTGTGTATGTTGTTCACTTGGGTTAAGAGTTCTTCTTCTCGTTCTTGAATCACTTCGAGACATTTCTTAGTCGTGCGCATGATTTCTTGTCGTAGCTCTTCGGCTTTGCAGTCAACTCGTTTTCTCATTTCGTTAACGGTGTCGAGAGCTTCTTTTAAGGGATGTAGTCTCTTCTTAGTGTTCATGACTAGAACACCGACCTAATAAAGTAAGTATATAGATAAATAAATCACCTTTGTCTAGATGGTCTAGTCGGACACAAGTGTCCTACTAGTTGGGGAGGTTCACACTCAGTACACTCACTCTCTACCTCTTATTTAATATTTTAGGGCTAAAGCTCAAAACGTCAGTAAAGTTAAGTCAACATTTCTACGGTGTTACCTATCGTTTATATCAAACACCGACGCAGCCTATACTAGTTACTTGCTAGTTTCCATTAATATTTTAGCACACAACCCTGCTCATATGTTCATTTTTGCAGAGGGAGGAAAACCCGGACAACCCGGAGAAAAAAACTCATGGCATAGGAGAGAGGAACACACCAAACAAACTCAACTCACATATTTAACCCATGTCCAAGTCGCGGGGCGTGATCCTGGATCACAGTGGTCAACTGCAACCACTACGCCACCAAAATATTACTGATCATCAAAACAATTCTTTTTGTTACAGAAGATGAGGATAGAGATTGAGAAACCATTGAAATAGAAAAGACGATGGGAGTCAGCCCTCTGCTAGCAGTGATAGATAAGACAACTGCTATATTTGGGTGGAATGGGTGGCGTGTGGCGTAGTGCTTAAGTGATTTACTGCGCGCCTCTCACCGTTGTAGTTCAGTTTCGAGTCCCGGCACGAGCATGGATTATGATAGTTGAGTTTGTTTGATGTGTTCAGTCTTGTCTCCTATGCCACGAGGGTTTTATCTCCGGGTTATCCGGTTTTTCTTCCAATAGTCTCCCCAATTAGTATATAGGGAACTTGGGTTTGAATAGAAGATTGAGACGTTCAAAAGTGATTTGTTTTTAACTCACCTCAGAACGATGCTTCTTATCGACATCTTTAAGATATCCATATCTATGTTCTCTGTGGTCAATTATTAAACACTCTCTACAAACAGGTTCATCGCAAGTCTCACAAAAATACTTTAAAACATCTGTAGCGTGTACACTACACAACAACGGTCGATGCATCTTTTCCTGGACATCTTGCTTCAAACCATTCAGTTCTTCTAGACCTAATACTTCATGATCTTTGGTCAACTTCGTCCGATGGTGTGCGTCGACACAAGCTTGACACAGGAACTCCATGCACTCAATACAACGCGACGTAGCAGTGTTCTTATCCTCGCAATTCGTACATGACACAGGTTTGGAACTGCTCTGAGCGACGTAGAGGAAATCCAGCATGTTATTGATGAAGAAGTTTGATGACAAAGCTGTTATACCGTCCTTGGGTATTAAACATTCGCAGCGACATGTTGGACATATAATAATTCTTTCTTCAGGACGACAAAGTTTAACTAAACATTCAAGACAGTATGTATGGAGACATGGTAGGACTTTGGGTGTTTTGTAAGTCTCAAGGCAAATTTGACATTTCAGAAGATGCTCGGAGAGTTTCTCGACCTCGACAGACGCCATCTTGGATTTCTTGGTTTTATGGGCGGCGCAATGTAAAGAAGTGCTGAATACAAACTTAGATAGCTGTTTATTTTTTTAAATTGAATTACTGAAGAGCTTTACAGTTGGCAAAACTATGTCCAAGATGTTTTAAGTGTTCACGTATTTTCGACCGCAAACATTACGCTCGCCCTGAGAGCTCTTGAAAGCAAAATAGCAACAATTCCTGTGAAACGTCTTGGTTATTTAACCAGCAATTTAACCAATTAATGTCAATCCGAATTTTCCCCAAAATAAGTCTCTTTCGCGTTCTCAGGAATTGATTGATACAATGAAGCTGAAAATTTACATTCGTAAGTCACTTCACTTCTAAGGCAAACAATTACAAGTTATGAAGACATATTAACTGTAGTTCTGTAGAGATTTCGCAAGACTTCTCTTGAGTTGAAAAAAACCTTCCCTTTTCACAACGTAAAGAAACTTGAAGATTACCATGTAATACAAAAGTCACCTCGCTTGAATAAACACGTAATAACAGACACACTCCAAACTGAGAAATCGCAGAAAAATCACTAAACTTTTGCAGAAATTGTATCAACTTTTAAACCAGTTTTCCAAGCTGATAATTCGAGTTCTTTCCTCAATTTTAAACAGGTAATGTCACCAATTACATTTTGAAGTGGTTTAACGATAACAAAAGGAGAGAAAATCCAAACAAGAATCTCAATCCAGGAATAACCAACTCTGTTTCCAAGTCACCAACTTTAAAATCGCTCCTTCCAAGACGAAAATCCCTTCTCCTTTTTCATCAATTCGTAGAATTGAAGATTAAACATTTCATTTTATAATAAAGAAGAGTTACTTCTTTATCATTAAGTCCGAGGTCCCTCTATGAACTTGAACTATAGCATCATTTGGGATGTCATACTTTTATGCTTCTGTCCACATCAACACGATTTCGTGAGGATCTCCAAGAGTTTGAGGTTTGTAAAATGGTTAAAAAAATCGTAGTTAATAAGTGGTTTGTTATGTTTAGTGTTTTGTACGTCCCGCAATCAGCAAATAATCATTCAAGCGAATCACCATAATAATAAACAAGCTATCGACCATACAAATTATCCGAGATCCTTTGCCACCCGTTATTCCACCTGTGAATTTACTCAAAACTCTTAACTCGATCTGTTGGTACCCCCCTAGGGGAGTTTGACCGGGGACGCGCGGATAACACTGGCAAAACGCCGAAATGAGTAATATTGATAATACTAAGTAATATAATAATAATAGTTTTTATCTTAAAATTTAAAACGACAAGGTTTTTACTCGACTTTTCGACGCCATCGGGCGGATTTTCAAGATTGAATGATAATAATAATAATTTATTTCTAGTGCATCCCAATATTTTTTGATGCCCTTACAATTTGATTTAAAAAAATGATATAAATATAGGAAGATATTAACGATTAAGTATTTACAATTTAAATTAGGTATTTAATAGGTAAAAGATTCAATGTCAAAAAATAATGTTAAATGGTATTTGAATTAAACAGAAAGGTCTTAAGTTTTTTTTTAAAAAACATTCTGTGCTTGCACAGTTTTTGACGCAAGGCGGGAGTTAATTCCACAGCCCTGGTGCAGCTGTGGAGCCTCTCCAAATAAGCGCCGCCCTCGAATAAGCGCCGCACTTTAACGCTATAATGTTACTCTAGAACAGCATTGGAAATACATTTTTACCAAAAGCTATATTCTTCAGTTCAAAGTAATTATATTTCACCGCTCGCCATTAAGTTATCTCCCCAATATTCGTAGTTCTGATCAAGAAGGGGACAGTGAGATCGATTGAATTTAATAAGCGCCGCGGCGCTTATTCGAGCAAACACGGTAATGATGATAACGACCAGCGACAATAATGACTGTAATAATAATGATGAATGTGGTGATGATAATGATGATTATGTTAATGATGACGATAATGATGATGATGATGATGATGATGGTAATGATGATGATAATATAATAATAATGATATGATGATGTTATGATGATCATCATCATCATCATGGTGATAAAATGACTAAAAATGATCATCGTGATGATGATCGTGGCCGTCGCGGGAAAAACCTGCGAAATTTTTGAAACAAGCGTCATGAATAATTATATCTTTAATTCATTCTATGTTTAGATGAAATTTGAGAACAAATCATGAATATTAAACGATAAATTAAATTAATAAAATATCATTTGCAGTCCTTTAATTTGACAGACGTAGAATGAATTCCAAAATTTAAGAATAAATTATTATTGATATGAATGAAATGTACCAGTTCGCTGCTAACGAAACGAAACAGAACACAAAAAGTTAATATACGAACGGCAACGTCAGTAGGTAACACCACTTTTTCTTGTGAATGAGATATTTATTTATATATTGAATTAATTTGTTGGAATTACAAACAGTTATCTTTCATGTTTAATCAAATTATTTCCTTTGAAACACTGACGCAGTCCACACTAAGATAAACTCTGGTTATATTTCATTTTTTTTTCTAGAAACATTGACCCAATCTACGTCTAGTTTAACCGCTAGTTATCTTACATTTGTACTCAAATTGCAAATTTTTTTTAGAAACATTGACGCAGTCCACAATAGTTTATCCGCTAGTTAACGAAACTTTTTACTCGTATTGTTTTCTTAGAAACACTGACGCAGTCCACACTAGTTTAACCGCTAGTTATCGTACATTTTTACTCCAACACATTTATTAGAAACATCGACTCAGTCTTCTAGCTACTGTCAGTGATTCCATGGTCAAAATGAACGATGCCCTAATATGGCTGGTTTTCGTGGCTGTCATGGTAACTTGTGTTACAGGTATTTAACTTTTTTTTCTAATTTTGCTGGTTAAAATAACTTGTATTGACAGTTAAATATTATGAATTAAAAATTAATTTTACCGTTTATGCTTTTAAGTTTGTACACATAACAGAATGATGCAAAATTAACTTTTATAATGCTGTGGGAAAACAACTACAGAACTAAGATAATAAACTAATATAAGAGCGCAGATAGAAGCTAAAATTTATAGCGAAGTCACTCTAGTATTAAGATTTTGAAGCAGTAGAATGCTCAGAAAATATATAGCCTGAAAAGTTAGGTTCGCATGTCCTCACTTTAGGTAAGCTTAATAGTCTCCTTTACGTTTCCCTGCACCATCTTGAAAGGTAGCCGGGCCTTTGTATTGAAGCGAGACGAACGTTGAGCTTGCAATGATAGAGACACGTGAATAATTGTCCCGCGAGGTGCCATTAAGGTCTCTATCATTGCAAGCTCAACGTTCGTCTCGCTTCGATACTAAGGCTTGGTTACCTTTCAAGATGGCGCAGAGAACTGTGAAGGGGACTATTGGTGGAGATAATATTAATGTATATTTAAGAGTATTAATCTTATGATTCAGGTAGTACAAGCGGGATACATAAGTACTTGTTCAACGCGTCAACCTACAACAAAGATGTTCGCCCTGCACCAGACCCCAACAAACCTATTAATGTCACTTTTGGATTGTCACTGCATGAAATTATTGATCTGGTTGGTTAATGGTCTTATTAATATTATCATTACCTCTATCATCATTATAGTCATTTCCATTAGCATTAGCATTATCGCTATGATTGACCTGCTAATATCAATTATCATTATCATCTTAGTTATAGATTTCATCATAACACCAACACCATATTTATCATCACCAACACCATCATCAACAACAACATCATCATCACCAACACCACCATTACCACCAAGACCATCACCACCAAGACCATCACCACCAACACCATATCCTTATTCTCCAACAACACCATCATCAATAAAAGACACAACACATCACCACCACCAACACCAATACCATTACCACCACCAAAACCTTCACCAACACCATTACCATTACCATTACCACCGCCAAAATCATCACCAACACCATTACCATTACCATTACCACCGCCAAAATCATCACCAACAGTACCATTCCCATTACCACCACCATCATCATCACCACTAACCCTGTTCCATGTTCATGCTATTTTAGAATGACAAACACCAAAGACTCGACCTAAGGATAACAATTCTTGAGGTAATTACCAGGTCAAACCCTGTACTTTGCATCTTCTCTGCAATTCCGATCACTTTGTTTTCCTTGTCCAAAACTATTATATAGATGCATGTTTCTTTACTGATTTCAGTATTGGACTGACGCTTCTCTATCGTGGAACAAGACACAGTTCGGCGGTGTCGAGTCCATCACTGTCCACCCTGACGATATATGGCTACCTGACATCGTCCTTTTTAACAAGTATAGTAGCTACGCAGCCACGCACTAACATGCGCAACAATGCACATTACATACCGTATTGCAAAAGCTGACAACACTGGTATAGACTAGTCTTGCAAGCACAAAAGCAAGCACAAACCAAACTCCACTGGAGGGCTATCGCAAGCACACACACACACATGCACATGCGGTATATCAAACGCCTAGCCACACATGCAAATACATTTACACAACAAAACTGCAAGATGCTGCAAGGGCCAACACAAGCACACGAATTAACACATTTTTAACACATCTGCTATTATATATAACCACCGATTCAAACTCACGTAAAGATAGATGAATTAAGTATACGAGAACATGCTGCCCTTAAAAACGTTGAAACCAAAACAAATACAAACCAATGACATTTCTCAGTTAGGTGCCATATTTGAGAAATAAGGATTTTCAAATGTGATATTTTGGAAAACTCCCATAGTCGCTTATAAAACTAGTAGTATTTTCGTGAGCAAAGACAAGTTAAAAGCGAGTCCAATATTAACACAATATACAATCAACAATCTATTGTTTTCTATAATTTTAATTGCAGTGCCGGTGAAGGATTCGGGGATGGTGTCACTCGAACTGAGGCCCTCGTTCGTCATGATGGTCTAGTAACTATGAATATCCCATCAATATCACGCAGCACATGTAAGGTCCATTTAGAGAACTATCCCTTTGATCAGCAAATCTGCCGTATTAAGTTTGGGTCTTGGAACTATGATGCTGATATGTTAAAGTTGAACCTTCAGGTACGGTCTTATGTGGTCAGCGGCGTGTTAATATAACATTCTAAAAGTTTGTAATTTGTCTAGTCTAACTCTTTTACTCCGACGAAGAGCTAAAGCTCCAAACGTCAGTAAAGTTAAGTAAACATTTTTTACGGTGTTACAAACTTCATTCTATTGCCTATCGGTTATATCAAACACCGACGCAGCCTATACAAGTTAACTCGCTAGTTTCTATTTCTATTTTTTACGGTGTTACAAACTTCATTCTATTACCTATCGTTATAACAAACACCGACGCAGCCTATACTAGTGTACTCGCTAGTTTCTATTTTTTTACGGTGTTACAAATTTCATTCTATTACCTATCGTTTATAACAAACACAGACGCAGCCTATACTAGTTTACTCGCTAGTTTATATTTCTATTTTACGGTGTTACAAATTTCATTCTATTACCTATCGTTTCATATCAAACACCGACTCAGCCTATACTAACACTCCGGTTTTCTTTTTTTACTACAGGATTTGTCTGCCGATCTGACCTCGTTTATTTCTAACGTTGAATGGGAACTCCTCGAGGTGCCAGTAAAATTCAGCTCCACATTATACGCTTGCTGTGCCAACCCCTTTGAGGACCTCGAGTATGCGGTGAAAATCAAACGACGCTCTCTCTTTCACGCCATGTACACCATTATACCATGTGCAGTGATATCGTTCTTGACATTGTTGGTGTTCCTGCTCCCGCCGGATTGTAATGAGCGGATGACTGTAGGTAAGGGGGAGGGGGGGGGGGGGGGGGTGCATATCTTGCAGTCGCATCGCATTGTGTATCATAATTATATCGTTATCATTATCATAATTATATCGTTATCATTATCATAATTATATCATTATCATTATCATAATTATAATATCGTTATCATTATCATAATTATATTGTTATCATTATCATAATTATATCATTATCATTATCATAATTATAATATCGTTATCATTATCATACTTATATCATTATCATAATTATATTGTTATCATTATCATAATTATATTGTTATCATTATCATAATTATATCATTATCATTATCATAATTATAATATCGTTATCATTATCATACTTATTATAATATCGTTATCATTATCATTATCATACTTATATCATTATCATAATTATATCGTTATCATTATCATAATTATATCGTTATCATTATCATAATTATATCGTTATCGTTATCATAATTATATCGTTATCATTATCATAATTATATCGTTATCATTATCATTATCATATCGTTATCATTATCGTTAATAACTAAATTTCATCATTATCATCACTATCATCATCATCACCATTTCCATACATATTTTAAGCTATCATCGATGTCATATGCTGTCTATCTAGGCTAGCCCTTGTGGTTATTATAGATAGATTGTACCTAAAAATCTGTAAAATCTAGTCTGAATACTTTGTCTCTATAAAATGGCTGTTTTATTTTCTCTAGGCATGGCTATTCTGGTTGGATTGAGTTTCTTTTTCCTTATCGTGGCTGAAAACATGCCAGCAACATCAGACACGGTACCGGTGATTGGGACGTACTACTCGGTGACAATGTTGGAAGTCTCGTCTGCTTTCTTTATGACATGTTTTGTACAAATGTGTCATCATCATAACCCAATGAATGGTGATCTGCCTGACTGGGGTAGGGTAAGTAAACAATTTCCTGCCTGACTGGGGTAGGGTAAGTAAACAATTACCTGCCTGACTGGGGTAGGGTAAGTTTCTTTATGACATGCTTTGTATTAATGTGTCATCACCATAACCCAATGAATGGTTATCTGCCTGACTGGGGTAGGCTAAGTAAATAATTGCCTGCTTGACTGGTAAGAAGTGATAAACACTTGCACGCCTGACAGGGGTAGGGAGGTAAACAGTTACCTGCCTGACTGTGGTTGGGTAAGTAAACAATTTCCTGTCTTACTGGGGTAGGATAAATAAGCAATTGCCTGCCTGACTGGGGTATGGCACTTACTAGACATTTGACTAACTGATAACTTATAGTAGCATTACAGAAAGGCCAAAGCACGAAGAGAAGTTCAGTTCGAGAAAAAGAGAACAGTTGTCAGGCAAAATAGACAAAACTAGTATCGATGATGGATCTTTCTTTACTATTTCAGAAATATCTACAGTTTCTATCGCGTTTTCTTGGTTTCCCATTCAGTTTTACGAAACCTAAAGAAACTTCCAACATCCTCGATGATGACAAGAATATCAAGGCCGTTAACGGAGTAAAGAACGGTAAGAAAATCTTAGATCGAAGAAACTTTTGAACTATTTGAGAATAGCTCTACTATGCATGAATCATCTAGTACTAGGTTAAATGAAAACTAGCGAGTAAACTAGTATAGGCTGCGTCGGTGTTTGATATAAACGATAGGTAATAGAATGAAATTTGTAGTACTAGATTAGGCAAGTTTATGTTGGATCGTGCCATCACCATCATCACCATCACTATCGCCGCCATCACCACCATCATAATCACCATCACCATCACCACCACCACCACCATCATCATCATCTTCATCATCATCACCATCATCATCATCACCATCACCATCACCACCACCACCACCATCATCATCATCTTCATCATCATCACCATCACCATCAACGTACCATCACCATCATGATATGCATCCACGAAAATGTTTGAACACCACCACCAACGTGCTCGGACAGATATTTTAACCAATATTTTATCGATTTTATCGATCACCATCACCATCACCACCATCACCATCACCACCACCAACATCATTACCATCACCATCACCACCAACATCACCATCACCGCCATCGTTATCGTAATTTCTTATTATTTTATACCAGGGTCTACTCTAACTCAACGTACAAATTCAGCCTCCTCGAGTTCAAAAGAAACTGGAAATCACAAAGATGCTGATAAAATATTGCATGAACTTATTGACAACGAGGAGTTGATGGAGAAAAGACGAACGAACTGGCGCATGGCTGCCCTGGTACTGAACAGCGTCTTCATGTGGATCTACGTCATCGCTGTGATAGTGACTCTTTCAGTGTTACTTTTATCGCAAATGATAACATCGCTGTAAAAACTAGCGCAACACCTGCCTCGTATATAATCGCAATTGTATGTAAGAACTCGCCATTAAAAGTAGTAGTTTTGAGCTATGTTTATGTTAATTCGTTTTCCTTCATGGGAATGTAGAGGCACCACAACAGCACAGGCACCACAACAAACTTTAACGTAACGTAAATCACGCAAGCGTCGTAATCGCAATCGTAAAAACTAGCAATCAAAGTAGACATTTTAAGCTGTATTAATGTTTATGCCTACATATTCGTTTTCCTTCATGTGAAGGCAAGGGCACTACAACAGCAGAGTCACCACAACTAACTTTAACGAAACGTAAAGCAAGCGTCGATCGCAATCGCAATCGTAAGAACTCGCAATCAAATGTAGGAATTTTAAGCATGTCTGACTTATTCAAAAGTAGTAATCTTGAATACTTTTCCTATCGCAATTTTTATCTTAAAGATTTCGAATCAAAAGTAGCTGAACAATTGTAAGCCTAGCATAAAATGCACATGAAAAAAAAAAAAAAAACTCATTGTTACACCGTACCATCATAACTGTATTCGTAAGAACCAAAACGCAATTGCAAAACGAAACCTAAATGCAATGAGTGTACATTGATGTAAAAACTAAATAAAAGTTTGATTTGTTCTATAGTAGTATAGTTTCTTTTTTTCTTCATTTCATTGGTATACGATTTAGATACGACCGTGATACGACCGTGATAGCGACTGGGATACGACCGTGATACGACCATGTCACCATTGTAGTTCTGAATACATTAATATGATATATATAATAGGTTCTTTCTCAGAAAAGATTTTCAAAAGCTTCTAATTCTTCAACTGATTACTCTGGTTCGAACGAAGGAATCGATCATAGGAAGCCCAGTTTACATCTATAAAGTCGAAGATGGGATACCTGTGGCAGTTATCACGTGACCAAAATCTCCACAAATCTTGGAGAATCTTGGTCACATGATAATCCAGCCTTCACCAGGTCTATACACTTGAATGCCGCCATTTTGAAAAAAAAAACGAGAAGGGAGAGCCTGGTGACGAGGTTGTCTTTTCGGTTCTTCATAAAGATTCGCCTTTATTATAATTCCTCCCTGTATGTCTGATAAGAAAAGTGTTTACCATTTGCAAACGAATTTCAAACCGGATGGATTTGCTTTAATAGAAAGCACATACACTAGTTCTGTTTACACTGTATTGCTTACATGGCATCACATGCAGCGGTCACGACCACGCATGCGTAAAAAAAAACAAGGAAAATGATCCAGCACACAAAGCTGACATTATATATATAACTCTATAAAAAACGATGAGTGTATACGACTTTCATCGCTTTTTTCTCAAAATATAAACAAAAATACAAAAGTATAGACTCATGGTATCTTTAAAATATAACAAAGGTTATGTTCACGAAACTTCAAGCTTATAGACAACTTTCATAAGAACTTCTTGCAAATTTAGAAAAACACCAAAACGAGGCATCAAAGGCCTCAGCAGAAAATTACATACAAATCTCTACATTTTTCATTGAGCATAACTTCTTTGGTATTTTAACCAGAGCATCAAAACCTTCCAAACATGCCTATTTAAGGTGGTTCTTTCATATGACAGTGCTAAAATATTAGAATATCTGTTTACTTGAAAAATCATTTTCTGGTACATATTATGGTATTTATGAAAGTGGTCTATATATTCAGGAAATTTCTTATAAATCGCCTTCAAACATTGCAGTAGCTCCAAATTCCTAATGTTTACAATGGCAAATTTACCGCTGTGGAAATTTTGCCACGCATGCGTATAGTCGTTTGACCGCTGTGTTTTAGATGGCACCATGTTGGGCCGGCCACTAATTATTTTCATATTTGGCTCATAAAAGCTCAGAGTAAAATAGTTGTATCAGTTCGGATGTCAATGGTTTTCAAAATTGAAAGCAATTTCTTTTTTTAGTGATTATACAAAACCAATTATGTCGTCTGTTTTGCTCATTTTGACATTATCATCCAAATTAAAATCTTAATTATTCATTAATCATTCTACTTTACCCGCAATAAAGTAAATACGACGAATGTCAGAAAATCGTCAGGAATACCTCAACTCATCTATTTTTAATTAGAATTTTGTAAAATATATCAACAATTTGAATAAGTACAAAATAGAAGCCATGGAAACCTAAGAAACAAAGCTATATGCTAAGGAAATACTTAATGAAAAATATCACACCTTCGTTTATCCAGCATTGGTTATCATATATTTATTGTCGAAGTGCAGCTCTCAAATCTTTCAAATTATGCTTCTTTGGATAGTTATTTTCTTATTCACAGGTGAGTAGTTAATTTATAGTTTTTTAATTCCCATTTTGTCGCGTGATTTCTTTTCTTAAAAGAACTTAACGAATACTCTTAATAATGAGTTTTTAAAGTCAAATAGATAGAGCAAATACTATTAAAGTAGACGTTTGTGATTATTAAATTTTAAGATTATTACTGTGTAATTCACTTTGAGCAAATTATGCACTGAAACAATATATAACGTTATTGAATTTATTTTAATTATACTTTATATTAAAAATACGCTTAATTTCATTTCGTTTGAAAAGTATTATTTTCGTTTTTTAATTCCCATTTTGTCGCGTGATTTCTTTTCTTAAAAGAACTTAACAATACTAATACTCTTAGTAATGAGTTTTTAAAGTCAAATAGAAACGAGCGAATAGTAAGTAGACATTTGTGATTATTAAATTTTAAGATTATTACTTTGTAATTCACTTTGAGCAAATTATGCACTGAAAATATAATATAATGTGTAATTCAATTTGTTTTATTTATACTTACGCTTAATTTCATTTCGTTGACAAATATATTTTTTCGTAATAATTGAGTTTTGTAAAGTCAAATAGAAATTTTCAATAGTTAGTAGACTTTTGTGTTTATTAAACTATTACAGACTGAAATGGCGATACCCCTGTGAAATGGTTAGTACTAAGGTCTACTCCTGGTCCTAAAATCGCCGTAATTTTATGCGATTTTAGCAAAAAGCTCCTAAAATGTAAGGCGATCTACGAGGATCAAAGGCGATCTTGGGCGATTTTAGGCGATTTTGAGCGATCTTGGGCGATCATATGACTCGGACTTGAGTTGGCCTAGTTAGTAGACTAGAGATTGATTTCGATTATAATCAGTTCTTTGTGATTATTACTAAACTGTTACACATTATTAGAGAGCTACATAAACATTTTAAATAGCTAGGAGATTTATAGACACTAATAAACCGAAGAGAATAATATTCGTAAGCAACACTAAATATCTCAACTTTAAATTATCCTCCATGTTCTTCACGAGAAATAATGATTGTAAGCAACACTAAATATCTCAACAGTAACCTCCATGTTCTAGACAAGAATAACGATTGTAAGCAACACTAAATATCTGAATAATAACCTCCATATTCTTTACAAGAATAATGGCTGTAAGTAACACTAAATATTTCGACAATAACCTCCATGTTCTTGACAAGAATAACGATTGTAAGCAACACTAAGTATCTCGATAATAACCTCCATGTTCTAGACAAGAATAATGATTCTAAGAAACACAAAATATATCGACAATAACCTCCATGTTCTTGACAAGAATTATAATTGTAAGCAACACTAAATATCTCAACAATAACCTCCATATTCTTGACAAGAATAATGATTGTAGGCAACACTAAATATCTCGACAATAACCTCCATGTTCTTGACAAGAATAATGATTGTAAACAACACTAAATATCTCAACAATAACCTCCATGTTCTAGACAAGAATAACGATTGTAAGCAACACTAAATATCTCGACAATAACCCCCATGTTCCTGACATGAATAATATTGCAAGCAACACTAAATATCTCGACAGTAACCTCCATGTTCTAGACAAGAATAATAATTGTATTAAAGTAACACAAAATATCTCATGATCAATAATAACCCAGTCCATGCTCTAGACAAGAAAAATGATTGTAAGCCAACACTAGATATCTCAATAACCTTCATGTTCTTGAAAAGAAAAATGATTATACGTTACACTAAATATCTCGACAATAACCTCCATGTTCTTTATGAGAATAAATAATTATATAAATAAATATTGACACTATCATAATTGTATATCATTAACATTAATAACACTTTCACTGACGTTCAGTTTCTGTGGGCCAGATTGGAAAAAAGCTGCTTGTTTTTACTCTATTTACTTGACAATAACCTCCATGTTCTTTACGATAATGAATAACTCGACAATAAACCCCATGTTCTTGATAGCAATATTGATATTAAATCAAATTTCTGCTTAGCGACCTATTTTTTTAATGTTAAAACAAAAATATTTTTTTTCTTGTTCAGCAACAAATGGCAAGGGGACGAACGAAGACGAACTTACGCGATATCTACTCAAAAATACCCGGTACTCTACGAGGTTTCGACCAGTACTAAACAGCAGTACTCCGACCGTAGTGCACCATCAATTATACCTTGGTATGATAACAGATGTTGTAAGTAGCCAGGGATGGGAGGGTGAGGTAAATTGGTAGTACATCATGATTTATACCTTAGTATGATAAGAGATGGTGTAAGTAGCCAGGGAGGGGAGGGAGGGGGTAAATCTTTACGAGATAGTTAAACATATAGGTGAGCGTAGTGTTTATAAGTGTTGGTATGGTAGGTAATGCTAATTTTCCAACCATTTATACAATAGATGTGTTATTTTTCTTTGTTCTAATAACAATGAATGGTTGGCAAAACCATAACAAAATACGTCACTGTACGTCCACCTATAGATTTGTTAAATTTCCATCGTTCTAATAACAATGGTTGGTTGGCAAAACCATAACAAAAAATACGTCACTGTACGTCCACCTATAGATTTGTTAATTTTCTTTGTTCTAATAACAATGGTTGGTTGGCAAAACCATAACAAAATACATCACTGTACGTCCACCTATAGATTTGTTAATTTTCTTTGTTCTAATGACAATGGTTGGTTGGCAAAACCATAACAAAATACGTCACTGTACGTCCACCTATAGATTTGTTAATTTTCTTTGTTCTTATAACAATGGTGGTTGGCAAAACCATAAAAAAATACATCACTGTACGTCCACCAATAGGAATAAATTTTGTTGTGGTGTTTCGCAAGGGTCGACGCTTGACCCATTACTGCGAATTTCCACTTACTGCGAACTCAGACATTTCCACGGCTTATTGTGAAACACGTTTTTAGCTGCCGTCAATCAACATTAATTAGTCGGTACCTTTTAAATCCTTGATTGACGGCAGCTAACAACGTATTTCACAACGAGCCGCTGAAATGTCTGACCTCGCAGAAAGTCGAAAACCGCAGTAATAAATTTTGTGAACATGAAACTTAATTAATTGTGTAATAACTTTGGCACGCTTTTAGTGTTCGTACGTACGCTTAATATTATTACTGATATTTTACCATTTACCTTTAAAGGACGAAGTAAATATGATATTATCTGTAAACGTACAAGTAAAAATGGTGAGAACAATACACGAGTTATAATTATTCAAACTACACGCATCATAAACATTATCATCATCACTATTATCATCATTATCATTATTATCCAACTAGTCATAGACGAGTATAAATATCGCAGGAGTAGGACTGGATCGAGTAAAAATATCCAGCGATATTTTTACTCGTCTATCTAGCCCTGAGGTAAAACAATATTTTGCATTACAAATCATCATCATCATCATCCGGCTCATAAAAGTTGGCTTCAATATCACCATCATAATTTATAAGAGAGAGGAGAGGAACGAATCAGAGAGGAAAATAAACAGGGGGGAGGGAGAAAGAAAAAGGTGAAAAAGAGGGAGGAGGGAGAAAGAAAAATATAAAGGGAGGAGGGAGAAGGTCGATTTTACCTAATTAATTATTGAACTATAAGGTCTTATTGGACTGATTGTAATATTACTTTGGCCAATTTTATGCGAACAGCATATCTCTGAAATACAATTATTAAATAGTTCAAATTTGGACCATTTGCACTCTAATGAATAGCCTCGATAGCTTATATTTATGAACAAAGAAAATCAAGGATCCTATTTCCATAGTATGTAAATTCTTAGCGATACATTTTAGCTTCTTTGTAATTTTTACAAACTATTTACAAATTAAAATAGTTTGTAAATTAATTACATAGTATGTAAATTCGATTTTACAAAATATTTACATAGTATGGAAGTTGATTGTTTTTTCCAGTGGGAGGGAGAAATGGTTGAAATGATAAGAGAGGAGGGAGACAAATTTGTGAGGAAGGATATTTTAACCCCAGTTCCTCTCCCTTCATATGAATCATATTTATTTTATTGTTTTTAGTGGTGGAAAGACGAGTTCATGGTATGGAATTCTAGTGACTATGGCGGTCTTAAGCGAATCAATGTCGAGGCTTATGATATTTGGAAACCAAATATTATCCTATATAACAAGTAAGAAAATATGATTATTATGATTATTATGATTATTATTATTATTATTATTATTATGATTATGATTATTATCATTGTTGTTGTTGTTGTTGTTGTTAATGTTGTTGTTGTTGTTGTTGTTATAATTATTATTATTATTATTATTATTATTATTAATATTATTATTATTATTATTATTATTATTATTATTATTATTATTATTATTATTGTTATTATTATTATTATTATTATTATTATTATTATTGTTATTATTATTATTAGCATCATCATTATTATTATTACCATCACCATTATTATTATTATTATTACTATTATTATTACCACCATCACCATCATTATTATCATTAGCATCATCATTATTATTATTAGCATCATCATTATTATCATCAATATTATTATTATTAGCATCATCATTGTTATTATTATCATCACCATTATTATAAGTTTTAACTCGAATTTTCTCGATCAGATTTACTTTTATCTTAACAATTTTAGTAAAATATGAAAGAATTTATGTTGGACTTTCATACTTGTACTATTCAATATTCGCGTCCGATCTGTATGAAATGTGCAACTGTTCGTCTTCGACTCCGGTTGTTAATCTCAAGCAGATCGACCGCTCATATTGTATATATTACTTACTGCAATTTTCACAAACATTCGAACTCCAACGCTAAAATACCGAACTCGTTTTATGAGTTTTCGTTTCCGTCAATCAAACTTCCGACATTTCCCGGATGCTTTCCGTAGTAACGACATTCAATATGGTTGAATTAATAGCTGCGAAACGACTGCAAGATTTAGTGGAGACTCAAATCGTTTGAAGTTCAATTCGATTCAAGTGAAGTGTAAATTTCACCACAAAAGCAATGATCGAACACGTTTGTTTTAGACTTTCCACTCACTTAGAAGTATTGTGATACTAACTTGCTCTCCCTCTTCATCGACGATTAAAGTATCCTCTAAATGTAGGAGTTTCACGGCTTTTATTTCCTCTGAGTATTCTTCAACATGAACAAACCTTTCAAACTCGGCCATATTGAATGTCGATACTTCGGAAAGCAGTCGGGAAATATCGGGCGTTTGATTGACGGAGGCGAAAACTACAAAAAAGAGTTCAGTATTTGAGCCTTGGAGTTCGCATGTATGTGAAAATGGCAGTAATACTATTTTCACCATTCATTGATTATCTTGCAGAGCTCAGAGCTCCTTAGATTACTTCCGAGCACGTACAGAAATAAAGCATGATGGGACTGTCACGTGGTTGGTTCCCATGACAATTAAGAGCTCGTGTTTAATATACGTCAGCCGCTTCCCATTTGATGAGCAGGTATGTGATGTCACTATTGGTTTTGACAACAATCCTTTACGCGCTTCGATCACCTGGTACAAAGCGTTCTCTAATTCTGTTCTAGGTGTGTGAAATAATCTTCGGATCATGGAACGACGACATCACCAAAATAGACATTGAGTCGATTCAACCAAACGTGGGTTCATCAGGCAACAAATTTTCGAACGGAGAGTGGAAACTGAAGGATACAAGAGCCGAGAGAACGCAACTGTCACACATCTGCTGCAAGGAGGATGTAGCAAGAATAACCTATTACTTGTCAATAAAGAGAAGAGAGCTTTTCTATATCATAAACTTTGTTCTTCCGTGTACCATTATCGCTTTTCTAACACTGTTGGTTTTTCTTACACCAGTTGGTAAGTGTTTATTCATTTGATCCGACAATTATCAATGTCACAACGCCATCATAATGACTATCATCATCATCATCATCATCATCAACATCATCAACATTACAAATGTCAACTGACAACGCCATTATTACCATCATTACTAATGTCAACATCACCATGATCAATAGAAGGAAATAGGTTATTCATCGTGGAATGTGAAATTAAAAGGATACTTAATCAATTGTTTCACGATTGAGGTCATTGGTAGAAATACCGCGATGTTTCGACTGCAATCTGCTAGTCTTCATCAGGCGATGGTGTAGACTGGATGATGGTTGTCTTATATACTGTTCGTCAGATTATCACCATGATCATCATTATTGTCTTGATCATTGAAATGCCAATATCAACATCATCATCATCATCATCATCATCAACTATCAGCATAGTTATCAGCATCATCCTCTGATATTTTTTTTTCTTAAATCACTTGAATCAGGAAAGCGAATGTCCACATCCGTATCATTGTCATCATTATCAATGCCATCATCGTCTACTGATTTGATGTGGTGTTCCACCGGGTTCTACCATAGGGCTTTTCTTAATACCCTTTATCTTAAATCACTAGAATCAGGAGAGCGGATGGCTGTGGGAGTGACAATCCTTCTATCAATGGCTGTATTCTTTCTAATGTTGGAAGCAACAATGCCTTCATCAAGCGAATTTCCTTTGCTAGCCAAGTATTACTGCTGCACAGTTATCGAAGTCGTGTGCTGTATGGTTGCAATGAGTTGGATATTGAAACTTATACACCATAGTGCAGACCCTTTACCAAACTGGATCAAGGTAAGAAATGGGCTTCCTGTGGTAGAATATACAATATGGATCCTGACATAAAGTGTGGTACCACAATGCTTTGTCATATTTAAAATAAACAACCAAATAATACGGCCCTATCAAATGAGCAAAGTACTAAAAAATCCATAACCACACTGGATCAAAGTAAGAAATGGGCTTCCTGTGATGGGATATACAATATGGATCCTGACGTTAACTGTGGTACCACAATGCTTTGCCATATTTATTATAAACAACCAAATATTACGTCCCATCAAAAATGGAAAGTAGTAATTACGAAACACTATACCCTCGTCCACATCTAAAGGAATACAACAGGATTCAGGATACCTGTTTTACAGGAAGCACAGGAAGCCCGACGCATGTTACAAACACTACCAGCAAATACCTGTAACTTCTCCAAACAACACAGGAAACCCAACACAAGAGTTTTGTTCACAAGCTTTTTTATATTTACAATTAAATTGCCTTGCAGAAAGGAGTTTTAAAATATCTGGCCAGGTTTGTGATGTACAAGACTGACATGACGGTTACTCCAAGAAAGATTGAAGTCAAAGAAAGAACCTTAGACAGAGAACAAGAACTCGGAAAGAAATACACAAAGAAATGGCGAAGAAGTAAGGAACCTTATAAATTGATAAATAAGTAACGGCCCTTCCAACTCAGGCCAGTTGGTCTAGTGGTATGATTCTCGCTTAGGGTGCGAGAGGTCCCGGGTTCAATTCCCGGACTGGCCCCAACTTTTTTGAAGCAGAATTTTGATTTTTTTCACTGATTTTGTCATTTTATGCTTTAAAAATAATAAGTTCGTAGTTATTCAAGACATAATTATTTTCCGTTGTTTCATGGTTTAAAAGTTTTCGACTTCAATTCTCATTTTTAGAGTTAAAGAGCACTATAATCTAATTTTCGGGCAAATGACAGTTTTACACAAACTTAGTCTATCATATATTTACAAAAACAAATGAATTGATCAAACAAATAAGAAAACTTTACGCAAGATGTTCAATCAATCAATCATAACGTGGGATAAGGTCGCCCTTACATCCGAGCCAGAGGCTCATGTAAAAAAACGTTGACGTGGAGATTTGAAGTAGGTATTTCTTTGATGATTTTCTCTGCATAATAATACTACTTTTCCGAGCTATTTAATGGGCGATAGCTTTGTTACATCTTTATACTTTTCATACCTTTTTCCAAAAACAAAGGCTTTAACTGTGTTAACTTCGACTTTAATGATTGAAACAACTCAATTATATAATCTATCGTTTTAAATGCGTTATCAACGTAATCCAGACGCCCTTTAATAATGTCAAGTGCCCTTTTATGAAGAAAGGTTATATACAGACATGCGTGTGGCCTCCTATGCAGCCGCTACTTTGTGTCGTCACGCAACGCAAATCGTGACGACATGCACAAAGGAGCGGCTGCAATCTTGGACAAAAGTGTTGAGACACTTTCGGTTTTTATAGACCTAGTGGGCATTTCTCAGCTGTTCCTTCCCCATCCCCCATCCAATCAATGTTGTATGTATTGATATATAATGCCACTAGTGGTCCAGACAATCCCAAAATTCCAACATTGAATGGTGTGGGGAGGGGAGGGCAATTAAATTACTGCCACTTAGCAAGACGGACAGTTATTTACATTATTTGTACAATGCGCGCGAATGTCTCAACTATACTTTTGTCCAAGAATGTGCATAGGAGGCTAACATGCGTGAAGATCGAAACACATGTAGAAGCAAATTTCATGACTTCATGATCAAATGCGCGGTAACAAATTAACAACAACTTATCTATAAAAAGGCAAACTTAGGGAGCCAATAATCTTAAACGATGTACAATATTTTTTTTTTTAAAGAACAGGGAATGGTCACTACAAGAGAAAATAATAATAACAATAATAATTTCAGACACTATTTCAATTTTCGCTATAATACACATTTAATCTATCAGTTATCGACTTCAAAATTTATTACATCCTAATATGCGCAACACTGTTTATATTTGATTTGTAAATAAGAAGTGTATATTCTTCTGGTATTCAATAAATATTTTTTATTATTATTATTATTATTTATTTCTAGTGCATCCCAATAATTACCCTAGAAACTAGGTTTCTTGATCTAGTATTTTAATAGTATTTTATTTTACAACCGATTTCAGTGTTACGTGCATAGGCGGCTTTTTTTAGCGTGTACATTCGACATGATCATTCGACAGTCTGACTCGACATTAGAGTTGCAATTTTAAAGTTAAGTTTTTGCAAATCAAATTTGCCTTTAGTATTTTAAAATGTAATCCTGTTAGTTTTGATTTATCAGTCTGATAATGTCAATAAAGTACAATTTTAGGAATGCATGTCGACTCAGACTGTCGAATGATCATGTCGAATGTACATGTTAAAAAAAGCCGCCTATGCACGTAACACTGAAATCGGTTGTAATAGTACTTAATTGTATTTATCATCAAACTGTCAAATTTAAAAACGCTAAAGCAAGTAGAAAATAACCTATTGTACCCATGCAGGGTTCCCAATATTTCCCGATGCCTTTCAAATTTGATTAAAAACAAATGATATAAATATAGGAAGATATGAAATAAAAAAAAAATACAAGTAGAACTTTTACAAAATTTTACAAAGTATTGTATTTTTGTTAACAACATGGAGGTTATTGTTGAGATATTTAGTGTTGCTTAGAAACATTCTGTTCAAGAACAAATATGCTATTGTAAAGTGCTATACTGTTAATCACTACTGTGATAATCGTTTTTTCTCGAAATCGACCCCACTAATTATCTCCAAAAATACCATTTCTTAACAAATATTTTATCTTCTATTCCCCAAAAAACTGTAAAATGTCTCCTAAAATACACTATTTTAACAAATATTTTATCTTGTATTCCAAATATACTGGAACTGAAATATCTCTTAAAATACTATTTTAACAAATATTATATCTTATATTCCAGAATTGTTGCTAAAACGAAAGAAATTACTTCCAGAACCAGTGGAAGAAGAAAACCAAGCATTAAAATATTTATCCAACAAAGTCTTAGAAGACGAAAAATCAGAGAAGCTTCGAGAACAATGGGTGACGGCTGCAAACGTGCTGAACCGGTTTTTTACCGGTTTATTTACGTTTGCAGCGGTAGTGACAATAACAGTTATTTTTATCGCTGAACTAGAAGTGTAGGGAACCACACTTAACAAAGATGCAGCAATATTATGAAAACATTCATTTGAAGGGTCGTATGAAATATAGCTCATGATGAATTCAATTCAATTCAATTTTATTCAGTACCATGAGTTACAGTGTACATATGTATATTGGCTAGAATTTTACAGAGATTCGTGGGTACAGGCTATCATCTTTAATAACCATAAGGGCTGATGATGATAATGATGGCGATGATGGTTATGATGATGGTGATGATGATGATGGCGATGGTGGTGATGATGATGGTGGTGATGATGATGACGATGATGATGGCGATGATGATGATGATAACGATGGTGATGATGATGGCGATGTTGGTGACGGTGATGATGATAATGATGGTGGTGATGATAATGGTGATGATGATGATGGTGGTGATGATGATGATGATGGTGGTGATGATGGTAACACTAATGATAATGATGATAGTGATAATAATAATGATGATCGATAATGGAACGTTGATGATGATGATAATGACGATGATGGTGGCGATGATGACGATGATAACAATTATGACACATAATGAAGATAATGCTGATTTGACGATGAAGAAGACGGTTTTGATGTTGGTTGTTGTACAAATAACAATTATAATAACGCAATAATGATTATAATAGAGCTTATCAATGATATCAATACTCGATATTCATTATAAAAATACAGATAACGTTGTTATAAGCGTAGTGTTTACAAGTGTTGGTATTGTGATGGTAATTTGCCAACCATTTTAACAATAGAATTTTTAATTTTCTTTGCTCTAATAACAATGATTGGTTGGCAAAACCATAACAAAATACGACACTGTACGTACACCTATACATATATTCTGAACTGTACAATATAGCACTGAACAAAATTATTGCAATTCGTCTTTAATAAACCAAACGTCTTATCGAATAAGACTATTAAAATAATAAATAAATCTGCACTAGACTGGATTGCACACGTGTTAATTACACCATTTTAAAAAAGGTTGTTATAACTATAAATAAGACAATATACAGCAATTTCAATAAGGTTGTTAAAACAAATACATTCACTTTACAATCGTTAGTACTATTATGGGATACTATTATACTATATGGTATATGAAACAGAACTGACAGTAGTTTTAAATAACTTGTCAATAAATAATCTATCCTCTACCGCAGTTTTAAAAATATTTGTTAAGACAATAAATAAGACAATATACAGCAATTTCAATAAGGTTGTTAAAACAAATACAATCACTTTACAATCGTTAGTACTACTATGAGAGTTAAACATAACTTCACTTACAGCAGTTTTAAATAACTTGTCAATAAATAATCAATCCTCTATCGCAGTTTTAAAAATGTTTGTTATATAAATATACATTGCATGCATTTAAAAATGTGATTTGTGACTCATTTGATTAAATCTACGAAACTTACCATACTGATATAAATGTACCCCACTCTACCCCTGGTGAAAACGTACAAAATTTACCTTACTCTACCCATGTTTGGTAAAACAAACAAACTCTGGCAAACAAAATGCACCCCACTCTATCCCTGGTGAAAACGTACAAAATTTACCTTACTCTACCCCTGTGTAGTAAAACAAGCAAGCTCTGGCGACAATGTACAAAATGCACCCCACTCTATCCCTGGTGAAAACGTACAAAATTTACCTTACTCTACCGCTGTACCGTAAAAACAAATAAACACTTGTGACAATGTACATCATTTTCTCCCAACACTACCCCGGTTACTACATACAAAATTTACCTTACTCTACCCCTGACCAGTACAAACAAACAAAAATTATTTCATTCAAACTCTGTTGAGAATGTACAAACTTTTCCCCGACACTACCCTGGGTGAAGGAAGGAAATGTACCCCATCCAACCCTCGGTGGCAGCATACAAGATTTAACCAAACCCTCCCCTGGTGATAGCATACAAAATACCTCCCCACTCTACCCCTGCTAATCTATATACTTGTTGATTTAATTTTTATTTACAAGAAAAACATCAGAGTTTTTCTGATTGTGATTAGACTGGCTTTAAACGTCAGGTCACGTGGAGCACCTATACTGGCTTTAAACAATATGTCACGTGGTGCGCTTATACGCCATAGTTAAGCGATAGGTAACGTGGTGTGATTATACTGGTGTTAAACGATAGGAACGTGGTGTGCTTATACTGGTGTTAAACGATAGGTAAACGTGGTGTGCTTATACTGGTGTTAAACGATAGGTAACGTGGTGTCCTTATACTGGCTTTAAACGATAGGTCACGTGGTGTCCTTATATTGGCTTTAAACGATAGGTCACGTGGGGTCCTTATACTGGCTTTAAACGATAGGTCACGTGGTGTGTTTGTAAAGCCTTTAAACGGTAGATCACGTGCTGTGCTTATACCATAGTTAATCCATAGGTCACATTGTGTGTTTATACCAACGTTAAACGGCAGGTAACGTGGTGTGCTTATACCATGGTTAACGGTAAACCATAGATCACTTGGTGTACTTATACTCAGTGCTGTTTCCCCTCGTCACGTGGTGTGCTTTTACTCGGTTATACGGACCGGTCCATATCTGGTTATACTACGTTTATTGGTCAGTTTAGTCGGCTCACAGCCATGTATTGTATCTGAAGAAAAAGTAATCATTTTAGACGGTTTAATATCAATAGTTACTGTTCCATTGGGTTAAAAAGTATAACCATTGTCGTTATTATTATTTTAACTCGAATAGCATTAGCCTGGTTTTAAGACGGGCCTGGTTTATCCTACTTTGATAGAGTAGGAACAAGGCCCACCTAAAAATCAGGCTAGATTAGTATTGATTAAAGAAGCTTTGCTTGTGATTTTTAAAATAAAAACTAACGCAAGTAAGTTTGATTTTGATTTTAATTTTATCGACGCTGGATGGCTTCGAAACGTCGATAAAATCAAAAACAAATTTACTTGCGTTAGTTTATATTTTAAATAGATTAGTATTAGTAACATTAGAAATTAAATTAAGAACGTTTATCAATTAATTATCTGTCACTATCAGCCATTATTATAAATTTCGACAGATTTTATGAATGTTTAACTTGTTTAGCTTATATATTATTCCACACAAGTTTTATGTATGATGATTATATCAACACACGTTTTCAGTTTATTAGAATTCTTGATTTTATGCATGCCATTTGTTTCGTGCGATCGTAGTGAGTATCAAACATTAATATCATTTGATTAGGTATTATCAAGAGCAAATTACAATTAAAAACATTAAAATTACAGTTAACCGCTTAGGACATTCTGATCATGCGCAGCATGCTTTCTTACACGTCCCACATTTGAAACAGATATTCTTGATTTTATGCATGCTATTTGTTTCATGCGATCGTAATGATTACCACACATTAATATCATTTGATTAGGTAATATCAAGAGCAAATTACAAAAACATGTTGAAAAATACACAAATAAATAACCGCTTAGGATATTCTGATCATGCGCAGCATGCTATGTTACACGTCCCACATTTGAAGCAGATATTCTTGATTTTATGCATGCTATTTGTTTCATGCGATAGTAATGAGTATCACACATTAATATTATTTGATTAGGGAATATCAAAAACCACAGAAATTTAAATAATGAACCGCTTTGCATTCTGATCACGCGCAAAATGCTAACTTATCCTTCCCACATTTGTAGCAGAGTTTGTACAGTTGTGAATAGAAAAAGCCTCGCTCGACTATGTACCATTTAGATCAAGCGCTTGAGGCTTTATAACTGTGTTATAATAGGTTGAATGGGATATGGCTCGGAGACACGAAAGCACGCATAAATGTAGAAGACTTTGTTAATATTAGTCTAATCGCGATTTGTGCCAAATAAAGTGAAACAGCTAACTTTTATTGTACTTACCCTTCGAGTGCAAATGTTGTTGTTGTTGTTTTTTTTCAAAGAAAAGGTTGTTTTTTTGTTTTTTTTCTTCTTTTTTTCAACGAAAAGGTCTTAGTGGTTGTTGTTGTTTTTTTTCGACGAAAATAAGGTCTCAGTTGACTCAGTTGCTTTTTTTTCAAAAAACATAAGGTCTCAGTTTTTTTTTTTTTTTCAACGAAAAGAAGGTCTCAGTTTTTGTTTTGTTTTTTTTTTTGTTCTTTTTTAACGAAAAAAATGTGTCCATTTGAACAAAAAGTATCATGCATTTTTTCTAATTAATATCAAGCAACTAACAAAAACTGAATTAGTTTTAATTCTATTGTACTTACACTTCGATGTCTGCCGTCCCCTTGCCGTCAGTCTTGGCTATGACAATATCGAGGACAGTCTGTGGAACAAAATAAATAAATAAACAAACAAACAAACAAACAAACAAGCAAACAAACAAACAAACAAACAAACAAACAAACAAACAAACAAATAAATAAATAAATAAAACAAGTAAAATAAACATAGACTTCACAATTCTTATTCCATGCATGTTCACTGTAGTTGAAATTTGAAAACAAATAAACAAAGAATCTCGTGTCCCTTGTTGTAGTGAATAAATATAATAATAATAATAAATAAGTTCATTAATACCTCTTGCAGTAACAACTGAATTACAGGTAAAGGCCAGTGTATCATAAATAATAATAAATCAGAATAGTAAAGAACAATCAATTCACACCAAGGCATTTACAGCATATTTGACGGTCACAAATTGGCTAAAACGGTTAGTGTTCCTAGTGTCAGTGTATTTCTTTCAAAGTAATACAGTAGTGTAATACATGTACAGTAGTGTTAATCTCTACTTTATGCGGACAACGTTTATGACATTGACTGTATGTGAATACCAGTCTATAAAGGGCGTGGTCCATGTGGTGGGTTAACAATGCATGTGGTCGATGTATAGAGAGAGTGGTCGATAAAGGAGGTTCATTATGCATTGTTTTTATGTGACTTGGTTGGTATAAAGCATCGTGGTCGTTATACTGGGGTTAACAATATATACTAATAAACAAAATAATTAAAATGCACGTGGTCGGTTTATAGACGGTGTGGTCGATAAAAAGGGTTCAGTATGCATTGTTTGTATGTGACTTGGTTGGTATAAAGCACCGTGGTCGTTATACTGGGGTTCAGTGGACGTACCGCTCGTCTATTCATAGCTTCTCTTAGTTCTTCATCAGCTTGTTCCTTGGTAACACCAATAAGACTTGTCCCTTCGACGTTGAGAAGTTGATCGCCAACCTCGACATTACCTGAGGAGAGTAATAACATACTCATTAAGGGGCTTTCATTTATTAGTGTGGTGGGGGGCGTATCAAAGATATGCCTATTGTTCTGTTGCAATCTCAACCTGTTAAAAAAGAAAATCTCGCGCGCTAATCAAAGTCTTTTGTTACTTCGCACCTACAATATCATATATGGTAATGTAATTGTTTTCAAGATTGCATACGGTATCTTTGATACAGGGGGGTCACGTTATTTCCAGAAGCTCTACAGGGGGGTTCAGTTGTTACCAATGGCATGCAGCTAAACACATCTATCTATCTATCTATCTATCTATCTAGTAATAAACTGGGCAAATATAGGGGGTTATGATATTTTCAGGAAGGGGAGGGGAGGGGGGCTGGGTAATATTTCGAAAAGACAGTAGGTGATTTTGCCCCAATATACTAACAAATAAAAGCCCCCTTGTAATACATAATTGTAGTTCACTATCTAGACTATGATTGGCTAAGAGTGTGCAATTTAGACAACCTACAGCTGATTAGAAATCAACAATTGCCTAGCCAAATATTTTTCGCTGATCTGTAGGTTGCGCCCGCAATACATTATTCACATTATTATTATTCCTTAGCATTCAAAATACCACCCTAATTTTACATTTCTCCCTCCTCCTCCTCGCCCTACCCAGTTCCTGGGGTTTTTTTTCAGTTGCTTCTCCAATCTCCTAAAGGAGGATTAACGGTCGAGCGGGGAGTGAGGCGAGGGGGGAGAAACGCGAAAAGTACTTTTCGCGTCTCTCCCTCCTCGCTATAATCCTCTCCTCATTCTCTCGCGGCCAGAATTTCGTTCGATCAAACTCAGGGTTCGTACAGAATCCTCAGAGAAAATTTCCAAAACTTTTCCAAAACTTTTTCAAAATTCCAAAACCACACAAGCGAAAAATGCCAACGGGCATTTTCATTGCGGCAGGCAAAAAAATCATCAGCAGTTTTATAATTACAACCAAAACAGTTCTTTGCAAGGTAGTAGCTGGGCAACCGAAAAAATATTCATAACTTTTCCATAGCCCAGCAGGTGAAAAAGGAATTTTTCAAAACTTTCCAGTTCCTGGAAAAATGCATTACCAATTTCCAAAACTTTCCAAGTCTTTCCAAAACCCGTACAAACCCTGCTGAAACTTCAACTTGTTTCCTCGGAGTTTTCGCGTAAAAGTAGGGACTGTTTAGCAGTCTACACTGCAAGCAGAGGTCTTTTCTTATAGCTTAAAAAATATCTTCTCGTCGCTCTCAGGGTAAGAGGAAAAAACTCCTTCTCTTAGGGTATCAGATCTGGGATCTCCCAGTCTATTTTGAAGTCTTTTAAACGGTGCTTCTGCCTCTCTAATTCGTTTTCACTTAGTTGATGTGATGGGGGAGAACAACGGAGCGAAGATATAACACAGAAACAATAATAAATATATCTTACCATCCTCTGCGACGGCGCCATCTTTGGATATATATTTGATGTAAATATTGCCTCTTTCTTCTTCAAGTGTAATGCCAAGGTCAGAGGTCTGAAAAGACAAGGAAATAGAGTTAAATTTGAAAAAGGTCAAGAGGAAGCAAAGAAACAAAGAAACGAACGAACAAACTAAGTAACGAACAAACGAAGTAACAAACGAAGTAACGAACAAACGAAGTAACGAACAAACGAAGTAACGAACAAACGAAGTAACGAACAAACGAAGTAACGAACAAACGAAGTAACGAACAAACGAAGTAACGAACGAACAAGAACGAATAAACGAAGTAACGAACGAACAAGAACGAACAAACTAACTAACTAACCTATTTACAAATGAACGAACGAACGAACAAACAAACAAGTAAACGAATCACGGAACGAACAAACAAACAAACAAACAAATAAACAAGCAAACGAATGAACTAACGAACGAACAAACGAACTGACACACTGATAAACACACAAAGAAACAAACGAACAAACAAACATGCAAATATACAGATAAACAAACAAACAAACGAATTACCCAACGAACAAACAAAACAAAACAAAGAAACGAGTGAACGAACATACACGAAATTAAACAAAACAAACAGACAATCAAATAGCAAATGTACAAACCAACCTTTTGTATCGATACAAACTTAGCTTGTCTTCCATGCAAAACTTCCTTGTCGAACTAGAATTACAACACAGCTAAATAAGATGATGATCCAAAACAATAAATATTTTGCAGCTTATAGTTGTTGTCTCTCACACACACTCCACACTACATCCTATATCTACAAGCACAACCCATTCAAACTCATATGTTGATTTTTACTGAAAGGAACATTGGAGAGCCCGGAGAAAACCCATCTTATCATGAGAAGAAACCGCACATCACTCAAACCTCTGTTCACTTGTCGCCCGAGACTCATGTCTACATTCTGTATTTCCAAGCACAACCCATTCAAACTCATGTGTTGATTTTTACTTAGAGAGGAAAACCGGATAACCCGGAGAAAAACATTTTTTTCTATCATAGTCTACAAAGCTTACTTTTACGCTAAAAGTCTAGTCTATGAAACGAGTTGAAATTTGTAAACACAGTGGTTTTCGTGAGGACGGAATTGAAGTTTTCACCCCCTCCCCTCCCCCTCTCTCCCCCAATCCCCAAGAGCCGCCACACAGGCTATCTCAGCTCACACTACACTCATCTCACATGAACGACTCCACACACCACGCTCGTGAAGCATCACGGACATTACAATTTATGAACGCAAAGTATCACGGTTACAAATGTCATCAAGTAAAATGAAGTGCCTTTCGTACCTCAAAATTGCTTGGGTTCAAGGGGGGTGATGTCGGTGATTTTGGTTGTGACGCAAAGCCATCTGGCAGAGTAAAGGAAGGACCTATCACCTGAAAACTGAACAGAATACAAGAACTTGCTTATAGATAACCACATCTACGTTGGCGCAACTGATAAAGCAACGACTATTCCGGCTCCTTCTACCGGAAACAGTATACGTAATTTAATAGAAACAACAAAAGACTAGAATTTAAACAAAGAACGAAGCTAACAAAGAATACAATAGTTTTCCAGTACATGCGGAAGGACCCAATACTCCTGTTTCATGTTATCTAGCAGGACTCACCCATCTCTAAATAAAGCTCGTTTTCTTGTGTTTGGTGTCATATCACTAATAGATGGTTGATCGACTTCTAAATTCTCTTTACTCTTTTCGCTCTCGACTGGAAAAACTGCAATATAATGAAAAAATAACAGGTGTCAAATTAATTTTTTAATAACTTATCAGATTAAAAAATGAAAAAAATGATCCAATGAATGAAAAAATAAATGAAAAAATATATTAATGAATGAATAAATGAAAAAACAAATGGATGAATGAATGAATGAAAAAATAAATGGATGGATTAATTAATTAATTAATAATTAACAGAATGAATGAATGAATGAATGAATGAATGAATGAATGAATGAATGAATGAATGAATGAATGAATAATTAGATGATTGAATGATCAAATTAATAAATCATGATCAATGAATAAATAAAAGAATACATCTACAAATTTTGATTTATTTGATATTCATATTCTTTTAGTTTCAGCATCTTCATAACATTGTACACAAATTGCATGTGTACGTTCAGTGACAACTGTCTTACTGCTTTTCTACCATTCAAATCTGTAAACTAGTTGCAAGCTCACCAAGCTCACCACCTTGCATCATGGGCACGAGTGTACGCTCAGTAGAGCGTCTAGTTATATATACGTATGAAGCAAAAGATTTAAAAATGCAATGGATATAAAAACAAACAAATAAATAATCATAACCATAAAAAGAAAACAGATCATTTAAAAAGACAATAAAAAAAAAAATTCGAAGACACGACGCCATTTTTATTTCCCATAAGGCTTAGCGCGTGCGCTCTAATTAGTTAACAAACACGTCACAAAGTCGTAGAGACGTCACAGCTTAATTGGAAAATTACATACGACGTAGTAATCAAATTAGATGACGTCACGAAAATTCCCGATGACATCACAATGGTTAACGAAGGCTAATTGAATTAGAATTGTGAAATCTTTAGTTGAAGACAGACGTGTAATCAATTCACTCGTGAACTATTTCCCATTTTGAATTAATCCAAGATGGGTCAAACAAACTCAAAAATCGAAAAGGAAAAGGAGGAACCCGTAGTTCCTCAGAAACCCGAAAAGTACAGCAAAGCGCTGATTCGTCATGTCCAGAAAATGATCGATAAAGAAAACGCGAAGAAACGAAAGACGGTTTACACTCAAACCAGGCCTAGTTTTCTGCTGCGTAAAAGTAGACGATCCGGTACACCATCATGGTTTAGTTATGACCTGGATGTTAAAGGTAACGTGGTCAAAGACGGCATCCAAATCCACTGCGGCCCTGTCAGATTAGCAAGAGACGACAACTTACCAGTGTTGACACTTGAAATGCTGCAAGAAAAACAAGACGCAGCTGAACGCAAACGACTTCAGCACTTGGAGCAGAAACGTAATGCTTTGGTTAAGAGAGTGGATCACAGACACCGTCAAGGCTTTGAACAGATGGAGCGTGAAGCCAAAATCGCCGAAATGGTTGAGAACCAGAGACTCAAACAAGCGAGAGCTGTTCAAAACAGAAAAGTATTTATGGACGCGAGAAGAAAGGCTGCGCGCTTGTCGACAGTCACAGCCAAATCAGAAGACAAATCAACAGAGGCTGCACTGCAACGTCAAGCGATCATTATGAAACTCACACTGAAGCAAAGCCGAGCAGAAGCGAACAGAAAAGAACAGCTTCATTTGGTCGTAGCTAAAGCCTCCAACGCCCTTCACGAAGCTAAGAACGAGCTTGTTGATGCAAAACGCAAGGTGAAAGCACATTTGACCAAGACGAAGACCGAGAGGAAAATGAAGAAAGCCACAGAGAACAAGAACAGAATGGTCAAACGTGTAAAGAACAAACAATACCTAATAGAGTTTCATTCCAAACAGGTCAGAGCTCGTCTTGAAAAACAAAAGCAAGAAGAAGAAGAGGTCAACGAGTTTGACCGTTTTTGGAACGCGGTGGAAGGCGATGAGCATTACTGTACCGCGTCTGACAGCGATGAGGATGCTCGTTGGGACTAAGCAAATGAACTAAGGGCTAAACTGCAATGTACAGAAATTGAGACAAAAATATTATAAAATACGGACAACAAACTCAGACTATAATGTTAAACAAGAAAAGACAACTTGTCTTTTCTTGGTTTACATTATAGTCTGAGTATATTGATGATCAACAAATACAAAAAAAAATAGAAAATTGCTAAATTATGTCTCAAGTGTTCGCGGTGAAAGTCAGCGATGGAAAGTCGCATAGAATGTGAATGTTATCATTCATAATAAGTTGTATTTTTAGAAATAAAAATTGTGGTAAATAACTTATTTTGTTGTTTTCTTTTAGTGAAATTTTTAAAAAAGAATAAGAAAAGTAAAACGAAAGGTCAACAATTACATGCGCAAATTATATTACAAATTGAACAGCGTAAAAACACCAAAAGACGTCAAACTATCATGTGGAAGATTTCAGCTCGAAAAAGTTTGCTTTTTAGCTTTTTTTAGTTAGAAATACCGAATCAAAACTCAGGATGACCCTTAGTAAACTGGCATTGTTATTTTTTTTACCTTTTTTATTTCAACGAAATGACTTGCTTTTTCTTAAGTACAATTTGCAGAATTTATAAAACCCAAAGAAAAATTCGTGAATTGAGCGGGTTCACTTACCATCATCATTGCCAAGCGCTTCAAAGTGCATT
>OX459104.1:1900428-1952928 GCA_949775045.1 Metridium senile
GATTATCATTCTGATCATCATGAAAAATATTATCACCATTATCATCATCATCATCTGACCACCATCATCATAGGCCTGCTAATTATTATCATCATTATCATCATCATCATCATCATTGCTATCATCTGATCTTCATCATCATCTGATTATCATTCTGATCATCATGAGCATTATTATCATGATCATCAGTATCATTATGAACTTTAAAACATATACCACTATACAACATTAACAGGTTCCCATTTAAATCTGTACTTTCCCATTTAAATCTGTACTTATGCCAAAATGTGTGCTAAACACACAGATCAACCAATCAGAGTATATTATTTCTGAAGAGAGCTTCTCTGATTGGTTGATCTGTGTGTTTAGCACACATCAACAAAATTTGCATAAGTACAGATTTAAATGGGAAAGTACAGATTTAAATGGGAACCTGTTAAATGTATCTTTAATTTGTTTATTCTTGTTGTTTTCATTTTGACCTCTTCAATTACCTTAAGTCCAACGGTGTCTGCAGGAGATCCTCTCTGGACAAATGACACATACACCCCAAGCGTGTGTTCCCTTCCTAAAATAATTATTAATTGTCAGTATGAGTATATAATATCCCTAGCATGGATTGGTCTTAAATGTGCATCATTCTACAGTTGACTCTCCCTTAAGAGACCAACATTGACCCAGAAGAAAGTGTTCGCTTAAGGTAATAATAATATGCCTCATTTATATAGCGCTATATCTCTAGAATAGCTCATAGCGCTTTACAATCTACTAATGTGTATATGGAGGACTTATCGGACTGCTGAAAATCAGCAGTTTACAATCATGAGTGTTGTTAGTGAATGCCTCCGAGGCCTGACTGTTGTACCGGGAGACAATCCCCTACTCTTTGCGAACATAGCACAACAGGATCTTTAACGTCCACCTTATATAGGATTAGAGTGAAAGCAGACGGGACCTCCGGCTTTACGTCCTTATCCGAGAAGACGAGGCACATAGAGAGTAAAGTGTCTTGCCCAAGGACACAATGCAATCGCCCGGGCCGGGAATCGAACCCAGACCAGTAGGCCCAGAATCCGATCCACTGACCACTAGATTATCACGCCTCTCTGGTAGTATGGGATACTTGTATTTCTTCAATGAATTTTTTTATAAATCCTGTCATTTATAGATCATTGTTAGGCAAGTCAAAAAACGTGAAAAAATATTGGGGTCACCGTATTGGTTATAGAGTTATAAGATATAGTAAAAGTAGGTATTTGCAATAATTTGCGGTGATTTGCTCAAAAGTACCTATTCAAAGCAGTCAATAGAATGCGAACGTATTCTGCTAGGAAAAGCATAAGATTATATCAAAAGATAGATCTAAGGGTTATCTAACATTTCCTGTCATAAAAATCATTGAATCATTTCCATATATGGGTATAAATGAACCATAGAGGCACAATTCTACGCCAATTACGCACCCTACATGTGAATAGATCGAGTTGTAGCATTTGTAAAATTTCAGAAAATCAAATCAATGAATATTTTATTTTTTATTCTAAATCGTAAGAACAGCAAATGCAATCTTGAATAAAAAGAAAAAAATTTGGGGTCACCGTACTAATAGGCAAGTTATAAGCGACAGAATCCATTTTTTTGTCAAAAAATGAAATGACAATATTTTCTGAAGTTATAGATAAGGATTCAAATTAAGATATTATTTAATTAATAGTAAGATAAATTTTCAAAAAAACGCAAATAAATGATGAGAAACGAGATGCACGAAATAGATGCGCAGTAGCAAGAGTCCGGAACTACCTTAAGCCTGGTTCACACGAGTGTCATAATCATAAGCAAGAAAACAAAAGATTTATTATCCCCTGGGGAATTAGAAAACAAAGACCAAAGTGTTTCCTTTTCTGATTTCTTTTGTTTTGTTATATGTTTATGGTTATATGATTACGGTAATGACGCAGTGTAAACCAGGCTAAAATTAATTAAGAGATTGAAGTGTAGTTTTAGATGCAACATACCTCCCCTGATACTAAATCCAGCTTCTTCTCGGCCAGTTCTAAGGATCCTGACTACATGAATACCATCACTAAAAAAACACATATCAATACATTAAATGAATGATTGATTATACACTCATAATATTTATATATTAACAGGTTCCCATTTAAATCTGTACTTTCCCATTTAAATCTGTACTTATTTACGCAAATTGTGTTGATGTGTGCTAAACACACAGATCAACCAATCAGAGTATATTATTTCTGAAGTGAACTTCTCTGATTGGTTTATCTGTGTGTTTAGCATGCATCAACAAAATTTGCATAAGTACAGATTTAAATGGGAAAGTACAGATTTAAATGGGAACTTGTTATATGTAATGTTTACAGCATGAGGGGCCGATATATAGCCGTGATAGTATGGCCGATGCAACATGGACATGAATGTTGTAAACGACTTAAAAACATCTAGGTTACAGTTTTTTTAAATTTTACCAAACATTTTCAAGATTAATCTTAATTACTGGTAGATCTCTTCGAGAAATTTCAAGCAACATTTTTAGCTACTAACAATATTTTGATAATCTTTTAATCATGATTAACAATTTTATTGTGAAAATTGCAAAACATATATTATAAATATATAGGTCTGGGTCATAATTATATTACCTTGGAGAATTTGGTATTAGCTTGAGAAATTCTTCAACATCTTCGCTTTCGTGATTGATTAAATACCTAGCAGTTAATTAACAAGAACAACAATCCGTCAATGAAAAATTATTAGACTGCATAAATTATATATTAGAATGACTGTGGCAGACTTTATCCAAATTTGCAGTGTTTGACGGCCTATATTTTGGCCTATCATTCTACAAGGTAGAACGACTGTGGCAGACTTTATCCAAATTTGCAGTGTGACTGAATTGCTATGTGGGGGGTTTGATGACCTGCATGCTATAAGTTAATTAAATAATAGATATACGCATGCCAAATATTTTTTCAAACGGATTCAAGTCACAGAGCTCTCTTGGGGAAAAAAAAAATGTGGCCCGAATTAAAGCCTCAACTTGAATCCAATGTAATGTAACTGTAATAACAGCTGCTTAATTATGCAGTATGTGACATGGTAAGTGCTTCTTTATTATAAATAACAATGCCATTTAAAAGTGGAAAATGCCATCCTAAACTGGCAATTGCCTTTGTTGACCTCTGGCTCAGATATCATATCCAAACTTCTATTTTTAGAAGCAGATATAACAACCGATCTTGGCCAATAAACAAGCTTGCTATTTTAAGAAGCAGATATAAGGGGGGTACTCAACACCACAAAAATATTTAAAACAACACCACATCACAATATCTCTCACTGAACACTACTAGCGCCATAGCTTTAAAATTCACTGCACACCACAGATTTTGAATACATTTACATCGCCGCTACATAACACTTCAAAATGAGAATTTCTTTTACCACAACATCGTCAAAAAATATTCATGAACACCACAACACCGTCATCCCCGTGTCCCTCTCCAATACCAGTTACTTGAACTCACCTGACGTCTGTGTAAAGTGGATATCGTTTAGGTGTATTTATAATTGATTTAATGTCTTCAACAAGACTGGAGAGTTTGTGAGTCCTGAAAAAATTATAAAGTTTCTATAAATATATATACACATTTTTACTCTGACGAAGGGCTAAAGCTTGAAACGTCAGTAAAGTTAAGTCAACAATTTTTACGGTGTTAGAAATTTCATTATATTACCTATCGTTTATATCAAACACCGACGCAGCCTATACTAGTTTACTCGCTAGTTTCCATATTGATATCATACACCCTTGGAACTCAACTTTCTTTCAATTATTCAATAAATTGTTATAGTCTAAGTGTGAAGAAGCCCTGTTAATTGAAGATTGTAGATATCTAAAGGTCTAACATTTGAATTTTTTTTTTTCAATTAATAAATTGTGATCGCCCAGGTGTGAAGTCTTATTAATTGAATACAGAATACTATAGATGCATTTATGTTAAGGTCTGACATTTGTTAGTATATAGTTTGAATCCAGGAGTAAGTCATGTTGATGACTTAACTATTTTGAAATAATATATTTATTATTAAACAACAAATATATTTATGATTGAGTCATCACTATCGATATCACTAAAATACATTTTTGTATTATTAGCGTACTTAATTTAGAGACAAATTTCTACTCACTCAAAATATGATTTAAGGGCATTGAAAAGCGCTGCTTTCTCCTCTTCGTTATCAATGAGAACTTTAACCTATAAAATAAACCAAAATAACACATAAAATGATTAAATTATAGATAATATATAGAATTAATTTAGTCATTTAATATTCGAGAAAATGTTATACAGATCTTCAAAACAATGCTCAAAACTTGGCAAAAATTTGACTTCAATCGATAAAATTTAGCAGTTTTACCTTGTTTTTAAATTCTTCAGCATGTTTAGAGATTGTGTACTGGCTTTCTTGCTCAAAACCCCGCTCCATTATCGAGAATTTTCAAGAAGTTTGTGAAAAATCACAAAATTCTGCAAATGTAGCGAAGCATGAAGCAAAAACACAGGCGTCCCAAGAGAAAAAACACCTGTGATGGCTATGAGGGAGACTGGGAATAGCAGCCCCATCCAAAATGTTTAAATTTTACTTCAAGAAATGTGATCCTTTGAATTAGCTTATTCGTTAATATTTGGATCTTATCGTTAATAGGGAAGTCTTATATATGATTAAGAAGTATTAAATTGACGTTTTGTTTGAAATATCTTATTTCACAAGCGCTTGAATATTTTGGTTTTCACCCCTCCCCGGGTGCGTTCTTTTTTCTTGAAAAGTGAGTCAGCTGTAAACAGGTCAGAGGTATCAGCTGAAAACTTATGACGTCATAGGTTTCGTTAGACGCTCCAAAATAAAAACTTGTGTTTTCAAATCGAACGTTGGATCGAAGTTAAAATCGTTCTAATTTCACGTAGAATTGTTAATCAAAGTTCGATTTTTCGGTAGATTGATAACCATGGATGTCGACTGCGATGTGGATCAAGATCTTATGATGAAATTCAGCAGTTTAGGGACGACGGACCGAGAGGTTTTAATCAACGAACTCCAGCGAGTTCTCGACTATCAGTTGAACCAGACTGGATGTGCTTTCTTTTTGGACATGGCAAACTGGTGAGCTTTGTGCACATATACTTAAAACCTGTACAGTTTATTTCCTTGCTAACTACTGCTACTATTATAATGTAATGTTGTTGACTTGTAATTGTGTATAATTTATTTTTGTATTTCTTTCATGATTCGCTGATCCGAATTTGGCAGGAACCTGCAGGTAATAATTTCATAAGTTTAGCTTATTTATGATTCGCTGCTTAGTCCTTAAAGCCTTTTAATAGTTTAGGAGTGGATTGTTTAATGTCAAAGTTTGAGTGTAGGCTTAGTCAACCGAGATTCTAAAGCGTACAGCTTTGTGTTAAGTATTTTTTTGACGAGGTACATGTATATTCAACTCGCATAGTGGTCAACACGCCACAACTGGTGGTGGAGTTTGGGCTAGCAGGTACATCAAAATTACTAAACAGACACTTAAAATACTTGAACGTTGATTAATATAAATACTTGTCTACTTCTTATTATGTTTTGATATTAAACTTATAATCAATTATAGCTGCTACAATGGAATATTTGTAAACAAATAAACGCCGAACTCATGCTTAAAATTAAATAGCCTAATTTTAGCTTTTGTTTTTGTTTTTGCACATATGTGTTAATGTATTGTTAATTATTGAAGAATTAGGGTTAAAAGTGCTATTTTTCTAAGGAAGTTTGATACATTTTTAGTAATTATATATTTCATGTGGTAAATATGATTAATTTAGTTTAGTATAAAGTGACTGGATTTGTAATATTGAAGCAATACATATGTACATGTAGCTTTGTTTGCATGTTGATTGGCTGGCTACTATGTTTATATCAGAGAACAGAGACATGATCAGCCTCCCACACCAAAAAAATATTTTAAAAGCAATATATAACGTCCGCTTGTATCCATATTATACTGTGATACAAACACTGTTGGTAGCTCTATAATAATAATAATTATTATTATAATAATAAGAGGCTATTAACCAAGAGTGAGGTCTGTACAGGAAAATATTGGTCCGTACAAAATAGACAGGTCTGATATTTTCCCATACAGAACGTACAAGCGAGGTTAAAAAATCGTTATTTAAAGTGCCTATGACACAAAATTTTTTATGATTGTTTTATCAAATTCATTATATGACATACATAATTTGAAAGTTTGAGAGAATTTCATTCAAAATTTGACGATTTTACAAGCTTTCAAACATGACCATTTGCTCGAAAAAATGTGGCACTTGAATCGCGCGGCCAAACTACCACGTGACCTGACTTGTGGTATAGTCTTGGTTGTAAAATCCTCTAGTCACACAGCAAAATGGCTTCGTTGACTAGTAAACCAAGTTGTAGAGGCGGAAGATATTGTGTTGCTGGGGCTCCCAACAACCAAAGTTGCACCAATACATTCACTATAGGAATATCAATGCACCAGTTTCCAAAAGATCGATCGTGAAGGAGAAATGGACCAAATTTGTTCAAAAACGTCGTGATAAGCACTAGATGTAAACGAACAGTCAAGCTTCTAAGATTGTTTTTAAATTAACCAAAGTACCTTCAACAACAGAAGAAGTCTCTTACAGAGTGAGTTTCATAGTTATTCGAGAGGTAAATGATATAAGCAAGCCGATCAATCTCCATTGAAAGCGTATCTCAAGGTACTAGAGTTGTTGTGTTGATTCAACTTGACAACAAGTCAGAGTGACACTTAATATAAATACACTCTTCGGCGCTTGAAATGTTTAGCCTTTTGAAGCCTGACTGTAGAAATTTGATTCTAAAAGTTTCTAAATAGCCTTCAAATACTCTGCAATTTTTAATTTTTACCTTTTATCAACTGGTGTAAACATATTGTTTGCTATGGATTTGCTACTTAAGGCTCATCTTGGTATGGATGAAATTAACTGTTTACCACAAATGTTTCCTCCTCTTCAGAACTTGAATTATCTTTGTCTACACTTATGTCAGAATTGCTTTGATCGCTGCCCTCAACATCCATTTTTTGCCATGTTTTATACTGTCATATTAGTGTTTATTACAGTTGTTTATGGCTTTTGCAACTGGTCAACACTACGTCACACTCGGTCCCAGGCCCGGACAAAATTTTTATTGAAAGTAAGCCTACTTTGAGTGCAAAATTCTCCAAGAAAAAATTATCCAAACATTGTTATACTTTGCAAACATTTATAAGACATATTGAACTAGCTATTATAAATTGTAGAACAAAAATTTGTGTCATATAGGCACTTTAATTGCTTTTTTTCTTAGCGAATATCACATTATTGAATGAATAAAAATACATTAACTAATCTGACTAAAAAACACTTGCAGGTATGACAAAGCAAAACTGACTGTTGTCATAGAAATGGTCCAATATGCCTTTGGATGGATCGCGCGTCAACCAATCAGAATTCGAGAAATATTTAAGCCATATAAGGGACGGACCATTAGATTTTTGAGGGGGGTGGGCAAATTTTTTGTGCAGGATATTTTTTCCCATTCACACCCCCCCTCAAATATCTAATTGTCTGTCCCTAATAATCTTTATTTACACACGGTCTACATCACAATTAAATTTTCTTCCCGAGATCCATGTAATATCAAATGATTTACAAAAGTGTTCTAACTCGAGAAGTCAAAGAAACAAAATATCCTATGCCTTTTGTTTCTTTAATACTTCTCTCTTGCTCTGCAGCTTTCAGTCAGTGCAAAATAACTATTGAAATAATATTAATAATTACTTTAATTAATGGGGATTAAGAATTTACTGGTTGTCCAGTAGTTTTGGCCCATCTTCTTACCTATGCCACAAGGGTTTTCTCCAGGTTATCCGGTTTTCCTCCCTCCGTAAAAAATGAACATGTGAGCCAAGTTATGTGCAAAATATTTAATGTAGACTGAGGTAGTGAGTGTGAGTGAGTCTCCCCAAGAGTAGGGAACATGATATGTGTCAAGTGAAGCTAGAATATTGAAACATTTTAAAAAGTGATTTATTATGATTATGATAAAAATACCTAAGAATTAAAATTTTCTAATTTTCTACTTCAACACTTCCAGGCAGCGGTGTGTGCATACTATGACTTCAACAGCCCCAGTGACCTACTGCCAAGTATGAGGTTTGTCAGCGATGTTACTATTGGTGAAGGAGAGTCCGTCCCCCCTTGCTCCACATTTGTCAAGACCTGGAGATTACAAAATAATGGTATGTTTGTGTACTTAATGGATTTTTTACATGTCTTAGTTCAATTCCAGTCTTGGTCTTGATAGTACATGTAGGTTAATTTGTCAGAAAGTAAAGAGAAAACCTGTGCTATTTTTTCGGTTTGTGTGTGCATTCCTTGCATTACTAGGCTCTACTAAAATACAAAAGAATATACCACATGCTATATCAAGGCTTAGGCTGCGTAATGAAGAACTTGCCTTACCACAAGCTGTACTAAATACAAAATATTAGATCACATGCTATCAGGGCTTAGGCTGCGCAATGAAGAACTTGACTTACCACAAACTGTACTAAATACAAAATAATAAATCACATGCTATCAAGGTTAAGGCTATGCCATGGTCTGTTAGTTAAAGAGTAAATTATACAAAACCTGTGGTATTTTTATTAGTCTGTTGATCAATACATATATATTCCTTGCATTACTTTGCAAAAACTGTACTAAATACAAAATCAAAGGCCACCTATGGCCAACTCGTGGATCATTGTTAGAACATTTTGAAAGCGCTTACAGTTTAGACCACTTTTAATGTTGACTATGTAGGTTATATTTAAACTAGACGCATATCTGCGTGAACTTGGGCTCCATTACGATTATGTAATTATTTTCTCGGATTAGCTTGAGATGATTTGAAGTGAAAAATAAGTATTCAATGTTGTTGTTTTATTTGTATTTTTTTGGTTGTCCGTTTCCCTTACGTTAGGGAAAGGCAGCTAAATTCCAACGAAAATCGCTGAAAGTCAGTCAGACGGTTGATGTGAGCAACAAAAAGACACTGTAAGAGTTTCATTTTATTTTATTAAGAATTAAGGCAAAAAATTGTACGTTGAAAAATCCCCATAAAAAAATTATATTCTATAGTAAATCAACACAGATAGTGAGCTTGGGCTACCTGTGGTTCGATCTTCGGTTCGTGCAGAGATACATGCAAGTTCAAAGAGTGTCTAAGAAACAGTGTTATTAAGTTGTTCTTGCAAAATAAACTCCAGAAAAAGCAAAATAGATAGTCATTCAAGCAATTGATGTTATATTTGAGGCGATTTGGGCTGTTGGGTGTAGTTTTCAGAGAGGCCGTTTCAGCTGTTTATAGTTGTTGTTGTCGGAGGTTTAAAACCGATCACGCTATCTGACATATTGTATAGAAAGAAATATTACTTTCATTTACATATACATAGATCGTTAAGTTGAACTGCTAGATAATAGGGTGAAGCGATTTTTAAAACTTAAAAGTTTTGCGAATAAGTTTGTTGTTCTGTGCAAGAAGCTAAAGAGCTCGGCAATCGCCAGTTTCAATCGCTTATCTACGAATTAATAGGAATAGTAGTCAATAAAATTAAACTATTGACAGATAAACTGGTTATTTTAATCAAAAATATAACAGAAATAATTACAATAAGCAATATATTTACCCTAAAACATCACTAAAGTATTAGACTGTCTGTTGTTGTCTTCACTTCTAATGTGTATCGTACTCTCTAAGAATGCTTACCGGCAATAATACTGTTAAATATCCAGTAGTAACAGCTTCGTCCTTTGTAACTGGTTGTGGGTGAATCCATTCCATAGCATGAAAGGATGGATAAAAAGTAGCTTCTGTTTATAGCAGGGAAGATATCTCGATAAATTTGATCATAATAAGTTCGCTTAGTTCGCTCGTAAATTGCATGATCTTTAGTAAAATTCACAGTGACCATTTCCGAAAACATTCGACATAAACTTATGTGTAATTCTACTGCGAATCGTGTGGCGTGAGCACATAAAATATGAGAGTATTCGCGATTACTTCGACCGAGAAATCATTCCTTCAGACGAATCAAATATCCATGTGCTCGAAGTACGCTGACCGAGATCTTGGGGCTCAAAAGTTTACACCGATCTAGTGAGTGAGCGAGTGAGCGAGTGACACTTCCGGTTCAAAAGCCCCATCCCAATAACTCGAGGATTTTCAATCCACGAGTTAAAAATATATTGCATGCTATCAATGTTAAGGCTGCATGTTGCAAAAAATTATGGTGATTAAGTGTTGGGTTCTGTAACAAATGATAATGTTGGCAATCATTTCTCATTTATAGGCATTAACAACTGGCCCAATGGTGCCTTTCTAAAATTTACAAGTGGAGACCAACTAGGCCCCATAGAATCGGTCCAAGTTGAACCACTGCAGCCTGGCACTACTACAGATGTTAGTATTAACATGATAGCCCCAAGTATGACAGGAATGTTTCAAGGACAATGGAGAATGTGTACGCCAACTGGACACTACTTTGGAGGTAGGTCATGTATTCTATGTAATATATACTTGTAAATACAATTATATGAGCGGCCGATCTGTATGGAATACACAAAGGCAAGTCAAAGATGAGCTGTTGTATATTGCATACAGATCGGATGTGAATATATATAGAACTTATGAAAGTCCAACATTAGTTCTTTCATATTTTACTAAAATTGTCAAGATAAAAGTAAATCTGGTCAAGAAAATTCAAGTTAAAACTTAATATGCAAATCAGGATGGTTTTGTATCTAAAATACAACCTTTGTCACAGACATTATTTCTTTTGTGAAATTCTCATTAATTATTCGTGAATTTTACAAATAATATATATAAATAGTTAGTAGAGGTGTACAGCTTTATTATGTGAAAAGTCTTACTAACAGGTTCCCATTTAAATCTGTACTTATGCAAATTTTGTTGATGTGTGCTAAACACACAGATCAACCAATTAGAGAAGCTCACTTCAGAAGTAATATACTCTGATTGGTTGATCTGTGTGTTAAGCACACATCAACACAATTTCACAATTTCAACAAATGTTATGCTCTAGGGACAAACCAACAGAGCCTTTGAAGTTTGTTCTGCACAACAACTTTTTGTTCAGTCACGAAGATACATCTGCACTGGAGAACCAAGATGTCAGACAAATTGTGACAATCATTTTGACACCTAGAGCAAACTTTGTCTCTAGTGTGGATCGTCCACTAATTTATTGATATTTTTTCAGATGTTATATGGGTAATTTTATGTGTCGATGAAGGTGGTTTGTTAGCGGTAACACAACAAATGTCACACCTTGGGCAAGAATTTTCACCATCACACAATCCTGTGCCAAACCATGCTAACCCATTTGGAACCCCAACGACACCCAATGGCTCATCGCACCCCAACCTCATGGTACCCCATAATAGTCCTTCTAGTATATCAGGCTCTCCCATTCGACGACCACTATTTAACAGCAATGGTACAGTTTGTAATGTAAGTAAACTGATGATGATGATGATAATAAAGATTATGATGATGATGACAATGAAAGTTATAAGAATGATGATGACAGTAATGATGATGATGATGATAAAGATTATGATGATGATGACAATGAAAGTTATGGTACAGTTTGTAATGTAAGTAAACTGATGATGATGATGATGATGGTGATGATAATAAAGATTATGATGATGATGACAATGAAAGTTATAAGAATGATGATGATGATGATGATAATAAAGAGTATGATGATGATGACAATGAAAGTTATGGTACAGTTTGTAATGTAAGTAAACTGATGATGATGATGATGATGATGACAATGAAAGTTATAAGAATGATGATGACGGTAATGATGATAAAGATTATGATGATGATGACAATGTATCTGTTTTGTCTATTGTCTATGTTTGCCTGAGTTGTTTGTCTATTATTTTCCAGAATGATCATTCTTGTACACGGTCCCCACTATGTGGCAAAGAAGACGAAATCTTAGCAACACAATTAGAAGCTACGTCACTAGTTCCTCAACAAACAAACCAATGGGATTGCTCACAATTATGACGTCACGTCAAATCGAAATTAAATTAATTCATATCTTAGGTATTTATTAATAGAAGTCTTTTGTAGCAAAAATGGATCAAAATATCTAAAAAATATTATACTGGTTAGTTGATTACCCAGCCAGATGTATGTCATGCTAAGAAACAAATTACGGAAAGAAGAAAGTACCAATGAAAAATTGGATTGTGTCTAAGATAACGAGGGTCGAAGCCAAACTATTCTTAGTTTGCAACCATTCCCAGGAGAGCGAATTGAACAAAAGTACCACCAGTTACGGTGATTGTTTTCTTTTGTGAAGACCACCAGCATGGCTGCCGTTTCTGTTGTTGAATTCACTCTCCTGGGAATGGTTGCAATCCACCTACAGTGCATGATTAACTACCCTGGGAGACAGAGGTTATTTTCTACTTGCTTTAGCGATTGTAAATCTGACGGATTATGAACCGACGAACACAGACGTACAAATGATAAATATGCAAATGCTAGATTAAGAAACCCTCTGGTTTCCAGGGGAGTGATTAACTGGACAAAAGTTCCAAAATAGATGGGCTTCTACACAAACAATAGGAACTGACTAGAAAGACCTCTACTTTTCGCACCAGAACTCAGCAACTTGCAACGCTACATTTGCAAGCATTGCGATACAAGTTGCTTAGGAAATTGTGCAGTGTAACAGAGGCTTTCTCCCGCAATTTTGTTGTTGTGGACCGTCTTACACAAAGTAGAGTTCAGTTCTACTTTTCGCAACGTAACTCAGCAACTTTTGCTTGTAACGCTACATTGTCAAGCATTGCGAAAAAAGTTGCTGAGAAAATTGTACAGTGTATAACAGAGGTTTTCTCTCGCAATTTTGTTGATGTAGGCCGTCTTACACAAAGTAGAGTTCAGTTCTACTTTTTAGCAACGTAACACGGCAACTTGCAACGCCATTTTTTCAACATTGCGAGACGAGTTGCTGAGAAAATTGCACAGCTTGACAGGATTACAGTTTGAATCGGGAATATAGGGCAAATGCTGTCCCGAATGTGCCCTGCAGGATTGATTATCGATACAATGTGTTGATGTTGACTGGATTTTGGACAAATCTTTTAAACATATTAAAGTATATCGAGTTATTATTTAGCTAATGTAGTGGGTAGAAATAGTAATTAAGTGGATATTAGGTATAATATTAGGGTTGAAAGTCGTTTCTTTATTGTCAAATCCTAGGATCATCTTCAAAATATCTTGGAATAATTTGATTCAATGATTTTATTGTCCACATCTATCAAGATAAGTAAATAAACAAAATAATTAGGTAATATAATTAAATTTGTAGCACCGTAAAAGTAAAGTAAAGTTAAGTCAGCATTTTTTACGGTGTTACAAATTTTATTATATTACCTATCGTTTATATCAAACACCGACGCAGCCTATATACGAGTTTACTCGCTAGTTTCCATAGTTTCCATTTACTCCTAGTGTCCCGTTTTTGCGGTTCGCAGCCCCCTATGTTGATCTCTCGTGCGCTCAATGACTAGAGTGTCTAATTAGTAAGTCGGCCTTTCGAGTCTAAATGTTGAAAGGGGGTGGCAAACGACTTCAACATTACCTTTCAACAAAATGTAACGGTTGAGGCAAATGTTGAAGCCGTTTGCCCGGGCCTTAAACTTTGGAGAGTTTTACAACACTTATTGAAATTTCTGATATATTTCTACAAACAGCTAGTACATATTACTTTTATTATTACGCACAGTAAAGGAGTAAATAAAGAAACGACTTTCTTTTTTTTAAGACAAAAATGAAAGATTTATGTCAATCTAAAAGTTTAATAAAATTTACTTATGAATCGTTGAAGTGTTGATTACTCGATGGGCGTAGCAATCTAGTTAGAAAGGCATACAACTCGCCGTATCCTCCGCATAATTTTGCGAGGGTCCTGAAGGGGGATCCGATCCCATTTCCCAGTTTATATTTGGACCAAATCCCAGTCAAAAATCACATAATCCCATCAGTTTTGCTCGAGTTTTCATTCCCATTTTCTATTGTTCTTTTATCAGTGTAAATCCCAATCCCAGTGCATCCAATCTCATTTTCCCAGTCAAAAATAAGGCCAATACTAGCTGCTGCCCTTTTATAATTACCCCTTCAGGACCCTCTTTTGCCACATAACGTACTGATTCTGAGTATGGTACTTTTGGGATAATAAATGTGTTAAAATTACTCATTTCAATTTTAGTTCCACACTTGTCAAAAAATAATATTTTAGATAAATGGATGGATCTATAGATAGATGGATAGGATAGGATTGCAACTTTATTTAAAAACGATAATTTCAAAGCATCAAGCTTGCATGCAGTAAAAGTAAATGAATGATTTAAATGGACGAGTTCGACATTAGTACCACAGGAACCCCACTTCAAAACAAAACCTTGACCATTCTCGTACCCAGAGCATGTCGGTCGTTCATTGTACGACAGGAATCATTCTCGTACCCAGGCTAACTCGGTCGTTCATCTCTCCCGTCATTACCTCTGGTAACAACGGATTTGAGACCCTCTCAGCCCGATGCTGATTGGCCAGTAAAATCGCGCATGCGCGAGTTTCGACGTACATTGACCCTAGAGTTCTCGTTCGTGATTGGTGGAATTTCTACGATGCTCGGAGCTTTTTAAAATGTGTTTTCTGCGCATAAAGTAAAGTACACAAAGCTGACTCATTTTGTAACGGGCTGAGGAAGAATTCAAAATGGCGGGTAAACGGAGTAGATATGAAAACATCCAAAAAACGTTAGGGAATTGTGTTCTAACTCCACCTTGAACTGCTATAACTTATTTTATGCATATTTAGGACTATGAGGAATGTATGAAGGTATGTTTTGGTTTTCGTGAAGCGCATTTTGAGACGATTACAGGCATTGTTTGTTATCGATAAATTCAGTACCAGAATTGAATTGCTGTATTAAAGCTTTCTTCTCGAATTCTGTACTTCTTTCCTGCTGTTGAGGCAAGTAAAACTTTACTGACGTTGAAATTTTAATGAAGTGTATCTGATCTGTTGTTTGAAGCAAGGAATCTCAACATATGATTAAAACTAAGGTTTATAACTTATTGTAAATCATTCCCACATTTATATCATGAATATATGATTGTAAAACATTCATATAGCCTTATCAGTAATAAAAATGATTTCAATGCATTCTGTAGTGGATATTATGAACTTTTACACTGTAATTTTAACTCTATTATAAAGCTATTGTATTTGCCTTGGCTTTTCAAAATAATCTAATTATTATTAAATGTGAGGTGTTTATAATTTCACAGGCTATAATGTACATGATGAACAAGGGGTCAATTAGTATTTTTGTATTGGTGTGTTAGATTTTGAAATGAAAAATTTAGCCAATTTACTGATATAAAATTACAATTCAAATGCTATTATTGCAACCAGTGAACAGTCACTTCATATTTATAGTAGATACATGTAGTACTTATTTATATATTTTGTCATTGATATATTGATTTGTATTATTCTTGATATAAACAGAGTTAACTCTGATATAAAACATAACTATGCAGAAACACCATTTTAGATATACCAACATGTTGTGATAATAATAACAATGGCAATCAGATAACTACACTTACAATAGTTGAAGTGGTCTTATTTCAGTTGTAATATCATTGTAAATGTGTATACCAGTAGTTTCCTTATTTGGTACAAATCTTTATATATAAGTTTATATACTTTTTGTTCTATACTCAATAGAGTGCAAATAGTATATTCATGAAATACAAATTACTAAATACTAATAAATACTGCCAGAAGTTCCATAAAATATTCAAATATCTCACAGACATACTATATGCACTTAACTTTATATTTCACAGTCAAAATATCTTTTTAGGTAAGCATATCACATCAGAATATACATGAAATGGAGCTCTGCAGTATTCAAATAAAAAAATAGGATGAAAGGAACGCAGTAAAAGTCTATTCAACATCTCATTTCCATTCCTCATTTCATGTGTATTTAACTAAACTATTATCACAAACCCACAGCATCTTTCTAATTAGCAGTACTGTTGATATATTTGCTGTGTTGAATAAAATTATTGCACTATCTAGTGATGATATCAATAAGGGTAAAATATTACATCATGTTCCATGACATCTTGTTTTTACATTACAGTTTTTACAAATTAAAATTTGAACTGAATATTTGAGTTCTTAATTGCACTGGCTTCATGCAGCCACAATAGAATGTGAAGTAATAGTTTGTATAATTTTAGTAGTACCAAACCAATAAGGAATGCGCATTTCAAAAAACAATAAGAATACCACAGGTGTTTTCCCTCTTCTTTTTACCTACTGATCAAGGTCTAAGTCTGAGAATTACAAACTTGACATTTAATTATAATTATCATAATAACAATAAAGCACTTTATTTTAATAGGATAACTAGAATTACAGATGTTATTTTCATCTAGTCCCTAAATGATAATAATTAAATAGCATACATACATACATAACTATGCTGGTACTTGGATAGGCAAAACTGATTAGATGGCAGATAATGAGATTGTTCAATTGCTTGAAATAACAATAAATATTTAGATTATATCATTGTTTTGCAAAAATAACAATTTTAATTAAAAGGACATAACTAGGTACTACTAGCTGACAACAGGTTACAGTCGGGTATTCACACAAACACATAGTATTATATATGAGAGGAACATAAAGAAGATTGCAAATTTCTTTTATACTACTATCACAATCAACTGTCACAGTACAAACCTCATTAACTCTTTACTTGACAATTGAACCCTATTTTATAGACCATAAACTTAGACTTATTAATATATATATATTTTTAATTTATAGGGGAAGTTTATCAATAGGCTTCTACCTGTCACAAAATTAGTTTTAGAAATTTTATCATTAACTTCTCGTTTCATTTTATTCATTTAGTGTACAAACATTATACCCATGAAACAAGTAGTAATAATTAGTACTAAGTAGTACTAATTAAACAATTGAAAACAATAGAATTAGCATAAAATATCACTATTTAGTACTATTTATTTTTCACGCTTTTAATGTTTGTACTCTATTGTGACCAATACATAAATAAAAAAAATAGAAAACAAAATTTAAGTTATTGACATTTGGTCTGCATTGCAATAATTATCATGAATATTTTGATAAAATATGATTTTTATGATGCAGAAATGATATTTTGAACAGTTTTTATATCCCTAAAATAGACTTAAATCATCTAAAACAGGTCAATATGAGAAAAGTGAGATGACAAATGAATTGCAGAATTGATTTTTGATATCTAACCAGAATAAAATTTACTTGATATACAACTGAAATAAGACCACTTCAACTATTGTAAGTGTAGTGTATCTGATTGCCATTGTTATTATTATCACAACATGTTGGCATATCTACAAATAGTGTTTCTGCATAGTTATGTTTTATATCAGAGTTAGTAGAGTTAACTCTGTTTATATCAAGAATAATACAAATCAATATATCAATGACAAAATATATAAATAAGTACTACATGTATCTACTATAAATATGAAGTGACTGTTCACTGGTTGCAATAATAGCATTTGGAATTGTAATTTTATATCAGTAAATTGGCTAAATTTTTCATTTCAAAATCTAACACACCAATACAAAAATACTAATTGACCCCTTGTTCATCATGTACATTATAGCCTGTGAAATTATAAACACCTCACATTTAATAATAATTAGATTATTTTGAAAAGCCAAGGCAAATACAATAGCTTTATAATAGAGTTAAAATTACAGTGTAAAAGTTCATAATATCCACTACAGAATGCATTGAAATCATTTTTATTACTGATAAGGCTATATGAATGTTTTACAATCATATATTCATGATATAAATGTGGGAATGATTTACAATAAGTTATAAACCTTAGTTTCAATCATATGTTGAGATTCCTTGCTTCAAACAACAGATCAGATACACTTCATTAAAATTTCAACGTCAGTAAAGTTTTACTTGCCTCAACAGCAGGAAAGAAGTACAGAATTCGAGAAGAAAGCTTTAATACAGCAATTCAATTCTGGTACTGAATTTATCGATAACAAACAATGCCTGTAATCGTCTCAAAATGCGCTTCACGAAAACCAAAACATACCTTCATACATTCCTCATAGTCCTAAATATGCATAAAATAAGTTATAGCAGTTCAAGGTGGAGTTAGAACACAATTCCCTAACGTTTTTTGGATGTTTTCATATCTACTCCGTTTACCCGCCATTTTGAATTCTTCCTCAGCCCGTTACAAAATGAGTCAGCTTTGTGTACTTTACTTTATGCGCAGAAAACACATTTTAAAAAGCTCCGAGCATCGTAGAAATTCCACCAATCACGAACGAGAACTCTAGGGTCAATGTACGTCGAAACTCGCGCATGCGCGATTTTACTGGCCAATCAGCATCGGGCTGAGAGGGTCTCAAATCCGTTGTTACCAGAGGTAATGACGGGAGAGATGAACGACCGAGTTAGCCTGGGTACGAGAATGGACAGGAATGAGCCTCAGCGAACTTTGCGCAACCAACTTGCGCAACCACGTCCCCAGGTTCTCCCTTCTCGCTGATCATTTTTCTTCGAGTGCCGCCATTTTGAAGAAAATTAAAAACGAGAAGGGAGAACCTGGGGACAAGGTTAAACTTTGCGTACTACTAACGCATGCGCACTGGTATCGCGGTAAGAATGCTTTTGAACCTGAGTCTAATGTCTATCAAACGGGGCCAAGCTGTGTCAAATTGTATGCTTATTGAATAAACAAACTGACGAGCCACAAAAACGCCACGGGACTGACGTTCAGCCTTGCCGAACAGCAAGACCATATAAGGAAGCTGTTTAGTTAAATAAAAACAGTTTATTTATACAAGTATAAAATTAAATCAATTGTTTCACAATATAATAATAACAAGGATGAAATGTTAGTCAATATAAAGAATATTCCTTAAAGTATTGATTGTAGTTTAAAAGTATGCCAAATTTTGAAATGGAATTTTAATAAAAAGAACGGAGAATGTGAGCACTTTTGTAGTTAGATTGTTGAGTTGAGTTGAATATTCCAGTTTACACAGTAGTTAAATTAGTTTTGAGTTCAAAAGGTTTAGAATCGAAAAGAAAATGAATTGAGAAAAAAATAATGAGAACTGTTTTTAGATCCTTTTGGGGGTGGGGTGAGGCTATTTTGGCCCATCATACAATACAATACAAACTATATTGAGCTCCTTTAAAAAGGCTTTTCAGCAACAATTGCAGAGGGTGTAAGAAGTATATGTCGTGCTCTGAGAACAGACAAACGTTTGATGTACTAGAGATTTCTCATAGTCAATGGCAAGATATAATTTTACGAACAAATTTTTTTCATTTGTAAAACAATAAAGTCATTAGCCCGTTTACAGCCGTCTCCACCCCTCCTCCCTACGGCCGGTGTGACACAGGCTATGATGTCATTAACAAAACAACAATTCCTTTTATTCACAATATATTTTATATAATTATTTATCAGTTCTAAAGGCACCTTTATTGAAATATTAGTATTCGCAGCATAAAAAGTCTGCATGAAAACGTGTAAATGAATTCTCTTGTTACTAAAAATCAGTTTATTGTGAACTGCTTTTGGGAAATTACTGAAGTTGTTGTTTATAGTACTCAAAAACAATGAGAATACTGAAAAGACTTAATTCGTTCTTACTACAAATGCGTCAAAGTCTTGCCATTATGAAAAAAATTTACAAAATAATACCAGATTTCCAATTTTAAATCTGAGAGAAACTTCAAAGTTGCGTTACAAATGTATACCATTGCGTGACAAAGGCGTTCCATGGGCGTGACTAATAATCCACCCCTCCCCTCCTAGTATTGAGTAACTATACGAAATTTCAAAAGACTGAATTCGAAGTATGCACGGCTTGCATTACAAATGAATTATTTACACTACCGCCCTTGGGGCAAAATTGACCCCGTTATTATTTCATTTCACGAGGTCATTCAGACCACGTGGTGTGAAGAGCCAAAAATATTATCAGGAGACATAGAGGTAAGTGGTCTGAAATTCCATCGGAGGTTCAAAGAAGGGCAGCTGAGAGTGAGCGTTCAAAATACTTCAATTGATCAAGATTGGATTGAATTGACTATTTAACACTGGTATACATCACTGGTAAGCTATTTCCATTGTATTACTAAGTCTTTTTACAAACTTTTTGCTTGTTTTTTATTGTCATTGATAGACAGATTTGTGTCAGTCTTTTTACGGCTCAATTGTTAGCTCGAGTTGATTGTTTAGTAGACTCCAAACTTAAGCATTATCGCAACATAAATTTCACTTACAGCTTAAACTTAATTCCGATGTGCTTCGACCCAAAACAACATGAGTTTTGCAGCATTTGCATTGCTTCAGTGACTATAATCCCAAATTACGCTTGGAGGCACGTAAATTCCCTCACCAATTCTTTCTCGTTTGTTGTTGTACTGCACCCAAACTCTAAAATGTTACTCTTAGCGAAATGGTTTCAAATGCTAGAGGGTTTTTTTGACATTTACTTCGCTTCATTGAAAACAATTATCTCCGATGCTAATGTTATTATACACTTGCAATTAACGCTGCATTTTTTTTCTACTTCTTAAGCCCGACTTTCCAAGTCACTACTTAGTATTACTCCTAGAACATGTTTTTTTTATCTTTTTAACTTTTAATTTTCTGCTATTCTGATCAATAAATTCTAGTCAGTTCTATATAAACATTATGCTATGTCATTCAAATTGTTTAAAAGCTGTAAACAAGTTTATTTATTGATGCCAAGACTTTGTCTAAGCCCCAAACGGGTTCCTGGTTACCTTACGTGAGTAACAGAGCTAAAGAATTTTCGAGAATTTTTAAATGGTAGACTTCCAAGTCATTATATAAATAGATGAACAGGACAAATATTTATTTAGGACAAATATTGCGTGACTAGGGTATTACTTTAAGTCACGCACTACAAATAATACTTATAAATTAGAGATTTTTTTCATAAAGTAGTGTTGTTAATAACTGTAATAATTCATGATAGAGTAATTTCTATTAATTATATGTTTGGTGGCTAAATTGATTTTGAATTTTCAATAGTTTCTGCGTGACTAGGGTATTGCTTTATGTCACGCACTGCAAATAGTATAAACTAAAAAACATTTCATAAAGTATCATTGCTAATAACGTAACTGTAATAATAATTCATGATAGAGTAATTTCTATTAATTATATGTTTGGTGGCTACTTGATTTTAATTTTTCAATAGTTTTTTAGGCATATTTTAGATATTTAAATATTTCTATGGCGATTTTTTTTCATATTTATAGCCTCAAAATGATTTTTTTTTTTCAACACAGCACCATAGTACGTTAATAATAGAAAGTAGTAATAATATCAAGTAAGGAATGCATGCATCAAGGAACAATAAAAATAACATAGATTTTATCCCTTAATCTTTGAAAAATTCCTGATTACTACATACAATATAGAGTCCGGGGCTTGGCAAGAAAGTTTAACCTTAAAACTGCAGAAATAATCCCAAAAATTCCAAATATGGCATTGGATGAGCTTCGATTCATATTCGTTCCTTTTAAAGCCACATTCTTGTGTGATAAGTATTTCATGTGTTGGCTAGATTTATAATAGACCGGATTTCAAGTTAATGAGGGCGTGGTTACATGGCCAATTACGTCATCATTCGTCACCAGTTGCTAGGCAGTACGTTTGACGGCCCAAAGCCGAAAGGAAAGAATTCCCTAATTTAAAATTTTTATTTTTATTTTTTTAGATTTTCTATTTTTTTCTTATCTTAATTAAATTTGCAAATGATTTTCTTTCTCCTTAAAATGAGAGATCATTACACAAACATTGCTATTTATGGCAAGTTTTATCAGATAGCGAACTTTTCTGACCCTATTATATATCACATAAAAACTCAGCCGTGACTACGTCACAGTATATGACCATGTAACAGAGTTCAACATCCTTGAGCTCCTTGGGCTTCCTGTGGAATGAATATTTTCTGTGATGTGTCGGGAGATTTAAATTTTAGCGCCAAAAGCAGCCAATTAAAAGCCATCATAATTAATGATACCACGTGCACATAATCACAATCGCGCTGAATCGTAATTGTAATCGCTATCGTAATCGTTTTCGTATTAATTTATCAAGGTGATCGTAATATTTTCAGATTAAAATCTAAAAATCTATATAAAAAATCTGAATCATAATTTCGGCCTTCATCACCTAATTAAAGTTATCATAATAATGATAACAATGACTGTTATTCGTGATGGCGATGATATGATATGATAATTCTTTATACTTCTATAACTCCATTTCGACTAATTTCTAGCAACCAGGCATTGATTCATATTTTACCATAAAAAAAAAACGAAAATAAATAAAAAAATAAATAAATAAATAAATATATGTAAGGGGAGGTTGAGATGTGTAAATAATTAAACAACGATCCCTCGGGTCATTTCAAGAATCCCGCGAGGCACAAGTTAAGCTACGGCCTAAGCGAACTAAAAGATCAAGACGGCATCGATCTTTATCAAAAAATTCTTCTGTTGCCCTTTAACGGTTAAACCGAGGAAATACAAATGGATTTACAAGATAGAATAGAAGTTAATTCAAGAACAGAGCCAAATGATTTGTCCATTATGAATGATATTCAAACGATTAGCAGTGAGACACTGGCAGATTCAGATGAAACCAGGTATGGTGGCTTTACATATCAATGCTAGGCTCTAAAGCCTTCATCAAACACAATTATTCACGTGAAAAAATTCAACTTAAAACTTTAACAATTTCGACTAAACGCATTCCAATTCTTAATGTTTATCTTACAGAAGCCATTTGTTTGGTTGTTTTCGAAAAGGGATTTGCGAAAAGGGGCTCAAAAACGTGAAAAAATGAAGCAGGTTTTTTGTTGAAAAACGCAACTTGTGTCACTGAAGCGAAGTTTCGTTTTTTCATTACTACAAAGGCTTTCATCGCTGACTATAGGAATTCATTATTGCTTTGCTTAAACAGAATCAAAATTCATGCAATAAATCTCAGGAGACATTTAGATATTAGACCCGATGGAAAGCGATGTAGCTTTGAGTTAAAAAGACGGACTGCATTCTATAATGTAATTCAGCTCAAAAACTATTCGTACCTTCCTGTTTACCCTATAAATCTGTTTTCAAATTGTACTCTCAAATTTAGGTATTCTTCAAATTGTTTATTTAGTGAGAAAGCGTGTGAAATAAGCTATTAATTGAAGTAATTAGTGCAATATAAAGCCCAAAATCACGCAATTATATACAAAAGCTTGAAATGCTACTTTGCAAAACGGCAACAAAAGTGCCTTATAAAACATTTCTATTGTATTTTTTCTGCGGCAAGTTCATTACATTTTTTCAAAGCGCTTAATCAAAACAAAAATGACCTTTTGAGTAGGTTGGGCAAGCTTGAATCCGATTGGTTTATTTTGAAACCATTGTTGATTTTGGATTAGAGTTGTTTTACTTTAATTATTTTTCTTTATTGTTTGACTTCTTCTATCAATGTTATTGAGGTTTTGATTTCCTAATTTTGACTTGATATATAAATAATGTTGATTTTAGTATTGATTTTGTATTTTAAACTAGTTATAGATCAACAGATACTAAGATGAATCGTTATCGTAATCGCAAGGGCCATAACTAGTACTGTGAGAAAGCTTACGATTGCGATTGCTAATCCATTTGTTTCATTAAAAAACACGGACGCATGCGCAGCCCACACTAGTTTAACCGCTAGTTATCGTACTTTTTTACTACAATTGTTTCTTCGAAACATCGACGCAGTCTTCACTAGTTTAACCGCTAGTTATTGTACATATTTACTCCAATTGTTTCCTTAGAGTCGACTTAGAAACATCGACGCAGTCTACACTAGTTTATTCGCAAGTTATCGAACATTTTTACGCCAATATGTTTCCATTGACGCAGTCCTGATAAGGTTATAAACCGCTGGTTATATTGTAAATTTTGGTTCAAATTGTTCAAACACCAACGCAGTCCACAATAGTTTAACCACTAGCTATTGTACATTTACCGCTAGTTATCAGACATTTTTACTACAATTATTCCCTTAGAAACAACGACGCAGTACATTTTACTTCAACTGTTTCCTTAGAAACACTGTCGCAGTCCACACTAGTTAAACTGCTAGTTATCGTACATTCTTACAACAGTTGTTTCCTTAGAAACATCAACGCAGTCCACACTAGTTTAAACGCTAATTATTCTATATTTTTACTACAATTATTTCCTTAAAAAAGACATCGACGCAGTCCACGTTAGTTTCCTAAGAAACATTGACGTAGTCCACAAGGTTTACCGCTAATTATTATATAGTTTTACTCCAACTGTTTCCTTATAGAAACATCGATGCAGTCCACACTAGTTTAACCGTAGTCTCCCCCGCAGCCATTTTTAGCCTATAGTTAGAAACATCGACACAGTACATTTTGTTTAATTATTTCAACAATGTCATTCTCTTCAAGTATACAAACTATTTTGCGCATAGCTGCGCATATTCGAGGTTTTTCTCACCCCCTGGGATCCAAGTCGACAAAAAAAAACATTCCTTATTTGGAATGGTTGATTTGGTCTCCAGCTGAAACCAGCTTTTGCTTCTTCGATTCATAATATAATAATATTATTTTTAATACTTATAATGCCCGAAATACATATGTATATGATCTAATGCGCAGTACATAATATAAAATAAACTATCACTAAATATAGCTATAATATGTACATATTAAATAATGGACTAAAAAAGGCTAAAATCTATAAAATACTATTTAGAATATATTATATTAATTTACTGCGGAAATACAATTATGGATATAAAAACGACCTAATAAAATCCAGTGCTAATTTGAATAAATGTGTTTTTAGATTCAATGCTATATCGATGCTTTTTTGGAATTCAGCTACAACGGAACATTAAATTTGTATCGTATAGTGAAAGTTTGTCTCGAAATCTGTATCGAAACAACTTCTATTGCAGCACATTTGATCGGATATCATCGCACATTAATTTGTATTTATTTGTTAGTATTACTTTTGAGAAAGAAAGAAGGAAAAAGCGAAAATATAAACGAAATAAGAAGAAGTCAGCAAGAAATGTAAATAAATAAAAATGAAGAAATAAAAACCGAAAAGAGGTTTGCAATAGCTTTTGAATAAGATATTTTTGAGTATTTTTCGTTGGCTACAGCCCATTAATCATTTTGAGTCTTTTTTGAGCATTTTGCCTAGTATTTTAGCAGTTTATAAAGGCGCATTTTGAATTAACTTTATTCCGTTTAAATATCTATTTCGTTGTTTTTATCTATATTGTTCTTTAATTAACTGATAATAAACCCTCATAAGATAAGCGATCAGGCGACGCGCGCGCGTCAAAATATCTAACCAAAAAGCGCGCGAAAATGCTCACTTAATAATAATGGCCTTTTGAATGCAAAATTATAATATAAAAGCACTACACTTTGTCTAGACAAAGAGTAAATAGCTTTATTCATTAATTCTATTATTTAGACGCTCCTTTTTGCCTTTCAAAGTATATTTCACAGCAAGAGTCAGCTCAGTTTGAATTCTAAATTGAGCAAAATGTTTTGTTATTTTAAATTAAAATACTCTTGGTTGGTTGGTCTGATTGGTGGTTTCCGATTCAGAGACAATTTATTCATAATAATGTTATAAATGTGCCGTCAAATGTGATATAATGAATTTCAAAGAGCAAATCCCGTACGCATGGGTATTAGTAAAATGAGTAGGGAGTTGTTGTTTTGGTTTCCCTATTTCTCAGCTCGTATCCTCGAAAATTCACTGATTTGCACGTCGAAAAAGGTAAACGAATTCAATTTAAACTATCAATTCTCTCTATCATTTAGTGTTTCAACTTTTCACTCAGAAAAAATCTCGAATTTTTGACGTTTTTGGTGAGAAATTCAGTCGAAGTCAAAATTCTACTGAATCGCTACATAAATTGCTCTACAAAAGCATTTTCCTCCAACTGCACCTCAGTATTATAATATTACCTTGTGCGTCATAAAAATAAACTAAAATCTGCTTACTACCCCGGAAAACTATGACTGAATTCGTTTCAGAAAATGTACCATTACATTCAATGAAAACAATTTTTCACGCCGTCTAGTTTTATGTTAAAACTATAAAGTATTCAATTGTGTAAATTTGGTAATAAACATTTCGAGAATCGAGAAGAATTCTCTATTTTTCGAGAGCTATGTAAATTGCGAATTGAATTCAAAATACCATTAGAAACGCCATAATATCATTTATCAATGTCTAAAAACTATACTATGTCAACTGAAGATAAGGAGTAAAATGTTTCTTTTTGTAAAACTAAACTGTAGCCATAAAAAAACCCGGAAGGGAATCAAATCAAATGTTCTAACATAAGATAAAATGACCAATGTTTCTTGGTATTCAATGCATCAAACAATAAAGAAATAAAAACGCCAATTATCTGTTCACTCGCTAACAAACAAGGACTTTACATTACCCTAAGTCAATTCCAGCCACAAAAATCCATTTACTCAGTCTACACTACAAAAAAATATTTATTGTATTTTGGCTACACATTTAAAATGAAATGTTCCTATTATATATAATTTAAATCCCATGCTACCAAAGACCACTAAAATATGATATAATTGAAAATATCAAGAAAAACAAATAAACATAATTGAAAAAAAATGCAGTTTTTTATATTTTTAATTATGTCGTTAATTAATCGGTACTTTTGAATGGCACATCCCTAAATATCATAACGATAGTACTTTTATAAACATGGCAATCGTGTCAAAAGCGTGATCAATCGTGATTCAAGCGTGACAAATGTGTTGACAATAAACTTGACAATATTGTTGATAGCATAACTGTCGTGACCATCGTGTTGAATGCGCAGTGCTATCTAAATTTAAGTGAGAAAAACGTGCTATAATAATAATGATAATTTATTTCTAGTGCATCCCAATAATTCTCGATGCCCTTACAATTGATATAAAAATACATGTTGATATAAATATAGGAAGATATAAATAGATATTTACAAATAACTAATGCTCATACAGATGTACCAGTAATTAATTTCAAAGGATATTTGAGTTGAATAAATAGGTTTTCAGTTGATTTTTAAAATGTTCTGTGTTGGCACAGGTTTTGACGCAAGGCGGGAGTTGCTATAAGCGTGCCAAACGTGTTTTAAGCCTGGCATTGTGATCAAAACGTGACAATATTGTTGATAGCAAAACCAACGTGTGTAATGCTGAGTATGAGAGTGAGAAAAACGTGCTATAAGCATGACAAGCGTGACAAACGTGTTATAAGCGTGACAAACGTGTTTTAAGCGTGCCTAATGTGATCAAAACGTGACAATATAGTTGATAGCAAAACGATCATGATCTGAGCGTGACAAACCTGCTATAAGCGTTACAATCATGATCTATTCGCGACAATCTTGTTGATAGCGTGATTGTCGTGTTTTAAGCGTGACAATCGTCTTCTAAGCGTAATACTTGTGTTTTAAGCGTGAAAATCGTGTTTGATACGCAATACTATCTACATTGAAGCGTGACAAACGTGCTACAAGCGTGACTATCGTGATCTAAGCGTGAAAATCGAGTTTAATAGGAAATACTATATAGATTGAAGCGTGACAAACGTGCTATAAGCGTGACAATCTTGTTGATAGCGTCACTAACGTGGTCTAAGCGTGACTATCGTGACTATATCGTGATCTAAGCGTAGTATATGTATTTAATGGATTTGACAGGTGTTGTGTGGGTTTAGATATCAAGTATCAACACAATGTGGTCGTTTCGTAATGACGTGCTTTGTGGTGCTCTAGTGAGAGATTGGGATATCTAATTGAACGTATGGTTGAAAAATGAAAACAGCTATTTTGAATTAACTAAAGCCTGGTTTTCACTAGCGACGCAAGCGCAAGCGCAGACGCAAGCGCAAGCACAAGAGGCCTTATTTCGTAGTGAAAACCGCCCACGCAAGCGCAAGCACAAGCGCAAGCGCAAGGTATCAAAAATTTTCCTTTTTTCTTGCGTTTGCGCTTGTGCTTGCGCGTGGCACTAGTGAATAGTTTGTTTGCGCTTGCGCTTATTCACGTCTCGTTTTCACATGCTTGTGCTTGCGCTTGCGTTTGCGCTTGCGTTGCGTCGCTAGTGAAAACCAGACTTAATATATGAATTTATAGTCGATTATTAGAAAAAAGGGTTAGTTATTGATTGGTTGGTTGGTTGATTCATTCATTCATTCATTTATTTATTCATTCATTCATTCATCCTTTCATCCATTTATTTATTTATTCATTCATTCATTCATTCATTCATTCATTCATTCATTCATTCATTCATTCAACTATCCAATTGAATGATTGGTTGGTTGATTGATTGTTTCATTGATTGATTGAATGGTTAATTGATTAATTTCTTGCATTGGTTGATTGGTTAATTGATTCATTGATTCATTGAATGACTGTTTCATTGATTGATTGGATGATTGGCTGATCAATGATTGATTGATTGATATGTCGATCGATTGATTGATTGATTGATCAATTGATTGATTAATTGATTAATTGATTGATTGATTGATTGATTGATCGATTGCCGTGATTGATTGATTGATTGATTGATCAATTGATTGATTGATTAATTGATTGATTGATTTATTGATTCATTGTTTTATTGATTCATTGATTCATTGATTGATTAATTTGCCGATTAAATAACTGGCCTCTTGGTTAATGGATTTATTACTGACTAAGGTACTGATTGATTTTCTATCATATCCATCAGCGATTTTGTTGACCAAGGTAAAATCGCAATCGACGAACTTCCCCGTAAAGGCAGTGCAGCACGTGGTAAAGCTCTTTTTGAAAACAGAACTATGACAGAAACAGAAAAAAACACCGCAGATCTCGTGATGGTATCCGAGGGGGTCACCAGGAGTAGTCTAAAGAAGTTCGAAAGTGGAATGAAATCGACTTATGTGAAAACTCAAATAGACGATTTGCCGGAGGTATGTACGTAGCCGTAGCCGTAGCCTCCGTTGCACACGCCTTTTGTGGTTCGCTCCCCTAACCACAAAAGATGTCTGCAACGGTTGTTAGTGGTCATGGCGATGGTGTGCCATCATCCATCATCATCATCATTATCATCATTACCACCATCATTATCATTATGACCATCATTATCATCATGCATCACCATCACTGTCATCATTACCAGTATCATCACCATCGTCTCATTACCATCATCACCATCATCATCATCATCATCATCATCATCATTATTATTATTATTATTACAGACTGGATTAGCATCCCAAGCCAAGGCAGCCCTACAGCATCGCGATGCCACGTACACACGTTACGAGGACGAAGAACTCGGTCAAATCCACGGTGGACTGGCATCGTCAGCGAAGGCTGCTTTTGAAGCCAATCAAGTGCACAATGCTGAATCAAAGCCAAGATGGGAAAGGGTAAGACAAGCTTAACCTCCTCTGCAGTCATCACTGTCATCAGTTCCCCGGCAGGGGTAGGGAAAGGGGTACTCGCAAATTCTCTAGAATCGGTTTTTGAGTATCTTACGTAGGGTATTGATTTTTATTTTAGAAAAAAATTTCGGGCTTCTATAATTGAAATTACAACGGGTAAAGTTTTTGGTCTCTCTTTTCTCTTTTCCTTTGACGAAAAGATCCCGAGAATACTTCATTTATATAACTATATTATTATTCTTTCACGCCTTGGTATTTCACAAGCAATGTTTACATGATCTCCCGGAATTTTGGGATGTGATACTGCAAACGTGAAATTTGATTTAAGAAGCGCTGTCCCTAAATGTACCATCATCCTTTCCAGGAAGAATTCCAGGCAGCATCAGGCGCTGCCTTAAACACCAAAGAGATCTTTGAAAAGGGACAAGTGAGCAATGTATCCAGGCACAAGGAAGATGATGATGAGGAAGCCCTCCCCGAAAAAGGTGCCGCTTATAACAGACGACAACTGTTCGAGAAGGGGCTGGTAAGCAATGTAGAGTCATCACGTGTTGATGACGAAGATGGTAGACCAGAACAGGGATCAGCGTACAAGACTAAGGCAATGTTTGAAACGGGTAGGTAGTTACGTAAAAGTAACGTAAATTGATCTACGTGTTTTTATGTGATTGTTTTGATGGATTTTCTTTCTCAAGTTTTTTTTTTACCAATATTTTTATTTTAATGATAAACAGTACATCCTTTACAATTAATGAATACAATTCTATAAGTAATGTATTCTAGATTTTTTTCTATTTACAATTAGTAAATGTAATACTAAGTACTGTATCCTAGATTTTTGTTTTGCTACTGTTTACAATTAATAAATGCAGTACTAAGTATTGTATCCTAGATTTTTGTTTTAATACATAATGTTACAATTCAATAAATCGCAATTCTTTCTCAAGTTAATCATACGCTTTTATTGTGCTTTTTTATGCTGAGAAATTAAAATCACGAGAAAAAGGAATGAAAATACTTACGTTTCCGCGTACATTTCATACGCATACATCACGGAATTCGTCTATATTTACGTTATTCGTCTATATTTACGTACGTTATTTATCTATACTTACGTTCTTATCTATACGTTATTCATCGTTATTTACGTTATACGTTTTACGCATGAAATGTTATTAATAATTATTAACGTTACGCTATATCTTACGTAACAAATAATAATCTTGGTCCGTAAATGCGTATTTGAAGAAGACATTTCAGGTAGTAGTTGATGTAAAGTGATGCGTTGCGTGACGCACTCTTACGCCTTACGCAACGTCAGCCCTTTCACGTAAAAGACCTGTTACTCGTTAAAACGTCAAAATTATTCACTTTAAAGTTCATACTCTTAAAGAAGATTCGTGACAAGCAAAGTAATACCTTGTGTTACATAACGTTGCGTTACGATATGTTATGTTACGTTATGTTACGTTGCGTTACGTTATGTTACGTTACGTTATGTTACGTTACGTTACGTTATGGTACATTTTCGTTACGTACTGCATGTGCATGTAAATTTCACAATTTAAATAGGGAATTTAATATCTACACATTTATCAGTACCTCACATCAGAACGTTTTTTACAGGAATACCGAACACAAAATATAGCATCTTATCATCAATACAACACACCACGAACTGCGCATGTCATTCACAAGACCATAAGAAACATAAATTATTTGAATATTTATTTAGGGCCGCATAGCTAATTTCTGTTTTGATAAGAAAAACAGGCTTATATGATACTTAAAGACAATACGTACAAAGTTTGTGCTTATAAGTGTTTTCCGGGTCAGACATTCATTAAAATTATACACCTATTTCAAAAATTGTTGTCGCAGCCACATGTTCATAATACCGCCAACCTTTGCAGGCTTCAGAGTGTGGACCGTAGCTTCGGCTGCGACTACAATTTTTGAAATAGGTGTATTAGCATATCAAAAGAGGTATTGAAACATGGTCGTGACGATGGATGTTTTCTCGTGCCGATTAATTACACAAAAGTTTGATCCTTGATCCCAAAAGCTCGCGTATTTTCATCTCTGATCCCACAAAAAATGTTCTGATCCCTGAATTTATTGATACGATCGCGATCAATTCTTCTGAGATCCCTGATTCAAGCTGATTCGACCGGACTATATGATCCCCGATCGCTGGCATGTGATCCCTGATCCCACGTCCCTCGTCACGATCCTGTAAGTAAACGTACGTTGTTTAAGTCGGTATACACTAGGCGACAAGATGCAGCGTCAACTCCCTTCATGTGAATTTACGTTGTATTTACGTGAACATCTTTGATCCCGCAACAAATGTTTTCGTCTGTAACAAGTCGCACCGATTCAATTTGGTTCTAATTCGTGAGTACAGTCCCAGCAACTGAACAAGTAGAAGCAATACATACGAAGCGACTGCTTGCAGGGACTTGTTACCTAGTGTGTACCGGCCTTTGCGCTTGAACTTATGCTTGTATATTTACTTAAGTTAAAAATGAGACTGTGCCCATAGAGTAATACCGCATGACCAAAGCAAAATGGTCATAAATTCCAGTTAATTTATTAATAATTACAACAAGCTCTGCAAACCTGATAATACTTATAGGAGAAGCAAACAGTCGAGAGGAAGAAAACAACAACGCCGACAAGGATGAACTCAAAGAATTAGTTGATTCTGGTGCCGCTAATGTAGTTCGTCGGAGATACGAATCTGGAGAACACACAAAAGAAGAACTGAGAGAAAAAAGACTGAGTTATACACCAACACAAGGTTGGTCTTGGTGGGAGGGGATGGTAGGGAGAGAATGTCCCTCCTGGGAGGGAGGGGTGGGTAGGGCGACATTTGTTGCTCGAATCTGGAGAATTTTCTAAAGAAAAACACCGAGGAAAACTACTCAATAATACACCAAATCAAGGGCTATTGAGAATTTTGTACCCCAGGGAGGGGTTGGTGATCTTTGCACCTTATAACACCATGTCATTTCAAAAAAGTAATTCAGTTAACAGCTTTATTGGGCGTACCCATCTATGAACTTTCGTTAATATCCCACAATTCACTTGTATTCTCTAGCAATCTCGTCCCCATTCGCCGTTAGCTCTTACTGCGCATGTTCATGCTCGTCAATAGCTCGTCGAGCATTAACATGCGCAGTAAGAGCTAGCGGAGAACGGGGACGACGAGATTGATTTTCTAGTATACACACCTGCTTTTAGGCGAGAAAGAAAACATTGTATAACTATCTTATCCCACATCATATAAAGTATGAAGAAACCGCAATGTCTCATGGGAAGAGGCAGTTGAATACCGCCGAATATACAACGGCTTTCAGGCATTCTGACTGGCTGTATTTTCAGTAATCCAGCACCAGTCGAAAGCTGCGTTTTTGTTGGCCCCTTAATACAGTACCGCTATTGTTTGGTTAGGTTTAGAGCAATTGTTTGGAAAGACTCTATTGTTTTTTAAACCAATCCTAACCGATGTTTTGATTTGTTGCTGACTGTCCCTGTACTTTATATAATGTGTGATAAATAGATATATCAAAAAAAAATTATTTCTCCCCTCTTTCTTTCAAAGTTTTTAAAACAAGACTAGTTTAAGACAAACAAGCTAAGACTTGATTTACTGTTAACAGCAACTCGTTACTTTCGTGGAGGAGAGAGTGGCGAAAAAGCGTCTATTTTCTCAAGTTATACTGCACATTACGAGATAATTACTAGACATTATGATATAAGATAATTACACTGTAGATAAACTAAGGAATGTGTGCACAACTTATAGAAGATACACTGCACTAGCTAGAAATAATTGCACATTTTACTTAAGATTAAGTAAGTACAATTGCACATATAAGAACCGATCGGTTGAGAATATATAATGCATGCACGAGTTGCGCATGTCTTGAAAATGCGTACCGCTGACAACAGCTAAAATGAAAACAATGCATGAAATAATAAATAAAGTGCATGAAGTCACTAATTTTAATCAAACTGAGGTTAAATTCTAACTTTAACAATTTAGACTTAAAGGTAACATCAACTTTTATGACATCATAACAATACGCATGACGTCATATACACACGAATGACGTCATCACATATTCATGACGTCATTTACCCATGACGCTATTCACACGCATGAAGTTATTTTCATATTCAAAACGTAACTTGGCCCTACGTCATCATCTCGAATGACGTCATTTTTGTACTTTCTACATACATATGACGTCACTGACACGTTCAAAAGGAAGAATTCGCTTGAATACGTCACATGTTTTAATACTGACTACCTTGTTCTTTTTTATGGCCTTGACATTTAATACACAGGAATCCCAAACTGTGTTCTTTGTAGAAAACGAAGAGAAGGGAAGATCAGTTATTGGGCTTCCTGTGGTTTGTTCGATCATTGTTCTATAAAGGAATGCATTAATTCATTTCTCAATTTCGGGACGTTATTTAACAGGGGCTTCCTCAGCAGCTAGAACCATGTTCGAAAAAGGTGTTGAAATGAAATTCAACAAAGAAGTTGAAGAAAATGAGAATCTCCCCGGTGCGGGACTCGCGCGTGACACTCGCGCACGATTCGAGCGAGGCGAGGTCCTGCATGCAGAGGGAACAGCCGTCACGCGTGATGATCTCGAATCTGTGCATACGGCTTCTGCCTCAATGGCTGCTTACCAGGCTGCGGCCGAGAGAAATGAGGTATGAAATCATAGAAGATGATGATAATGTTGATAATGTTGATAATTATGATTGTGATGATGGTCATGATGATGATTATGATGATGATGATAATGTTGATAATTATGATTGTGATGATGGTCATGATGATGATTAAAATATTGATGGTGATAATGTTGATAGTTGTGATCGTCATTATGGTGATGATTACGATGATTATGGTGATGGTAATATGATATAATGATGATATTGATGATGATGATGATGATGATTACGCTAATAACGATGATGATTACGATGATGATGGTGATATGATATGATATAATGATTATATATGTTGATTATGATGATGATGATGATATCTTGATGATGGTGATATGATATGATATAATGATTATGATGATGATGATGATATCTTGATGATGGTGATATGATATGATGATGATATTGATGTTGATTATGATGATGATGATGATATCTTGATGATGATGATTACGATGATGGTGATATGATATAATGATGATAATGATGATGATGATGATTTATACCCAGGTCAAAAGACAGTCCGATCTAGAACAAGAACTAGAGATGATATCACAAGCCATGCAGGATCCCAGTCGATTCGATGATGATGATGACGATGATGATAAACATGGAAAGTTGGTCGACGAGGAGCTGAAAGCAACCGCCGGTAAAGCATCCGAGGCCAGGTAAATATAAATATAATTATTCAAACTCGTTTTCTTATTGGTCGAGAGTACGTCACGTGGAGGGAAATATATAATATATTTCTATATATAATGATGAAAGGATTGCCTGTGGAGGAGACTGTATTGACTCGACCTCTTTGTATAAAAATAAAGTACAATACAAAATTCTCGAAATATTTCGTTGCGTTCCTGATTTAATTTTTCTATATATTTTACCATGCAGACGACAGTTTGAGACAAGAGAAATTCAGACTCATAAATATAGAACAATCGACAACGAAGAATTACCCACTACTCCAGGTAATGTCAATGATTATCAACATGTAATAATTTGCTCGTCTATGTATCCTAGTTTCTCATTATTTCTGGTCAAGATGATATGTCTTTGGTTATCACAATAATAATAATAATAATAATAATAATAATAATGATGATGATGATGATGATGATGATGATGATGATGATGATATGACATCATTATTACATCATTGGCATCATCATAACCACCATCGTCTTTTATTGTCATCAACATCATCATTATTATCAATCAACATCATCATCATTGTTATTATCATTAATATGATATCATCATCATCATCAACAACAACAACAACAACATCATCGTCATCAACATCATCATCATCGTCATTATCATCGTCATCATGATAATGATGATTACGATATTGATGATGATGATAATGTTGATAATTATGATTCTCAGATGGGGATGATGGTGATGGTGGTGGTATCTCGATGATGATGGCGATATGATATGAAGATGATATTGATGATGATGATGATGATGATGATGATGATGATGATGATGATGATGATGATGATGATCATTACAATGATAGCCGTCATCATCAACACCATCACCAACATCATCACCAATCTTTTTACTTGTGAATTGCAGGAAGCGCTAAGGACAAGAAGACACTCTACGAAAGTGGACAAGTCAACAAACAAGCAAGAAAGACCATCGATGAAGAAGACTTTGCAGTGTCTGCTGGGAAAGCCAAGAGCGCTCAAAGCTTCTACGAACAAGGAAAATATCAAAAACAACTCAAGAAGATGATAGATGAGGAAGAGCTTCCTGTCACTTCAGGAATTGCTTCAGAGAGTAAACGGTTGATTGATAGCGGTCATTATGTACATGGCCACCGCAAGACAATTGAAGACGAGGAGCTCCCATCAGCTACAGGTATCGATTCTAGTAGAGCGAAAACACTAAAACCATGAAACAAAATAGTGACTAACAAATAGAGTACAAATAGTAATATAAAAGCGTGTAACATAAATGACACTCTCCTTTTCTAGCCACTTTTCGCTTTCTTCCCTACCCCGTTTAGCCCCCACCTCACCCCATTCTCGCCAATTTCTTGCTCCCTTCTTGCCCCATTTTCGCTCCCTTCTCGCCCCCTTCTTGCTCCCTTCTCGCCTTCTTCCCTCCCCCTTCTAGCCCCCACCTCGCCACCTCCTCGCCTCTTCTTGTCCCATTCTCCCTTAACTCTTCTCCCTTTCTCGCCCGTTCTTCCATCACTTCACCATAACCATCTTCACAATCATCATCATCATCATCTTCATTTTGTTATTACAGGTACTGCCCGAGAGCAGAAGAAAATGTTCGAGCAAGGCGCGTATATCAACGCCCCTAAGAAGACCCTTGATGAGAGTGAACTTGATGTTGTAAGAGGAGCCGCTGACGATCACAGAAAAAGGTTATTATTACATTGATGAAATACTTAGAAAGCATAGGAGAACTTGATAGGAGATACAACTACAAAATATAACGTCAATACCATTGTCCTCTAAAAAAGACATTAACACTAAAAGAAATGTCACGTGACACCACATACGTTCGCTCTAAATGCTTGATAATATTAAATAGTGAACATGTGTGAACATAGAACTCATAATTTACATTCTATATAGCTAATTCAATTAACTTCGTCGCTGAAACAAGCCTAAAGCCTAATCTTGAGAGCGAAAGTGGTCATGGGATTTTAAAATTGCATGAGTTTTCAAGATTCCTAAACCGTAATTTGTGTTTTTGTTTCCACTGAGGAACACTTGCAAATACACGTTGAATGTTTTACACGCTTTGCACGCCTCATTCGCCTCGATAAAAGATATCCCACGATCCCTTTCGGTCTGACGATTAGGCTTTAGGCATTATAAATCAGCGACAAAGTTAATTGAATTAGCTATATGTTCACTGTTACTCATGATCATTATACAGTTAAAAATCAAGAATCAGGGTGTCAATTGTTGTAGTGTCAATCTCTACTTTACTTTACCAACATTAATGCCATTGACTGTATATATAAGACTACTAAAACTAGAAAGCATTGAGATAAAAAAAACACACACACATACACACTTTAAAAATGTGAGAAAGAATATAAGGAATGTGCGTTCTTAATCTTTGCGTTTGAAAAAATAGCTGAAAAATACGAGTTCTCATTCTGCTTTTGATTTAGGTTCTAACAGGGTTTCCAGAAACGAGAAACAATACGTCCTTCTATGCGTTTGAAAAAATAACGTCAAAATTACGAGTTAATCTCACTCTGTTTTTGATTTAGGTTCGAACAGGGTTTCCAGGAACGAGAGACCATTAAAGCGGTTGACCAGGAAGAAATGGAATGCACACCAGGTGCTGCAGATGAACGAAAGAGACTCTTTGAACAAGGCATTCAAAGTGGACAAACAAAGAGAACGATTGATCAAGAGGAAGAACTCGCATATGCTAGAGGTGCATCTGAGAGCAAAAAACTTTTCGAACAAGGATTCCAAAGTCAACCAACGAAGAAGACGATCGATCAGGAGGAAGAGCTTGCGTATGCTAGAGGCGCATCTGAGAGCAAAAAACTTTTCGAACAAGGATTCCAAGGTCACTCTACGAGGAGAACGATCGATGACGATGAGGAGTTAGCCCACGCTAAAGGAGCTTCTGATACGAGGAAGATGTTTGAACAAGGTGCAATGGAGAGTACAACTAAGAGGTACATTGATGAGGAAAACTTCCATGGATCCAGGACGGTCAATAAGATGACAGGAGACACGAATGGACAAGAGTATCACTACGAAACATCAAGGTAAGAACTTGCACTGAAACATTTCCAGACTTGTCGAATTTGGAATATTTGTGTATCTTTTTGTAGTAACCGTCATTGCATTATTATTATCTTCCTCTTCATTTTATCATCATTTCATGTTATCACCACCATCACCATCACCATCACCATCACCACCATCATCATCACCATCACCAACATCATCATCATCACCAACATGATCATCATCACCAACATGATCATCATCATCACCATCACCATCACCATCACCATCACCATCACCATCACCATCACCATCACCATCACCATCACCACCATCATCATCACCATCACCAACATCATCATCATCACCAACATGATCATCATCACCAACATGATCATCATCACCAACATGATCATCATTATCACCACCAACATCACCATCACCACCATCATCATCACCATCACCAACATCATCATCATCACCAACATGATCATCATCACCAACATGATCATCATCATCACCATCACCATCACCATCACCATCACCATCACCATCACCATCACCATCACCATCACCATCACCATCACCATCACCATCACCATCACCATCACCACCATCATCATCACCATCACCAACATCATCATCATCACCAACATGATCATCATCACCAACATGATCATCATTATCACCACCACCATCACCATCACCACCATCATCATCACCATCACCACCATCATCATCATCATCACCAACATCATCATCATCATCACATTTCATTATATTACTTATTATAACAACATCATTTGCAATCGTATTTACCGTTGTTGTTTATAGTTACCAGGATGAGCCACGTGAATCTCCTGACAAGATAGCACTCCAGGAAGAACTGTCTTCAATCCATGGCGATGCCAGTCAAAGACGAAAGTTTTACGAACATGGTGCATTCGATCAAGCTCCAACTGCGAAGAAAACCATTGATGATGAAGAACTTCCAACAGGGTCCAGTGCTCTAGAAAAAAGGAGATTGATTGAGCAAGGTGATTAACAAATATATACTTTGCTTGCCTGCTTGCCTGCTTGCCTAACTGTTACATATTTATTTTTAAGGTTTTTACCAAAGTGCTCCCAAAAAATATATAGATGAAGAAGAATTCCCAGAAACGATGCGGCCACGTTACGCCCAGGCCCCTAGAGATGAAGAACCTGCTCGTTACGTATCCACGGACGCAAAACCAGGACAAATACCAACGTAGGTATCACGTGTAACGACAGTGTGAGTAACGTAAGAAATAATAACGTAAGGAGAGCATACAGCGTCAATGGAATCACGTAAGAAATATACGTAAAAATAACGTGAAGAGCGTATTCAACGGAATAAAGTAATAATAATATAATAATTATATATGTAATAATAACGTAAGGAGCGTATCATAGGTTATTGAGTGACGTAAGGAATTGTAATAATAACGTAAGAACAGGCATACAACGGCAATGAAATCACGTAAGAAATATACGTAATAATAACGTGAAGAGCGTATACAACGTCAACGGAATAATGTAAGAAATATACATAATAATAACGTAAGGAGCGTATACAACGTCAACGGAATATTGTAAGAAATATACATAATAATAACGTAAGGAGCGTATACAACCTCAACGAAATAACATATAAGAAATATACGTAATAATAACGTAAGGAGCGTATACAACCTCAACGGAATAACATATAAGAAATATACGTAATAATAACGTAAGGAGCGTATACAACCTCAACGGAATAACATATAAGAAATAATAATAACGTAAGGAGCGTATACAACGTCAACAGAATAACGTAAGAAATATACGTAAAATTCTAATTGATTTTTTTGTCTTGTAGACACCATACAGTGCAGGAGCACAGCGTTGAACATAGCGACACAGGGGCATTTTCTATCAATGTCTCAAGCACTGAAATCACTACTGAAGATCATTAGTAACTAATCATAATATACAACCATTTCAATAATCGTTGTCGCAGTCAAAGCTACAGTCCACACTCTGAAGCCTGCAAAGGATGTCGGTGCTTTGTCTCCTGCAATCGATTTATTCATAGCATGTTTTGGTCGTGTGTGTTTGTGTTATATGACCATAACAATCAATGCTACAGTCCTGGCACACTCTGAAGCCTGCAAAGGATGTGGGTGCTTTGTCTCCTGCAATCGATTTATTCATAGCATGTTTTGGTCGTGTGTGTTTGTGTTATATGACCATAACAATCAATGCTACAGTCCTAGCACACTCTGAAGCCTGCAAAGGATGTGGGTGTTTCCTCTCTTGTTGTCGATTTGTTCATGCATATGGCATATTTAGGTGACGTGTTCAGTTGTGTAATATTACCATAACAAGTTGTTGTAATGTGGTAGATGATGAAACAATTCTTCTCTTGTTATCGGTTTATTCATAGCATATTTTGGTAGTACGTGTTTGTGTAATATTACCATAACAAGTTGTTGTAATGTGGTAGATGATGAAACAATTCTTCTCTTGTTATCGGTTTATTCATAGCATATTTTGGCTGTACTTGTTTGTGTAATATTACCATAACAAGTTGTTGTAGTGTGGATGATGATGAAACAGATATTTCTTGAAAAAAACTGTTAATTACCGACATCCTTTGTAGGCTTCAGAGTACGTAGGCCTGTAGCTTCGACTGCGACAACGAAATTTGAAATAGATATATAGCACCTTATAGAGTATTCGCACCGGTACGATTATTAGAAAGTCCCAAATTAGTAGAATTTCCTTTGTACAAGCATGTTTAAAATACCATGGGGCATCACGGGAAACTAGGCCACATTTTTAGGCTCATTCAACGTGTATCGGACAAGAATCGAACACAATACACACCAAGGGCATCAATGAACAAAGAATAGGTTTCCAGAAGACAGCGGTCAAACGACTACGCATGCGTAGCAAAATTTTCACAGCGGTAAATTTGCCATTGTAAACATTAGGAATTGCGGATTACAGTGCTTGAAGTTGATTTATAAGAAATTCCCTGAATATATAAGCTTCAAGTTTCGTCTACATAACCTTTGTTACTTTGTGAAGCTACCGTTAGTTTATACTTTTGTATTTTTGTTTATATTTTGACAAAAAAGCGATGAAAGTCGTACACTCCATCGTTTTTTATCGAGTTCGTACGAATGTCAGATTTGTGTGCTGGATCATTTTACTTGTTGTTGTTTTTGCGCATGCGTGGTCGTTTCCGGTGTGTTGGTTCCCAGTACATAGAGAAGGGCCCCATTTTAGGAGAGTAAAATTATTTTGATAATTATGTTTTGACTTCTCTTGTAATTTTAAAACCACGAAATTCGTTTTATTAAACTTGACTACAATTAATAGCAGGTCATTTTAGATTGAGCTTTATTTAATTATCAAGAAGCAAATTGTTAAAGCTGCGAAATTGTAAGGACTTATTCACTAGTAATGAATGTAGAAACTTTAAAGTATTTTGGTAACATAAACTTGCAATAAACATGTTATTCATGTAAAGAAAAATGAAAGATATGTAAACACCTTAAACGATTCTGACTCTTTGTTTTGCTCGCTTGCTTGTTTATTTGTTTGCTTGTTTGTTTGTTTGTTTGCTTGTTTATTTATTAGTTTGCTCGTTTGTTAATTTGTTTATTAATTAGTTTGGTTGTTTATTTGTTTGTTAATAAGTTTGTTTGTTTGTTAACTAGTTTGTTTGCTTGCTCGTTTGTTTGTTTTGGTAAGTTGGTTGGTTGGCTGTTTTCTCGCTTGTTTGTTTGTCTGTGTGTTTGTGTAATGTTTGTGTGTGTTTGCTCGCTTGCATGGTTGTTTGTTTGTTTGTCTGTTTTGTTTATTTTTCTTTTGTGTGCGTGTCAGTGTTTTTGCTTGCTAGTTTTTTGTTGTTTGTTTGCTTGCTTTCTGGTTTGTTTGTTCACTTGACTGTCTGTTTGGTGTTGATTATGATGATGACGATCGATGATGACAATGATAATGTCTTGTCTCTAGCACTACAATTAAACCCAGTCTTCCCAACCATCACTCCCCAAAAGGGCTTGGTACTGGTAGTATATGATGATACACCTATTTTAAAAATCGTTGTCGCAGCCAAAGCTACAGTCCACACTCTAAAGCCTGCAAAGGATGTCGGTAATATGAACATAATTTGTGATTTATTGCACTTTTTTTTTTAAAGAAGTATTCGTTTCATCATCTACCGCTGCAACAACTTCTTATAGTTATATAACAAAAACACGTACAACCAAAATATGCTATGAATAAATCGATAACAAGAGAAGAAATACCGACATACTTTGCAGGCTTTAGAGTACTAGTGTGGACAGTAGATTTGATTGCGACAAAGATTTTTGACATAGGTCTACAATGTAAATGACATGTTGGGCCAACTTTTTTTGCTATATATATGTAGAATAAAGTAGAAACCAATCCACCAACTTGTAACTATATAACTGTTTTATTGTACGTTTCGGCTATTCAGCCTTCTTCAGCAAACTGAATGATTTGCGCGCGCTAATATCTATAAAACACAACTGAAAACAACTGACGAAAATAACAAACAAATTTAAAACTACGAAACATCTAACGGAGAGCCTATAGAGCGTGCGTATGAGAAATGCACGCGCAAATAAACCTATATTTAAGAAATATAAAACGGCGCGCGTGTCTATGTACTGTGATATAAACACGCTGGGAGATGTAGAGCACGAGAGAAGCAAGCTTAGAAACACGAGCGCAGCGAGTGTTTCTCTTGCTTCTTGAGTGCTCTACATCTCCCAGAGTGTTTATATCACAGTACATAGACACAAGCGGCCGTTTTATATTTCTTTTATGAAATTTTTTCGCAAAAAAAAATGCAGATAAAACTTTTCTACCGAATGTTCGTAAACACGTTAGAATCAGAGCGCGCGACAGCTAGCATTCGTCATTTTCATTCTCTGTTCTCTCATATAGACATGGCCATCAACCAATCAGAGCGCGCGTTAGATACCAAAAATTTTATAATTATATATATATATAGGTGAATTGCAACCATTCTCAGGAGAGTGAATTGAACAAAAGAAACGGCAGCCATGCTGGTGGTCTTGACAAAAAAAAAACACCATCACCGTGACTGGTGGTACTTGTTCAATTCGCTCTCCATGGAATGATATGGTTGCAATCCACCTTTAGTGTGTCGGTGCACGCCTGATCATATTCTTTATTACAAATTAATATGTCTCCTGCTATGCATTTATCTTTTGCGATGAGTCCCGTGATGAATCTTTTGTGATGAGTAATACATTCTGTTACATGTGAATCAGTTCAACAAAGGTCTGGACTGATCTCGTACTACATCTTCCGTGATTTCATGCTTTACTGAATCAGGCCCCACGTAATTCAAAACACGTACAAAAGATCTGAAATAGAGCGTAGCAATATAGTGAATATAGTATTGAAACACTAGATCTATGAAGCAGAATTAAATTTATACTATTCAATAGAGCGCAAATACTAAATCCATGAAATAAAATAAAATTACTACTGTGGAATAGAGCGCAAATACTATATCCATGAAATATAATAAAATTACTACTGTGGAATAGAGCGCATACACTATATCCATGAAATATATATAGATTACTTCATAGAAAGTGCGGCGTACGGGGTTATATTCACGAGTTGTTTGTGTAAAACACGAACGAGCGAGTCTTCGAGCGAGTGACTGTTTTTACACAAACAACGAGTGAATATAAACCCGTACAGAGCACTTTCTATGATGTTTTCTCTTTATTATATATATAACTAGAATTCACATACAAACACGTTTATTTTGATTGAGTAAAAATGACATATTTTGTCGAAACTTTCGTAAGTTTTAAGTTTATAAGTTAAGTAGATGCAATGTCAACTATACACAATTAAATTGAAAAACTCCGCATGTCAGTTTATATCCGGATATACAAAAAGTCAATATAAATATTAAAAATGTACTTTGATTGTTTTTCATTAGTCGCTGTCCGGCGAATCCAAGATGCAATAACGACGGCGGCGCTTAGTTGTCGTTTCTTCACGAAAAGTTGGACTTGTTCGTCTGAATTCTTGCCCTTCTATTATCGTTGTTGGGTAGTCTTTCTTTCGTAAGTAACGGTCAAAGTTCGATATGAACGACCTTAAAGTCGTCGGTTCGTATTCATCCCCATCTTTCTTCCTTACTTCAACGAGAAAAGCAGAAAGCAGCTCGTCTAAATCTCTTGGCTGGATTTCTTCCAGGTTTTGCTGCACATTTTTTGTTTTAAGATATTCAGTCAATAAAGCCAGGTCTCTCTTCGTCTTGCTTAGTGTGTTTTTGTTTTCTTGGTTTTAAATAAACTCATCGAACGGCACATCTAGTGACACAAAACGACTCGCCATTTTGTTCACAACAACAAAGCTACAGAAAACGCAATTTTGTTTTGGCGGGAAGCCATTCAAATGTCACAATTGCTCGTTTTATGATTGGTTGGTTTGGTCAACTCTAAATTTTGATTGGTTATATTTTTACACTGTGAAAAGCTGTACGCCTCGCTGATTGGTCGTATTGCATTTTTCACCAGTGAAATATAAAGCATAGAGATTTTTATAATAGAGATTTATTGTATGAAATTCTAGTTATATATATAATAAAATAAAATTACTACTGTGGAATAGAGCGCAAATACTATATCCATGAAATATAATAAAATTACTACTGTGGAATAGAGCGCAAATACTATATACATGAAATAGAATCAATTTGCTGCTGTGGAATAGAGCGCAAATACTATATAGTACATGAAATAAAATAAAATTGCCTCTGTGGAATAGAGCACAAACACTATATCAATGGAAATAGAACCAAATTGCTACTGTACATGTGGAATAGAGAGCAAATACTATATCCATGAAATATAATAAAATTACTACTGTGGAATAGAGCGCAAATACTATATACATGAAATAGAATCAAATTGCTACTGTGGAATAGAGCGCAAACACTATATCTTTGAAACAGAATTAAATTGCTGCTGTGGAATAGAGCGCAAACACTATATCGATCCATGAAATAGAATCAATTTGCTGCTGTGGAATAGAGCGCAAACACTATATCCATGAAATAGAATCAAACTGCTACTGTGGAATAGAGCGCAAACACTATATCCATGAAATAGAATCAAACTGCTACTCTGGAAAGGAGCACAAACACTATATCCATGAAATCTAATCAAATTGCTCTGTGGAATAGAGCGCAAACACTATATACATGAAATATAATCAAATTGCTGCTGTGGAACAGAGCGCAAACACTATATCCATGAAATAGAATCAAACTGCTACTCTGGAAAGGAGCACAAACACTATATCCATGAAATCTAATCAAATTGCTCTGTGGAATAGAGCGCAAACACTATATCCATGAAATATAATTAAATTGCAAACACTATATCATAATAATAATAGTCTTTATTAAACATCAATACTTACAACAGACGTGTAAGTTTACAATTTACAAATATTAAATAATAGTAATATATATACATATATATACATATCTAAAGGTACATTGCGCCTATAAAAACTATGAAACTATGTAGCGTAATATAAAAATTCGGTAAGCTTTCTAAAACTTAATTGAAGAAAAAATTCGATAAAATTGAATAAGGTTCTATTGTTAAAACTTCTTTTAAAACGTTCAGTTCAAAATCCATGAAATAAAAACAAATTGCCATTGTGGAATAGAGCGCAAACGCTATATCCAATCGGCCGATTGCTTATATGTTAGCTTTATACAATTTTCATTTCAGTTTATTACACTACATGTAAAAATTAAACTTTGCTAACGTGAGCAGACGTGTATTTTTCAAGTGTCTTTGAAATGCCCCTAAGCAATATATATCATCCATGTATTGTTTGCATTCAATCGACTCTATCTTTATGTACAATGGTCCACTATGGCTGAATGAACATCCCTGACACTGGTGTATTTAATATTAGCTCATTCGTTAGTATATATATTTTTTTTTTGCATTTTATATTTCTATTATTATATGTATTTCTTATTACGAGGAATAGGATATTGAGTTGAGAGGTAAATTCCGTTTCCTTCTACCGTCACAACTATAAATACTTTTTGAATATTTTTATTAGTAACATTTTTGAAATAATTTGTATCATTGTGGCAAATAAATAAACAAACTAAGTACAAAATATATATCAAAGATTATTACATGAAATAGAAAGAAAGAGTTTTAAGAAAGAGTTTAATAAGTTATCTTTTAGATTTCCTGTCTTGAGAAAAATGTCTTGAGAAAAATGAATAATAATAAATTATTATAATATATCTATTTTTATTTAAAAGCAATTTACTTATAAACAATGAATAAAATTCAAAACAAAAATAAAAAATCCCTTGTACAAAAAACATATTACAGTTTTTATTTTTATAAGTTATCTTTTAGATTTCCTGTCTTGAGAAAAAAGTCTTGAGAAAAATGATTATTAATAAATATTAATAATACATTTATTTTACTAGTAAAAGCAATTTTCTAAAAATAAAATTACAAAAAAACCTTGCAAAAAAAAGTGTATTTAGTAAGTTATCTTTTGAATGTTCAAGATTTTTTCTGATCATTTCAATATCGCAACCCACATTCGCGCGTTTAAACAATCGGCGATTTTAATGTCGACAGATCTGCCTGCCGCACATTCGAAAATTATATACTCGAAATTTAGTGCCACTCGCTATATGGTGTTTACTTGAAACTTATCAAAACAGCTCTAGATCTTAAGCTTTTAAGCGGGGATTCTGGACTAACTAGGAAACTTCCCAGTCAACTTAGCCCCCAGGCTGGAGTTCTTGGACGAACTAGAAATCCACGTCTTTCAAGTTAACTTGGCCCTCATGCTCTGTAACTAGCTATGATATTTTGTAATTTATTTATATCATTTTATATATATTTAATGTTAACTGTAGAATATGACGGCCCAAAACTTAATTAACTTCTACACATCTATACGTGAGCAAAATTGCTTTCGAAAAGGGGTCTTTAAAAAAGCTTTGTCGAGACTAGTCCATCAATATTCATGCCGTTCTTTGAAGAATATTGCGTAATTTTAAGTGGCATTTGAACTTGGCAAATTTTCTCTTCGTTTTAATCGTGTAAGTTCTTTGAATTTTTAATGGAAAAATTTATTATGTGGAATTATTAATGAATGATATAACTTTGTTCGAAGTTTTGGGGGATTTTTCGAGTTTATTTTTGACAGTTTCTAATCAAACTTATGTATAAATTTGATTCAAATGTTTGAGCTAAACAATTATTTGTTTTGCGCAAGCTCAGTTTAACTCAAAATTTGCTAGGAAAATGCTTAATTAATCGTCAAATTAACCAATTTTTTATCGTTTTAAAGCTTACTTTACACGACCGGTATAGTCTGTGGGCTTTATTATGAGTAACAAGTTTTTTTCTAGAACAATTTCGATTGTCTCTCTTTATTTACTCAACATTTTACTCCAAAGAACTAATTTATCAGTAAATTAGCCAATATAACATTATATTCGAGTTTATTTATAAGATTCACACTACTTTGTTAGTATATTTTTCGCATGTTTATGCTAAAGCGTTTCTGGTTACCGAATTTTTACATTATTTGCTTGAAGTTTTGACAAAGTGCTTGTCAAATTGGCAGCCATTTTGCTGACGAGTTGTGGCTAGCTACATGAAAAATTCATTTAGCTCTGAATTGCAAATAACTTTGGATCAACATGAATTAACTCTATATAAACAGAGAGTGTTATTTAACCCACGCAAAAGAAAATATCAAGAGATTAAACTTTATTTTGCAAACTGATGAGTTTTTAATTTCTTTATTAAAGTCTAAATACAAATGCTTATTGAAGTCTTCGTACCAAAGGAGCAACTTTGCAAATTTTACAATATGCAAATAAGTTTATCTTCAAATAATTTTATCTATTTGATTATATAACCAAAAACTACAAGCTAAAATTCTGAAGTATACTAGTTAAAACTAAGTATTTCCGCATTAAAAATTGTAAAGTAAAAATTGTATTCTTTTAATTACCCTACTGTATAAAAACAAAAGATATTTTCAAATGAAAATAAACGAAAACAAAAGGCATGAATAATATGAAGTGCATTAAATATTAATATTTTCAGCAGTCCGCAATAATAATAAGAAAAGGTAAAATATACTCCATACTTTGAAATAATTTGGCAAAAACTAGCTAACTTTATATTTTGCTTGCAGAGAGTCTCTTCAGATGCTACTCAAGTTTTTGTGAAAAGCTCTTTTAGCAAGCAAAAGCTCTGTTTAAAACAGAAAAACAGATGTTTTTCGCTAGATAAATAACTGATATCTGCTAGTTTTTGCTTCGTAAATTTTGTATTAAATACGTTCTTGCTCAATAAAATGCAAAAGAGTATAGCTTTTCCTCTTTTGTCGTCAAATGCAATGCATAAAAGTAGATACCTTTTTTGTACACTTTTTTTTACACATATAATTTTATTTAATGCGAAAAAAAGATTTCAGTTGTTTTTCGGTTTTTCTTTATGTAATAATACTTCTTTCTAAAACGTTTCTAAATGCATGAAGAAACCTTATTGTTTCCACACCATACCATATTCTATAGCTAAAGCTTTCATTGAAGAAGGTATTTTGCAGAATTGAATAACTCTAACTCTAAATTATCCTTTGTCAACATTGATAATCGTTTATTTACTGACCGAACTAAAAATTATTCTACTAAAGTTTTTCTTAAATAAATTAAAATCCATTTTTGCCATCCTTGCTAAAATTTCGAGCGGACATAAGCATAATTTTGAAGCAATCCCGATGATCTTTTTCCCATGCTAAGTACATCGGAGTTCTTCCTTGCTTGTCTGCAAAATTTACCTCAGCTCCCCGTTCAATTAGGAGCTCTACACTTTCCAGATGGCCTTTGGAAGCAGCCTTGTGAAGCGGCGTTTGACCTGATGAGCTTGGTTTGTTAATATAACTAGGGTCCTTATCCAACAAAGCTTTCAATTCCTCGACTGAATTCTCGGAAGCTGCAGCGAGAAGCAAAGCATATTTCGAGAAAGTTACATGACGATTAGCTTGCGGCGAAGAAGTAGCCGAATCTGAGTCTGAGGAACATCCAAGCGAATTCTCCCGACGTAGTGCTGGTTTTAAACAGTAGGATTGCGTTCGTTCAATGGTTCGTAATCGTTGAACTTTGATGTGATTCGGCGAGTTAAAGCGACGTGCTAAGCTTGATAACATTGGACTTCCGAACTGAGTCAGTCTTAACTCTCTTCGCTCGCTTGTTACACCAGCAGAACTGACGGAATCGTTTGAAAAACTTGAATTTATGCTTGCTTCTGAAGATGCTCTTCGTAAAGAATTCTTGCTGGGTAACTTGAGAGAGTCCTTTCGTAAAAGTATAGTTAAAACGTGCTCCTTTAACTTGCTGAGGGTATCCCGCTTCTCTTTCAGATTCTCCTCGATCATGATGGCGACGAAAGATCGCTAACTCAACGACACTTTAAAAGCGCTTTCTACGATTTTCAGTGATATCTCTTCTCTGTGAAATTCAAAAATCAACTGAGCATCAAACCCACACGCGTTTCCTTCAAATATGCTTCGCTCGAATGAATTATTTATGCGAATATTCTGGTGACTTTTGATTCGCCTTTGTTCACTAGATGACAGCGTGCCCACATGCCGTGACTACATTTATCAATATTAATATTATTTTATACACGTTCCCAAAACGTAGCGTCAGCATTTTTGTGAACCAATTTTTTTGCATCGACATAACCTTTTTTAAGATAATTATATAGTTTCAGCGAATTTTTAAACTAGAAAAAATTCGTCAGAATAAACTGAGTGCACAACGTTGGATCTCTTAAGTGTCGAAGCGCAGGCCCTTTCTCCACTTTGAACTCGATTCGATTCCTTCGGGCGACACGTGAATTTCTGGCCTTTATTTACTACATCACGTGTACAACAACATCAAATTCAAAAGCATAATTTCGCATTATAATAAATTTAAAGTTTTCATAATCGTGAAAAGCGTTCAAAACTATATGTACTGGTCAAGTTTCAAGGTTGTGGATCATTTCGTAACAGCGTTATGGGCGAGCAAACATGGCGCGTATTTTTGTAAATTCATTTTGTGAATTCATACGACATATTGGAGATGCGACGTTTCACCTAGGCCTTAGGGGTTGTTTATATGAAAGCGAGTTGTCCCTGCTAGCCGGGATAAATCTATTGTTTTGAGTCCCCAGGGGAATTCAAGACAATAGAGTTATCCCGGCTAGCAGGGACAACTCGCTTCCGTATAAACAGCCCCTTAAAATGCATCGAAAGTGGACCTTTAGTAAATCCAAAAGTACATTAGACAGATGAAGTGCAAGCTTTTCTAATTGCTGCCGAGCGAGCGAGCCTAATAGAGAATTTTGCTTTTAACTTGCATGCTTCATTGTACCCACAATGCCTCATTCTATTATTTCAGGCTTGTGTTGAAAACAAAATGGCGGAAGTGATCGTCTCGCGGTTTAACTGACCATGTAACTTGTATTGCCTCTAGAGTAAATACCTGGTCGTGAACTAGCACCTTATTCTATGTTGATAAGGTTGAACACACTCAACATATCTATACTGTTTCGAAAGACATCAATGCATTTCTTGTATGCTAATATTAATATTTTACCAGATAAAAACCCAGGTCCCTTTAAGGCTTTAAGTTCTGTGGCCAATCAATTCTCGATTCTCAACTTATCTATGGTATCAATGCAACAATGCCTGCGGGAAGGATCAAAACAACCTAGCCATAGCTTTGTTGATAAAAGTTGTTTTTGTCGGTTAGGCGGCAAATCAGCAGGTGTCATGCTGTTTAAACAATAATGGAAATGAAAAAACTGACCAGAAGAAAGTTATCTTTTAGTAGGAATCTTTTAGTATGATAATGGTTTTTTATTAGTATCATGATACAGATGAAACGGCAATAGGCCTTTCTCAGCTAGAGGTCACGTGACCATATACCTACCTTAAATCCATCAGCTGTGCCAAAATGATGTCCAGAAATGGAAACAGCATGCTGACATTAGCAAAAATTTGAAATTTCAGCTCTTGATTCTAGATACATAAAGAATGTCAAAAAATAAATAAAATGGGGTATTTTCTAAGGATTTGTATGTGAAAATAAAACTGGTGAGCAAAACTGGAGAGCAAGCCTTCAGAAAATAGAAAATATCCCATTTTATGTTCCTTGCTATTTTTTATGTATTTAGAATCAAGAGCTGAAATTTCAACTGTTTGCTAATGTCAGCATGCTCTTTCCATTTCTGGACATCATTTTGGCACAGCTGATGGATTTAATGTAGGTGGGTCACGTGACCTCTAGCTGAGAAAGGCCTATTATATGATTGATGATGCATGGTATTGTTGATAATGATGGTGATGGTGGTTATGGTGATGATGATGATGATTATGATTATATGGTAGTGATGGTGCTGGTGATGATGGTGCTGGTGACAGCGATGATGATGATGATAACAATGATGACGATAATGGTGATAACAATGATGATGATGATAACAATAATAACAATGATAATGATAATAACAATGATGATGATGATAATAATGATAATGACGATGATGATAATAATAACCATGATGATGATGATAACAATGATGATGATAACAATGATGATGATAACAATGATGATGATGATAACAATGCTGATGATGATAACAATGATGATGATGATAACAATGATGATGATGATAACAATGATGATGATGATAACAATGATGGTGATGATAACAATGATGGTTATGCTGATGATGATGATGATTATGATTATATGGTATTGATGGTGCTGGTGATGATGGTGCTGGTGACAGCGATGATCATGATGATAACAATGATGACGATAATGGTGATAACAATGATGATGATGATAACAATAATAACAATGATGATGATAATGATAATAACAATGATGATGATGATAATAATGATAATGACAATGATGATAATGATAACCATGATGATGATGATAACAATGATGATGATAACAATGATGATGATGATAACAATGATGATGATGATAACAATGATGGTTATGCT
>OX459104.1:1962928-2095428 GCA_949775045.1 Metridium senile
TGGGCTTGAATTGATAAGTTAGTCGAAAATTTACACTTTTAGAAGCGTTTTTCTGCGTTTTGTAGGTGTTTGAAGCTAATTCCCAAAGTTTTGCTCCTCTCTCTTCTAAGGAGACGATTTGCTTCAAAGCGGTGAGACTTTTTTAATACGCTACTTCGCTTCGACGCAAATCAAAACAAAAGTAAAAAAATCACAAAAGACTGAGTAGAATAGCTTCTAAATTGATCTTTACAAATAACTTTCAAACAAAAGCATTATTATTAATAGTAGGCTTTGACTAATTTGAAGCTAATTCCACAGAAAGTCCAATCAAATTTGCAAAGTTAAAACTATAGATTCTTTTTTGCAAACTTACCATTCTCTGGAGCTTGACATTATGAAAAAGGTCAAAAACGCTGCACACAAACCTTGTAGGAGCTAATTAAGTGTGAGAGAATTCACTTAAGTTCCTTTGTTCACTCTGTTCCTTTATACAAATTGAGAACACGTACAGTCTTTTAGCTTGGGGCAAAAAAACATCTAAAGCTGAATATTTTTTGGCAAATATTTGCTAAATACAAACTCTAAGCATAATAACAAAATACCGTGCAAAGTACGCTTCAAAACTCAATATTAAGGGCTTAAAAGTTAATAAAAATATATTCAAAACAGATGAGGTGCTAATTATATTTTATTTATGAAAAAATTCCTTTAGAATTTATTGTTTTGGCCGTGATGAATGCAGCCATGCTGATGACGTCAGGACTCGATCGCCTACTTTGTTTTTGACGTCATCAATGACGTTATTATACCTGTTAATTATTGTTAGATGATTTGTTGATGTTTTTAATTAATTATTTTTTTTTTGCAAATTTCGAGTGACTTTGAGTTGAGAAAATGAAATGTGTTTTGATTGGTTGCCATGTTTCATGTTATGCAGCACCACTCTACAATTTGACAAAAAGCGCATTTAATTTGTACAGGGATAATCTCGATCCGGAGTAAATTTTAATGTGTTTTCTGTTGTTTAGCGGTAGTATTTTTCCTTGCTTGGCTTGTAATTTGTGAATATTTTTATAACAAATCGAGGCTTTGTCAAATAGTACAGCGGTGCTAGATAACATGAAACTGGAGTATTGAGGCTATCCCTGTGCAAATGAGCCTTCTGTCAAAAAGTACAGCGGTACTAGATAACATGAAACTGGAGTATTGAGGCTATCCCTGTGCAAATGCGCCTTCTGTCAAAAAGTACAGCGGTGCTAGATAACATGAAACTGGAATATTAATTGAAACAATTAATATTCATCTTGTATTTAGAAATGTAAACAATGCACAAATGAGCAAATATATATGTTAAAACATAGAAAAGTGTATATTCAAGTCAACCTCGTACCCGGGGCCAACATGAGCGAAGGGAGAAGACCTGGGAATGAACAATTTTAAGTCTAATATAAACGCAGCTTTAAATGGGTCCAAATTTTAGCTAGCTAATTTAGTAGTCAAATTGCCATCGTTAAATTGACATCTAAATAAGCAATAATTCACAATTTTCGAGTGCTCACTTCACCCTTGCAGGATTAAAAGCATTTAAATGAATGTCAAGTGTCTTGTTTTGAATGTCGTTGCCATAAGCAACTGCAAAAATGGTAATGATTGCTCAGTCATTTTTAACAAACAAAAAATACAAAAAATGCAGAATTTCGATTTCATTTTCGACCAAAGTGCAATAGGAATAAATCAATTTTAAAGTATGAAAGTAATTTGAAGTAATTTGCTGAAAAAATGGATTATTATTCGTTGCTTTCGTTGCTTCACTTTCACGCCAAATAAATTAATAGTCATTTAGCATTTGAAATGTGATATAAACTAACACATGAACGAAAAGGCTCTTACGATTTTAACATATAGCCTTTCTTATTCTTCTCAGTAGCACATATTTTTTTCATTAACAATAATATAAGTAAATTTTCAGTTAAAATGTCAACCGAAAACATAAATAAATAAAATCTTTATTTTTCTTCAAAATTCAAATCCTGAATTATTTCTTGCATTAACTATTCGTGTAAATAAAGAGATATGTTCTCAATTAAATCTTAAAAGAAATATTGCTTTAGAACTATATATATATCAGCTTTTCCTTGCTCTTGAAATTTGCGCATGTTTGCTCTTGTTATTCAGCTAATTAATCTCATAAAAAACATAGAAAATATCTGGGATTTCTGGGAATCTTAAATTCTCAAACATTTTGCTTGAATTTGATAGAAATTCTTCAATGAATTATATAAATTGAAGATAAACAATACTAAAATATGCAGTGGGTTTCAATTTTCACTTGATATCGAAGCAACGTAACTCAATTTAAACCTAGAAAAAGACAACATCATTTCGTTTTGAATCGAAATATTTTTCATCTCTACATACTGTAAACACAACTTTCTATCTAAAATTAAAGAGTTTATCATCAATAGATTTGTCAAGGTTGACCGTTTTTCTCGATGACTGAACTCATTTAAGCTTCCAAGAAGTCAACAATTGTTCTTTTCGGTTCAAAATATCATAATCAATCGACTCAAATTGAGTTCAATTTGCTTTTAAAACTTAGCTTTAAAGTGACAGTTTTTCGAGTTCAAACTGACCTTGTTGTCGGGTTTTGAATGGCGCTTTGCTGAATTCTGATTGAAGTTCCTTGGTTTATAAACGGAAACTCGATAAGTGAATGTCTGTCTATGTAGCCAATATATAACAATACATTTGCATTTATTGATTCAGTACCGGTAATAAAAAGAGATACTGCTAGTATGTATTTGCTTGAAGCTAGTTTGAAGTAGATATCAGTATCTAAATGATACAAATAGGAAGAATAATGTTGTATAATATTGTACAAATTAAATGTAAAACGCAAAATTGAATAAATAAATGAATATTAAACAACAAACAAACAAAAACAGACAGACAAGCAGACAGACAAACAAACAAACAAACAAGACAAACAACAATAATATAAACAAACAAACACACAAACAAACAAACAAACAAACAAACACATAAACAAACAAACAAACAAACAGACAAACAGACAGACAGACAGACAGACAGACAGACAGACAGACAGACAGACAGACAAACCGACAAACAAACAAACAAACAAACAAACAAACAGACAAACAGACAAACAAGCAAGCAAGCAAGCAAACAAACAAACAAACACAAACACAAACAAACACACAAACAAACTATCAAACAAACAAACAAACGGCAAAAAAAACAGAGAGACAAACAAACAAACAAACAAACAGAAACATGGATGTCCTTAACATCAAACACTTCAAATACAAACTTTGCTGCTTTTTTGTATTTTCCTAGATGTTCGTTTATTTTCTACTGAAGATTCTATTTTGGTCCTCACTCAGTTCGACAAAAAGAGCCGCCACTAATAGCCTTGTGGTAGAGTAACCATTCAGAGAGCGCGATTGCTAATATCCAGTGGATGTGGATATAATAAACCAAGACCCATTAAAAATCATTAGCTTCTGTATTAAGCCCATTTTAAAAAGATAGAACGACAATTTGAGGACCGCCTCACAGCGGGTGAAGACATATTCAAGTACCAATTTAGTTGAGATTTTGTAAAAATGCAAGGGAAACTATTTTTAGCTTAGATTATTTGTTACTGAGAATTAATGTGTACTTGAAGGCACCGTTATATAAGTGTGTTGTTTGTGTAATATAATGAGGGTGTATCTAGTGTGCCAGATAAACTCAGACTTAAAAACAGCCAGGCCTTGTGTTTACGCAAAAGCTCTGAATCTCCTCTGCAAGTAGCTACTTTTGGCTACCGTTTGGGCTTCCTTTGTTCCTTTGAGTGACGTAAGGATACTGAGCTTTTTTCTCATCCCCATTCTCCCTCTCCTCCCTTTTCTTTTCAAAACAGGAAGCCCATGATATTGAGGCATGTCGAAGTTTAGAGCAGTTTTCGTGTGACTGTGAAACGTTCAGTGCCGTGTGCATGCCTTTCAGCGACCGTGATGTTTCTAGAGTTTTGATGTGCCTTGCCGTGCCTTGACCGCGTTCGTGCCGTGAGCTTTTCATAGTCATATGAAATCTGTTCTAACGTCCAAAATATCGGAGATTTTAACAAAAACTACTTTTAAAAACGAACAAATAAAATTCTCTGTCAGATTTAGAACATAATTAACACCTTTTAATTATATTTCCAGTAAACAAATTGTTGATCCCTGAAGTATTCACGGAATGCAAATAATCCATTTTGGCACAATAGAGCAATACTTTAGAACTAATTAAACTAATTAAAATTATATTAATTCAAACTTAGATTAATTTAGCAGCCAAAGTTCAAAATGACTGAAAATGGTTGCAAAGAATCGAAAATGATGTTGTGCACGGAATAACAATTTGAGATAAACGATAGTTATATTGGTTGGGGAAAAAGTTATAACTGAAATGCAAAGCCCCGGGCGCTCGCATTTGATATGCAAACTATATATACACTTTATGTATAATAAAAACCAGGGCAAGCACTGAGCTTGCATGTGAAAATTTCTATAAACTATATTTACAAGGTTGCGAGTTGTCAAGATCTATTTCAAAAACTGGTCTACCTCGCTAATAGTCTTGTGCAATCCAAAACGAAAAAACAAATCGAAAAAAAACACAAATTCTACATTTTAATTAAGCTTTTAAAATTGAATCAAACTGGCTCACACTAGCGACATAAGCATAAGCATAAACAACATATGCAGACTCAATGAATCATTTCTTGACTAGGTGTGAGAACAGACAAGTGTGGCTAATGAGCAAAGCCTAACTGAGTCTGCGTATGTTGCTTTTGCTGGCCTATTTCGCTAGTGTTAACCATAATTTATTTGAGTTTTTATTAAAGAACTTTAGATAAAAGTAACAAGCGAATCATTATCTGGTACATATTTCATGTCCCCGTTGCGTAGGCAACCAGGCGTAAACAACATTCAAGATGAACAAAAACAACTTTTTTGTTATTGAAATACCGGTCTTTGAATTAATTACCGCAGAAATATTTTCTTGTGTGTGTGTTTTGTACCTTTGTACACATATGTTTGTACAATTTTATGTGTATGTATGTTTATTAGATTTAATTAGATATTAACTTACAGTCGGTTCCAGAATCTGGACAGAGAACATTCAGAACTGGAAACCACTTGTAAATACAACGATTAACACACATATTTAACATGCTTTTTTTTTTTTTTTTTTTTTAAAAAACATTTTGAGAAAATTTACAATTTGTAAATTGAGTCTGGCTGTACCATTCATTGATCTGGACAAAACCAGTTATATTAAAACTGGAAAATCTTATGCAAACACAATGATTGTAACACATATTATAAATGCTTTATAAATTTAGGGTAAAATTTCGTTGTATACCGACATCTGTAAATAATAAAAGCTGAGTAATGTTTAAAAATATATATCTAACTTGCATCAGGTATTGGACCTGGACAAAGCCAAAACGAATTTTGTTGGAAAATTGTATGCAAATAAACATAAGGATTATGATGAAAAATGTAAACACAATGTAACTTGAATCTAATTTTAACTATGGTTTATAATTATATACATTTAGCATTCAAGTTTAGAAATAATGAATTTATATATAGCGTATTTTTCACGTGAGTTTGTTGATATGACAGCAGCGCCGAGTCAATTTGGACATCAAGCAAATATTTTTGTCTGTGTTCTGAATATGAAAGAAAACACCCGCACTGCTTATTATTATAAATATTGTAATTAAATTCCTTCAAACTAATTTACACTACTATTAAAGCTATGTACATTATAGTTGTTTTATATTTGTAAGTCTGGTTTTATATAGGCAAGAATTAGCGCGAATATTAGCAAAATTAGCATTGTTGTTGGTTTGAGCGAGTGTCTGAAGTGAACCTCACGGACTGTACTGCGATGTAAAATGATGGTTGTAAATACTGCCAATGCATAGTGTATTCAGTGTTATTGTACGGAGTAAACCTCGCTGAATATCCCTTTCAAGCAATGTTTGTAAATACTGTGTTAGAGTTATAGTGAGTGTGGAGCAAAAACTCCATAACGAGCCCAATAAATACAAAGTGAAAGTTTACTGATTTGCTGTCTGGTATCCAACAACTTAATAATAACGACAGTGTTTTTTTACTTGTTGGTATGCCATAGTAGATTGTAAGTCTTGCATTCCATATGCAAAAGTGACGAACATGATAGTTTGAATTTACCAGTGTTATATAGTTGATAAATTGTGATTTCCTTAGCGAAATTATAATGACCATCATTGCAATTTGCAGTTGTGTTGTGGCGTAATAAGCTCTGCCTGTCCAAAGCAATAATAATAATGATAACCTCATTGTCATTTAGTAATAGACCCTTAAAGAATCTTCAAAAATTGTAGCACTTCGCGAGCGTTTAGGCCCTACATCCAATGAGATTTCCTTCTTGTTTTCTTCGAGACTTGAAGTCTCTGAAGATATTGATCCTTCTGTCTTTGAAAGAAGAAATCACCCGCTCCATGCTTTAGAAGTAAGGCCGCACATTCAGTTTTCCCTAGTCTTATAGCTGTGTTCAACGGAGGCCAGCCCTCATCATCACAGACATTAACATCAGACCCGCTTTCAACTAGCTTAGTTAGTAATTCTAAGTCCCCATCGGCTACAACTTTATGAAGAAACGGTGTATTAGTTTCAATGTTATTGGCGTGTCTCCCTGTAAACGCTTTTGTGTCTGGTTCTTCGAGTATGGTCTCAATCGCTCCGTTCTCGTCCTCATTCTCTCTGATATCGGCCAAGACTTTCTCTCGAGCGTAAATCTGTTCTTGGAGGCTTACTTTTCGTCGTCTTTGCATGGTTATTCCAGATAACAAACCAGGTCAAATTAGTGGCAATACTATGGCAATTGGTTTAGAACACAACGTGTTGAATCAAATTAGTTGTAGTTGAAGCTCAGCTAGCGAGTTCGCTTCAAAATATTTACAAAGCAAAGACGTTTATCAGTTTTCTGTCAATTTGTATTGAAGTGGTTGTGTAGTTATTTCAAGTGGTCTCAGTGTGCGATAAAGAAGACCAATTTGAAGAGCAGAGCGATCAGTACCTCTCGACTGTGCAATACACCAAATAATCTAATTGGCCAATCAATCACCAGGCCTTACAAAACCCATCTCATTCATAAATTAATAATAACTTACTAGGCCATCAACTCTAAGCCCTTCAGACAGATCCTCGGAAAACACGTATTAAACAAAATCCACGTACCAACTAGGGCGTAATCCTTACGGAAATTTACTTTTTACGTAGCGTTTCCGCTGAATGTAGCATTTATTTGGCGATTCGTGCGAGCTTGTGCATTTTTTTGAAATCCCTAGAGAGATGCTGGTTGTTTTTCTCTTTTGTTCCGCGCGGTGGAATTTACGTAATTTTTGCGTCAACGTACTCCGCCTCCTGACTTACGTAAAGTGGACTTCTTTGAATCCGATAACTACAAACGTAGAGTTAAACATTACGATCAAACATCACGGTATTACAGGGATAAAAAGTGATTTTTCGCGTACTTTCAAGCTGACCTTTCAAAGTACACAAAGCTCTCATGAAGCGAACACGTTTTTTCAACGATAGGATTAGCGATTGTTATGATTGAGATTAGTCAATCTTTACTGGCTTAATTCAATTTCATTTTGAGATCAAATGTATTCAAAATATATGTATACATCCACTTGAATCCTTGCAAATCAAATTAAAAATATAGTTTAAGGTGGCTCGTTACAGTGATTTTCACAAACCGTAAAGAATTGTGTGCTAGCTGGAGGTACTATCGCGCAGATCGAGTTGTTTTTAGCTTAATTCAATTTCATTTTGAGATCAAATGTATTCAAAATATCTGTATACATCCACTTGAATCCTTGCAAATCAAATTAAAAATAAAGTTTAAGGTGGCTCGTTACAGTGATTTTTACAATCAGTAAAGAATTGTGTGCTAGCTGGAGGTACTATCGCGCAGATCGAGTTGTTTTTAGCTTAATTCAATTTCATTTTGAGATCAAATGTATTCAAAATATCTGTATACATCCACTTGAATCCTTGCAAATCAAATTAAAAATAAAGTTTAAGGTGGCTCGTTACAGTGATTTTTACAATCAGTAAAGAATTGTGTGCTAGCTGGAGGTACTATCGCGCAGATCGAGTTGTTTTTAGCTTAGTTCAATTTCATTTTGAGATCAAATGTATTCAAAATATCTGTATACATCCACTTGAATCCTTGCAAATCAAATTTAAAATAAAGTTTAAGGTGGCTCGTTACAGTGATTTTCACAAACCGTATAGAATTGTGTGCTAGCTGGAGGTACTATCGCGCAGATCGAGTTGTTTTTAGCTTAGTTCAATTATATTTTGAGATAAAATATATTCAAAGTATCTGTGTCCACCTGAACCCTTGCGAGACTGATTTTCACAAACCGTATAGAATTGTGTTCCTTTTGGCCTGAAGGAATATGCTCTAGGCTTTTCTAACGACAACGTTAATTTGTATTAGCTATGAACATGTACATTTAAATAGTGCAATTTCTTGGTTTTCAAGCGGTTTTTCATACGAGAACGTTAAATGAATTAGCTATGTACATTTATATTATAGGATGGTGCAATTTCTTAGTTTTAAAGCGTCAATTTTGGTTTTAAAATACGATCCTATAATATAATTAGATTTTCTAATGCAACGTTTACTGACTAGATAAACAAGCTCTTATTATTTACTATGAAAAGTTTATAAAGGTCATTTTAAGGCACGTTTCGGGTGCACATAAGCTTTTGTTAGTTTTTCCCTTCGTGTGTCCTCAACTTATAATTAGTATTTCTAATGGCAACTATAACTGACTTGCTAAACAAGCTCTTACTGTTTACTATAAAGGCCACGTTTAAGGCACGTTTGTTAGTATTTCCCTTCGTGTGTCCTGATCTCTGAGTGTCATTGTCATGCTCATATTCAAATCTATTCTGACATTTTTAGTTACAAAAACAAACACCTTCTTCTTATTAGGGATTACTGGTGTGTCAAGCTTGGTTCTTGGTCACGTTTTAGGGTTTTATTAAAAATCAAAAACAAAGATGATGCAATAAAGAACATAGGTGGGTGTGAATACAATTTTCATTGCAAGACTTTCAACGGAGCGCGCGAGACCTACACCCTTTCCCAACACAGCGGTCAAACGACTACGCATGAGTGGCAAAATTTTCACAACAGTACATTTGCCATTGTAAACCGATTAGGAATTTCGGACTACATGTACAGTGTTTGAAGTCGATTTATAAGAAATTCCCTGTATATATAAGCTTGAAGTTTCGTGTACATAACCTTTGTTATATTTTAAAGCTACCATGAGTATATACTTTTGTATTTTTGTTTATATTTTGACAAAAAAGCGATGAAAGTCGTACACTCCATCGTTTTTTACAGAGTCCGTGCGAAAGTCAGGTTGGTGTACCGGATCGTGCTGGATCAGTTTACTTGTTTTTTTCGCGCATGCGTATTCTTTTAACCGCTGTGTTCACTTTCCTAAAAACTTGTCAACCGTGAAAAGCCTACAAGCAAGCTAGTGGTGAAAAGGATCATGGATCAGTTCAGAAACTTAATGTACATTTAATTCTTGTTGTCTAATGGGCTTTTATAACACGACGGCCATGCTTATTCTCATGCGAGCGAAAACCTTTGTTTGAAACGTTCTGAAACGCATGTAAGCGAGGGCAAGGGAACCCAACGGTGATTCAAAACCTATTGTTTCAACCAATATGGCGGCCCATGAGGTTAAAATAGTAATCAGTCAAAAACATTGACAAGTGTAGCGATGTTGCCATGAAATCCCTGAGTTCTAGTAAAGTATACATAGGTTACCCATAGTCCCTTGCGCTCCTAGTGATTTCTCAAAAACACATTGACAAGTATGGTGATGTGGCCATGAGCTCTATACATATGTTATCCATATAAAGGTGTTTGAAACGATAAATATATCTCTCTGTTTTCATTTGGGCGCGTCGTTCTTGTCTTGCATGTCAAATTACAATGAAGTGGAGCGATTGCGGGTGTTGGAAGAAAAAAAGAACGTGTTAGTTTGGAAGTGTTAAAGAAAAACCAAAGCTGTTGAGGTGAGTTCTGGTGATAATTACTTTACTTTTTATATATTCATCGACGAAGGGCTAAAGCTCGAAACGTCAGTAAATTTAACTTAACATTTTTTACAGTGTTACAAATTTCATTCTATTGCCTATCGTTTATACAAACATCGACGCAGCCTATACTAGTTTACTAGCTAGTTTCTATTTCTATTTTTTACGGTGTTACAAATTTCATTCTATTACCTAGCTATCGTTTATATCAAACACCGACGCAGCCTATACTAGTTTACTCGCTAGTGTCTATTTCTATTTTTTACGGTTTTACACATTTCATTCTATTACCTATCGTTGATATCAAACACCGACGCAGCCTATACTAGTTTACTCGCTAGTTTCTATTTCTATTTTTTACGGTGTTACATATTTCATTCTATTTCCTATCGTTTATATCAAACACCGACGCAGCCTATACTAGTTTACTCGCTAGTTTCTATTTTTTACGGTGTTACAAATTTCATTCTATTACCTATCGCTTATGTCAAACATCGACGCAGCCTATACTAGTTTACTCGCTAGTTTCTATTTTTTACGGTGTTACAAATTTCATTCTATTACCTATCGCTTATGTCAAACATCGATGCAGCGTATACTAGTTTACTCGCTAGTTTCCATTTACTTTACTCTTGTGAAGGACGTTTTGAAGACGACATTACCTTGTTTGATTTAGAACGGTGCTTACAACAATACATATAAGATATACATATGCCGGAATGCACTTATTTAAGTTTTCACAAATAAATTACTATCTTAAAAATAGCTATATACATTAACAATAGACAATAAAATAGAAATATTAAAATATATCAAAGCAAATCTATGTATTACTGTAGGGCAAAGGATGATCAGAACAACTAACTGATTATAGCTCTCCAATCGACAGAAAAAACGAACGGTCAAACCAGACCGAGTAGAGCTTGGAACCATATGAAGTCTGAAGGTCGGTGTGTAGAAAAAAGAGTTTTAAGTTTATTTACAAAAATATAAAATCGTCGAAATTAAGAAAACAAGGATCCACTTCTCACGGTCAAGCCAGTGCGAGTAGAGTCTGGAACTAGCTCTCAGTCCATCACGGTACAATCCGGTAAACATAGTTTGTACTGGCCATGCCAACGCAAGTCTTGGACCCAGGCTCACACGGTTTGTAACCAGGTCCTATGCATTTATTGGAGGCTCCATTTCTGTTGTATGAGGTTAGGGCACTCTTTCCCGACCAACATTCCCCTGAAACAAATTAAAATACAATATGTTCTTTCTAAGAAATCGATAAAAATATATGATATATTAATAATATTGTCTCGGGCATGAATTGTATGTGAGTTGAGATTTTCTCTCTCAAATGCCACGAGGGAGTAATCCAGTTTTCCCCTCTTCATAAAGATCAACATGTAAGCAGAGTTGTGTGTTGTGTGTTGTGCAGGTATTGAGTGTGAGCGAGGCTCAAGGAAGACCACCGATGGGGAGTGATGCTGGGTTGTAAACATACATATATACGATTTTCAAATCAAAATGTGATCTTATAGACAAATTAAAATCGGCTAACGCGTTGCTATGTACGTTTCCACCCAATTCAAATCTTTTGGGAATTTTGGGTATTATTATTTATTATGTATTTCATTGTTACATGGAAAATGTTTGGAACTAAAGTTTTTATTCCCAGAGGTTTGGAATTGAATGGAAACGTACATAGTAATTTGTTAGCCGATTTGGTCTATTACCATAGAACTGCAGCCCAAAGACATCATAGTTGAACTCCTTAGTCTGTTTGGCACATCGACAGATGATTTCATGAACATAGTTATCCCAGTTCTGCCAGTCAATCCTTTTCCCATTGAACACTGGACTAGTCGAGTCTCTCTCGGTCAGGATTAGTTCAGGTATTGGCCTGGGTAAGACCAAGTCGTCATGGTAACACCCAACGGCTTCAAACTTGACATCACATGCTAATGATATGATAGAGCTTTTAAAACATTGCATATAAATACATAATATTGTTTTGGGAAAGATGTTTTGTTTCTGTGCTTTTGACAGGCATTTGATTTTTGATATTTTTGATATTTGTCATTATATTTTAGTTAATGTACTTAATAATTAAATTATGACGTCATATAGGTACTAAAATACTAACGTGGTGCCCAAATTTATGACGTGAATTAGGTCTGATATGTGACGTAGTACACATACTTATGACGCAGAAGACTTACTTGTGACGTGGTATAAATACTTATGGAGGGAAATACCAATGTGACGTAGTACAGCTAGTTTACATGACGTGAAACTTACATGTGACGTAGTACTCATACGTACGATACACATGCTTATGACGCAGTATATGACGTATATAAGACTAACATGTGACGTAGTACGCATATTAATCATGACGTATATAAGACTAACATGTGACGTAGTACGCATATTAATCATGACGTATATAAGACTAACACGTGACGTAGTACTCATATTAATCATGACGTATATAAGACTTACATGTGACGTAGTACTCATACGTACGATACACATGCTTATGACGCAGCCGATATGACGTATATAAGTCTTACATGTGACGTAGTACGCATATTAATCATGACGTATATAAGACTTACATGTGACGTAATAAACATAGTTAGCCGCTACTTCACCAACACAGTGCAGGCTTTTAGGAGGACATGCTGTAAATTTGTTAGTAACACACCGTTCGGTTGATCCATCTCGTCTGTAACTACTTTCTCCCTCACCACTCCAGCACTCACCTACAAAATACATCGCAAATTAATACTCGGTTTCATGTTATTCATAGCTCAGGCTATGCTTCGATAGCACGTGATATATTATTTTTTATTTATATAGTGCATCCCTTGGTAAAGCAATGGAATGCAAGCATCAACAAACAGTAGAAATATTACGGGTTTTATCTTCATAAAGCTATAAACAGAACCGACAATTGGCGTCATATATGCTTTTGTGGTGTGTCAGCCTTCGTATGATGCAAAAAGCAATAAGCTAAATATAGTAATTTCTACGAGGACATCGTATATTCAAATGCCTTTATCTAACATAGCTTAGCTGCTATTCTCGTTAAATTGGGTGAGTGTGAACGTCATTTTTGCTTTTCTATCGAATTTGAAAATCGAAACTGAAATGTTATTTTTTCGTGAAGTCACACTTCAGTGCTCTAATCCTACTTACCATAAGCCTGCATTCCAAATATTTTATACTTGCTGTCAAACGACCTTTCTGCACAGCGGCATATCATCCCTTCCATGTAATCACCCCAGCGATTGAAATCAATCACGTGACCATTGTAGGCTCGGCTTGTACGGTCATGCTCAGTAGACATCAAAGCTGGCAGGGGTCGAGGGTTCTCTAGCTTATCGCTGAAGCAGCCAAGCTGTGTGTAAGTTATGTTGCAGGGCTCAACTGTATAAACAAAATGATTGTATATCAGCCGATTAGATTCCGAAAGATGCCGATGATCTCCGAAGGTATTCGACCGGCCTCGGGAAATTCCGATTGGAAGTTCAAATTAATAGCATAAATTCAAAATGATGACGTCAATATGATGGACACATGTCAGTCATACCTATCCTATAGACAAAGTTAGTGAACTGTTGTCCCACACAGTACTTGTCGTCTGGTTTACACGGTCTCAACTTCTTGCTGACGCATCTAGACGAATCCCCATCTCTATCGTACGTCTTGATAGCTTTAAGTCCACTCCAGCACTCGCCTGCGGACAAACGTGGACACTGACAATGACATCGTATTAAAGATACTTTGATTAGCGCACGATATTGTTTTTTTCTTTTTTTTTTAACAGGTTGAGATTACAACAGAACAATAGGCATATCTTTGATACGTTGACTGTATATACTTATTCCTAAAAAGGTTGTCGCAGCTTTTAAAAGCAGCAACCATCAAGCCAAGACCGAAATGAATGCTGGTTTTGTGCTGGTAACATATTGAAATCAGACTTGTTATCAACATAATTGATTGTAATACGATAACACGCAAGTGAAAATATTCACAATAGTGGCACTCTAGAAAACAAGTCTAATTTCAATACATTGCCTGAACAAAACCAGCATTCAGTTTGGTCTTGGATTGATGCTTGTTGTCACGACAACGGTTTTTTTAAATAGGTGTATGTACACTTTAAGTTAACGAAATATTTTCATGAAAACGTACCGAAGAATTGCAAGCTGAATATGTTATGTCCAAGTTTCTTTGCCAGGGCGGCGCATCTACAGATGAATGCAGGCATGTAGGTATTCCAGTTGATCCAATCTATATCCGTTCCATTATAAGACGGCGCGGTACGGTCACGCTCGCTCAGGATGTAGTCAGGTAGTGGGCGTGGTGGCTCCTGGTTGTCATGGAAACAGCCAACTGGTTCGAACTGTACTGAGCATGACGGTTGCACTGCAGAAAGATGAATAATAATGGGCTAGAGTAGTCTCCCCCGCAGCCGTGTTTGGTCTCGTTCCTTTCCGTATAGGGGCATGAAACGAGACTTAAAATGGCTGCGGGGAAAACTAGGGTTAGAGATGATGTTGATGAATTTGGCGGTGATGATGATTATGATGATGATGGTGTAGGTGGTGATTATGATGGTTGTGATGGTGGTGGTGGTGGTGGTGGTGGTGGTGGTGGTGGTGGTGGCAGTAGTAATGATAATGGGGGGATAGGGATGGTGATGATGCCTGTTTATTATGATGATAACGAGAATGATATAGTGATGATAGTGATTGATGATGATGATGATGATGATGATGATGATGATGATGATGGTAATGGTGATAATGATTATGATGATGACGGTGGTAGTGATTTTAAATGGTGATGGTACGTTGGTGATGATGATGACAAGTATCATTATTATTATGATTACTAATGTGACTATGATAGTGATGCTATAACGATGATTATGCATATGATAATAATAGTGATGGTGTTGGTGATTATATTAAAACCCAGTAACACAATATAGAATACAAACTATTATATCGTTAAAGATTACTGTACATACAAAGATTTATAAAAAAAAAAACTGAATAAAAAGAGTAGCGTTTTCATCATTTTTTATTTCTTTACCTAGTTTGTAAACAAAGTTAGCTCCATCTTTCCCAGCACATGTAGTATTCTTGTATTTACACTCCTTGTAGCCATGTGAAATACAGTCTTTTGATAAACCATCTCGATCAACGTCAATCAGGTTCTCGGGACCACTCCAACATTCACCTAAAAAACACGTGCACAACAAGATAGTTAGGGGCTGTTTATATGATGGCGAGTTTTCCCTGCTAGCCGGGATAACTCTGAACTCCCCGGGGAACACAAAACAATAGAGTTATCCCGGCTAGCAGGGACAACTCGCCATCATATAAACAGCCCTTTAGTAGCTTTGCAAAACGGGGAAATTTAACGGTTGTTATATTGATGATATTGACCATATATAACGTTTTCATGGTTGGAATCGAACAACCTCAGCCTCAATATATATATATATATATATATATATATATATATATATATATATATATATATATATATATATATATATATATATATATATATATATATAGCGTGTAATATATTCTTTACAGTTTGACTACAGCCCGTGAATTTTTGAAGTGTTTAATTGTTTGATAATGTGTACATTCCTTAAATTTAGCGAGCTGTATAGTCAAATTCTAAAGAATATATTACACGCTATTTCATCCCACATAATATAAAATAGAGAGATTATGACTTTGATGAAGATCATTAAACTTTTTATTGACGTAGACCCCGGCTACACGGATCCGGATACTTTTGAAACCGCATACTTTTTGATGCGAATCGGCCTATCGTCCACACGAATCCAGTGAATCCGGTCACCGAAACCGCATACTTTTACTTGAATCCTCCGGATACGCGGATTCGTGTGGACGCAAATATTTGTATGCGGTTTCAGCCGGATCGGATTCGTGTAGACGAGGCCGTAGTCAAACGCCATCATCAGAAAGTGAGATACAAATGTACACAAAGTATAAATGGAGCAAAATAACAAAGGAATTGAATAATTAACATAGTATTAAGTAAATAGGTGTGAAAGAAAAACAATGACTGAATAGTACAGCCATAGGGGACATTTATATAAAGATATATTCATTAATATATTAACATGTCAATAAAAAGAGAACCCGCAATGTCTCATGGGAAGAGGCAGTTAATAATACTGCCGAATAAACAACGGCTTTCGAGCATTCTGATTGGCTGTATTTTATATCACGTGGGATAAACAGTTGTATATTATACTACAGTGGTACCTCTATGAAGCGGTCACCCTTGGGTCTTTCCAAAGTGGCCGCTAAATAGAGGTTGGCCGCTGAATATAGAGGTTTACAATAGGTATAGGAATAGATTTGGGACTTTTTATCGTGGCCGGCTTATAGAGGGTGACCGCTTAATGGGTGACCGCTTTATAGAAGTTGGCAGCTGAATAGAGGTATAGAATAGGTATAGCAATAGATTTGGGACTTTTTATTGTGGCCGCTGAATATAGGTTGGCCGCTGAACAGAGGTATAGAATAGGTATAGGAATAGATTTGAGACTTTTTATTGTGGCCGCCTAATAGAGGTTGGCCGCTGAATAGAGGTATAGAATAGGTATAGGAATAGATTTGGGACTTTTTATTGTGGCCGCCTAATAGAGGGTGGACGCTTAATGGGTGACCGCTTAATAGAGGTACCACTGTATTATTCCTACCATAAAACTGTATGCCAAACGTCTCATATCCCTCATCAAGGGTCTTCTTTGCACATCGACAAACCAACCCCTCCATGAATGAGTCCCAGTTATTCCAATCGATATTGGATCGCTCATTCAATAATTTCTCGGGCAATGGCTTCGGCGATGGGCCATTGTCTCTGAAGCAGCCGATTGGTTCAAATTTAACACCACATGATGGATTGCTTGATAAAATACCTGCATCGATAATGATAAGAGTAAGGCTTAGAGCCCGGGCAAACGGTTTCAACATTTGCTTCAACATCTGTTCGATTTTTTTGCTTTTTTTTTTCAACTCTTTCAACATCGTTGAAAAATGTTGAATCGATGTTGAATTGATGTTTAAAGAGTTTAAAAGCGTTTTAACATTGCCATTCAACAAAATCGAACGGATGTTGAAGCAAATGTTGAAACCGTTTGCCCGGGCCCTTAGTTCAAACGTCGCATCTCACATGTGACAAATAATCTTAGTCACTTGTTGTATTGTTAATCTCTACTTTACGTGGACAACGTTTATGACATTGACTGTATACACCTAATTGCATGTAGGTTGTCACATGAAAAAAAAAACATTAGTAATTTAGCAAGAAAGGAATAACAAAAGAAAGGGTTCAGCTTGACTGATTTTGTTTTGTCTTTTAATTAACTCCTTTCCCACTAAATTACAAAAGTCAGGACAACGTTCTTGCAATAACCGGTAAGCCCCGATTAAACGGGCCCAACATGTTGGACCAACATGGTTGCTCCAACATGTTGGGCCCGTTTGGATGATGTTTGATGAAACTCATCCAACATTTCTTTTGTTCTCGCGTGTTCAACAAACCGTATCGCAACAGTGTTGGCCAACCATGTTACGTGCGTTTGCACGGGCCTTTACTATAAGCTAATTATAAAAGGGCATTGACTGTGGAATCCATTGATCTGAGATTAATCGACGTATTACAATGGATGATTTACGTCAGCGTCAGTATTACTCGCCTTCTTTCTTTTGTGAAATAATTAGTTGAACTAAAAGAGTTACGAAATCTGAATAATAAAGAGAAGCTTTAAAGCATTCTGGTAATGGTAGAAAAACGGCGCCATTATAAAAAGAGTCATTGAATGTAATAACTGAAGTGATCGACACTTTGACATCCATCACGTCAAACTATGCAAATGTTTACTGATCGAAAATAACTCTTGTACGCTCTATTCGACTTTTTGTACTCCGAAGTAGCTCTGGCTGATTTACAGAGCGAAGTGTAAAAGTATTTTCTACTGAACAAGTCCAAAAAACAATATTTAAATCTCTGAATCATCATAACGAATTTTGCTACTCCAACGAAACTTTAGCTGATTTACAGCGCGAAGTGTAAAAGTATTTTCTACTGAACAAGTCCAAAAATGAATAATTAAGTCTCTGAAATCATCATAACTTTTTTGCGACTCCACCGAAGATTTACTGCTATTAAAAATATTTTCTAAATTGACATGAAGTCCAAAGGAACAATCTTTAAAGCTCTGAATTCGTCATAGCGACCTGTTACTTTCTTTTCGCTGCTGATTTCATACCAAGAAAAAACGACAAGAGAAAACGACTTAAAAAGTTACGAAAATATAGTTTAAACATTTTGACAGGCTTTGAACCGTATCATGATTTGTTTGCTTTTAACAGCTAATAAAATTAACCTCAAAGTTTCAATCAACTAAAAGACGATTACTTCCTATAGCTACAAGTCTTAGATACAAATTCCATAAAATAATGTTTATGTAGATGCATATACTAATGGTTGCATGGTTTTACCTTTTTACAATGAGGACAATCGAACCGTGAACACTTTTAGTTTTTGTGTTGCTTTTTTAACCCACATTCCATGAGCGAATACAATAGAAATAAGATTCATTATGAACACTTAGTGTATTTGAACTCACTGCTTCATTTTTAGAGGTTTTGAAGAATTAGAAGGTTCAGAAAATAATGAATAACATGAAAAAAGTCAAGTGTTCACGGTACAAGTTTCCTTCCTGACTGACATCGAAATTTGCATGGTTTAAAAGTTATGCGAAGTGCAAACAACATTCCGAGACATGGTTTCCAATACGACCTCGTTCGCACTTACGGGTATATATAGTAGAATTACTATTATCTTTTACGATGTGTATTGGTCACCGCCATCGGCTGAATATTTTTGAGAAGCGTTTCCTGCTAGCAGTAAGCGATTCCTATTCCTACACCGTACCCGTTAACAAGGGGCATCTACTTTCGACATGTATCTGTATGAGTATTACTTTATAAGTGAATGTTTATCTTTTCTGATAATTTGTGAATTCGGAACATTTTTTGCTGCGGGCTCACACTATACGAATTTGAGATGATAAGTTGTAAAAGTGCTTGACTTTTTCTCAATATACTTGCTGACATATTTGTGGAAAGCATGCAGCGCCATTACTAACGGTTTACAATCATGACAGTTTTACATGAGAAATGTGGAGGACTTATCGGACTATTATTGACGCGTACATTGCTGCCACGCAATTTACAATCATGACTGTTTTATAAGATATTAAGAGGTTTATAGTCAAGACAGTTTTACATTAGAAATACGGAGGACTTATCGGACTGCTATTACGGTGCACATTGCAGCCACGCAGTTTACAATCATAACAGTTTTACATGAGAAATATGGAGGACGGCGTATATACAATGCAGCCACGCAATTTACAATCATGAAAGTTTTCCATGAGAAATCGGACTGCTATTACGGCGCACATTACTGATTGGAGCCAAGTATAGTTTATAACTGAATGATATGAGTTATTAATTTCTATAATGCCACCGCAGAAACCATACTGTTGTTTGTCAGAAGCTGACAATGCCATACTCAACAATCGAAGAATGATTATAAAAAGTGATGTTTTGGACTAACCTTTGATTTCTGTCACAATCAAAAGCAGCAGAATAATTTTTGAAGCCATTATGTCCGCTGATTGAATGGATTTGGTTACTGTTCTCCTCTGATTTCTCTCTTGAACTCTGGTCGCTCTGTTTGCAATGTTTGTGGAGCAATGATTATTGAACCACTATGACGTAAAAACCGAAATTCCGTGATTTTATGAGATGACATTTTATGAATAATTTCTATAATCATTAATTAAAAGATTATATTCCTTTGAAAAAGCTGAATTGTCGCTTTTAATGATTAATTGACTCTGTTATATAGGATTATTTCTTATTGTTAAGATTTTTGTTTAATAATTTTATCTTTGAATTCTGAATGCTTATGGTTTTTTACACCGAGTTCAAAAAGGTTGTCCAAGGTGATTAATTGATTCAGGTGTATAGGATTATTTATTATTGTTAAACTTTTTGTTTAATCGTTTTATCTTTGAATGCTTATGGATATTTTACACCGAGTTCAAAAAGGTTGTCCAAGGTGATAAATTGATTCAGGTATATAGGATTATTTCTTATTTTTAAGCTTTATCTTTAATGGTTTTACCTTTGAATGCTGAATGCTTATGGTATTTACACCGAGTTCAAAAACGTTGTCCAAGGTTTTGATTCAGTTGTATAGTTTTTTGTTTAATGGTTTTACCTTTGAATGCTGAATGCTTATGGTATTTTACACCGAGTTCAAAAACGGTTGTCCAAGGTGATTATTTGATTCAGTAATATAGTTTCTTGTTGTTATAATTTTATCTTTGAATGCTGAATGCTGAATGCTTATGGATATTTTACACCGATTTCAAAAAGGTTGTACAAGGTGACAGGCATTGGAAATGGAGAAGAACACGAAGGCTTTTGTTGCCAAATTATTGACCAAATCTACTGACAGTTGGTATTTAAACGACATACACTGATTTCATATAGTTAGCCATGATCATAGTTAGGTCATTTCCCATGCAAAGGATCATGGTCATTATGGCCTAAACACAAAAAAGAATTAAAGAAATAGTAAACGCGCGCGCGTGCTGTGTGTATTTATTTTAAAATATCAAAATATGAGTTCCAGGTGATCTCCCTTCGAAGCGTGCAAAGGATTGTTTGTCAAAACGAACAGTTCCAAAATGGCTGCTCGAGACCGCAACAATTTCGGTTACTTTTAGACATTTGTTTTGTTCTTTTCTTGTTCGTTTTTTTTTTTTATTTTATTTTTTTTTATTGCTGATAGAGCAGCAGAGATCTTTTGTTGTCCAAGTTACATATAATGTTTTCATGTAAAGTTATATATAGAGGTATTTATAGAGGGTCAATACGGGAAACAACTCTCTCGAACGATGCCATTTTGGAACTGTTGACGAAGTGACAGAAATACTACTGATTGGCTTATCCAATGTCGGAAGTGCGCACGGGAAATCCCCTGGTTCCCCATTGGCTCAAATCGATCACGTGGAGTGCTGTAGTTCGTCGATAACGCACGCTCAGCGAACTCAATTTTAATATCAAAAAACTTTTCGTTCGTTCTTTATCGGCAAATACAGTCACTTGCTGGCTGTTCAATAAGCTCGAAATTTCTCCATACTGCACCAGGCCTAGTATTTAAAATTTTTCGTTCAATGAACAAAAACAATAAAATAACTATTTGAAATCACGTATTTTGATTGGTTGAGACGCGTGCTTTATGATCAATTTCATTTTATAAAAGAAATAGAAAACTTGCTTTCTGTGCTGTATGCAGTTATAAAGCACTTGGGGATTGTCAGAACACTCCGCTTCGCGTCGTCAGTGCTTCTCTTAACACTTCTCTCTTGTTCTGACAACCCCGCGTGCTTTATAACTGCACACAGCACGCGCGCGCGTTTTCTATTTCTTTAATTCAGAACACTTCACACTGGTATTTCAATTGCAAGATTTATTTATTTTGTCATATTATTCATAAACTTTATCTATCACATGTAATTTATAATAACATTTGATCTTTTAATTTAAAATTGATTACATGTTTAATCCTTTATTATGTTTTTTATAGCCTTATTTGGTTGATGCATATCTTTTCTGAAGTTAACACATCGGGAACTAGGGAAAAAATTATAAGGGTGCTGCACATGCGCATCAACACAAGCCAAACTGGTTCCTCATAAACAATAAACCGGTTTGGTAACTGGTTTGTGGTTTATACTATAATACCAATTACTTGATTAAAACTAGTTTGTCAAGCTTTACACGTTAAACAGACAGGATTTAACATTTCATTTTTTTTAAACTGGCTGTGATAAACTTAAAAAGCAGGTTTAACAAGTTTAAAACAAGTTTTGAAAACGAGTTGCGGAGAGAATTTAAAAAAAAAACAATTACCACAAAAGTTTAAAACAGGTTCATCATGTTATAAAACAGGTTTAAAACAGGTTTAGCGAATTTAAATTTCAATTTATTAAGGTTCAGCATCAAAATGGGCCAAAAATGTGCTAACTTCAGGGTGGATATTCCTTGGTTTAGGCCAAGTCACGGAAAGGAAATTTTGCTGGAATGAATGACCTCTTTTTACCACCTCCACTTGATGTTACATTGATCTTGTAGACATAGTTTGAGAGAGAGTCTGGACCTGAGCACATCTTAGAGCCTGCTGAACATGAGGAGTCGGCATCACCCTCTCGACAGCTTCCAGAAGAGCCATGTTTGTTGTAGTTTTCTGAGACGATGTCACTGTAACAATCACCTTGAAGGATAATAAAAACAGACGGACTATTAGATAATTGATGAGGGGGGAGGAGGGAGGGGGAGGGGTATTGCAGGATTCCCAAAGATAAAAATATCGAGCATAGCTTTAACCTTGAAAAACCTTGAAGAAAATACTATATTTATTTTTATTTTTATTTTTATTTTAACATATTTGACCAAATTGACACTGATAAATAATAGTAATATATAAACAGAAAGGGAAACAAAAATGGTCAAAAGGGTGTGTGCAAAACGGGACATACCGTCCCATGCTATTGGCACAACCCACAAACAATAAATAAGTAATAAAATATATATAAGAAAACAACAAAAACTACAGCTAAAAATGACGATATAATCTTAACGTAGTGTTCTATTGGTGCCAATGGCAATAATAGTAATGGCAATGGCCAATGGCAATAATAATAATAATAATAATAATAATAATAATAATAATAATAATAATAATAATAATAATAATAATAATAATAATAATAATAATAATAATAATAATAATAACTCACCATATTCATTTACTCCAAAATATTGCCAGCCCTTGTTTTTAGCAAGTCGAGCGCATTGACATGCGAATTCTGGGAAGAACTCGTTCCATTTCCCCACGACGCGCATTCTGCCATAGAAGTTAACAGAACCAGGATTTGAATTTGTCAACTCGGTGCGCAGTGCACGATCGTCTGGGTTTTCTACGTAGCATCCAACTGACTCATACGATATGTCACAAACGGGTTCATCAGCCTCCTCTAAAAGAATAGAATAGAAATATGATTTTACAAACGAATTAGGTTGTCTCTGACTAAATTTGATGATTTTTACAACAATCATATTTTTAAAGAAATACGATTTTTTTGTTTCTTGGTTGTTTCCCGTGTTAACCCTCGATAAATACATCCTTAAAATAACTTTACATTAGAAAGTTCTATGTTACTTGGACAATAAAAGTTCACTGCTGCTCTATCAGCAATAAAAAAGAATAAATTCAAAACGCAAATGCCTAAAAGTAACCGAAATTGTTTTTGTCTCGAGTCGCCATTTTGGAACTATTCGTTTTGACAAACAATCCTTTGCGCGCTTCGAAGCGAGATCACCTGGATAACATAATTTGTTGATTACGTCACACATTACGTCACTTGTTGACGAAGTCACTTACTGATTCTATAGACGTAGTTCTCGTGGTGTTCCCCCGTACATATCTCTCCTTTATCTCCGCCACATTTTTGGTAGCAGTTGTCAATGCATCCACTTGATACACCATCTCTAGCGAACGTGTTTTTACCATCAGGGTGGGTCCAGCATTCACCTAACAGATTGAGCAATAATAAAAAGAGGATATTACCACAGGGAGCCCAAGCTCATCACTTGTGCTCTTTTACAGTAAATGTATGGAGTCGCGAGATATCCTTTCGCTGTGCCTCAAATATACAATAATAAAAACTTATTGTATATTTGAGGCACAGCGAAAGGATATCTCGCGACTCCATACATTTACTGTAAAAGAGCACAAGTGATGAGCTTGGGCTCCCTGTGATATTACATGGGCGCGCGGAGATACGAATTTTATCTACGAGTGTTGAAATGATCTTTCACGAGTGAGCGCAATATTACCGTTCTTTATACCTGAATATTAAACAAAAACCTAAATGGAGGCTAACTAGATAACTTCCCAGTTTATTTAGCCTCCATGCTCAATTTCTATATTCTATAAAACATACATAATAGAAACACTCATACAAACATACCAACGAATATAGAAAGAAAAATATATGTAAAATGTATAATATAATGTAATAGTAAAAGGTATATACCAAACAGCAAAAATAAAGATTCTATTCTATTCTATTCAACACGAGAAGATAAAAATTGTCCAAGCGACCACGTAATGTTCTGTTTATTATATAATTATCAATGAAAATAAAATAAAACTTTTTTTGACACAATAAGTTTCCGTAAAGCTGTGTAACCATAGTTATGAAATCTTCACATGTGAAAATAACATGTTATTTTCACATGTGAAGATATCAAATTTTTGAAAAAGAGAAATATAGGTATTTCATTGACAATTATATAATAATAGGTATTTTTAAACAACAATACTTACAACAGACGTGTAAGTTTACAATTTACAAATATTAAATAATAATAATATATATAAATATATACACATATACATATCTAAAGGTACATTGCGCCTATAAAAACTATGAAACTATGTAGCGTAATATAAAAATTCGGTAAGCTTTCTAAAACATGAAGGCTGAAAAAATTCGATAAAATTCGATAAAATTGAATAAGGTTCTATTGTTAAAACTTCTTTTAAAACGTTCAGTTCTCACTCGACGTAAAATGAAGTTGTGTCCGCGGAAAGGAAAGGACCATTAGATAATCGACGTCAGGGGGTTGCGAGATCTCACAAAAAAAATATCGAGCAAAGCTTTAACCTTGGAAACAAATATCGTGCATAACAAAAATACATGAAAGAAATGGCAGGCCTACTCAGGGTCATAACATTGCCCAAGATCGTTCACGATCGCCCAAGATCGCCTAAGATCACCTAAAATTGCCTTAGATTTCAGGAGCCTTTTCCTAAAATCGCCTAAGATCGCCTTTATAGATTTTAGGCCTAATATCGTGCTGAAATATGATCCTGCAAAACCTTGAGGGCATAAAAAATGTCTTGCACCGAACCAGCCCCTCCGATCTCCCCTCAAATATCTAATGGCCCGTCACTATATCATAACTAAATGTAGCTTTCAGCACTTCTCCTTTTTAAAAAAGTAGAGTTTTCTATTTCTTTTATAAAATACAAATTGACATATTTGGTCAATATGCATGCAAACGCACGTGCTGTGAAAAACGCGTGCATGAGAATGCTTGAATAGACCAAATCGGCTAACGCGTTGCTATGCACGTTTCCACCCAATTCAAAACCTCTGGGATTAATAAAACCTTTTGTTCCAAACATTTTCCACGTGACATTGAAATACATAAGAGAAAGATTCTTATTCCTAAAAGATTTGAATTGCGTGGAAACATACATAGCAACGCGTTAGCCGATTAGCTCTATTGTAATATTTATTTCATAACGTACCATAAAACTGTAGGCCGAAGTATTTTCCTCCTTCCGCCAAGGCTTTCTTGGCACATCGGCACGCAAAATCAGGCAGGTACGCATCATAGCTTACCCAGTTGATATTTTGTCCACTGTAGCTTGCATCAGATGAATCCCGATCATTGAGTACGTAGTTAGCAAGGGGTCGTGCACCAGAGTTATGCTTGTCTTTGTAACACCCGACTCTTTCGAAGTTAAGACTACAACTTGTATCAACTGATATGAAAATAATGATGCTTGTCAGTGGTGAAGTCTCCGGTGGGGGCGTTATTCCCTTGTAAAAATACCGGAGAGTTGTCAGGTGAAATCCCCTGTGGGGAGGACTCCGGGGTAAAAGTATCAATATATACTCGTCGTGTCTATAGCTCTTAGGGTTAATAATCAATGATTTGCAATTGCATGGTATCAAAAATTAAATTTAACAACTCCAAATTTCTTGGTATCTCTTAGGGTGTCATTGTTTCTATTGCTCTTGTTTTATGTTTTGTGAGGTTCATTTTAGTAGAGCTTCTTTTGATACTTACTTATTTTGTAAACAAAGTTTGTCTCGTGTTTGCCAGCACAGTAACGGTCACTTGAAGAACATTCCCCGTAAGAGTCAGAAAGACATTTGGGTGATTTTCCTAACCTCGCATGGTTATGAGTACCACTATTGCCAGCCCAGCACTCACCTATACAAAGGTAAAAAAAAAATATCATGAATACAGAGGTTACCTCTGTTAAGCGGTCACCCATTAAGCGGTCACCCTCTATTAGGCGGCCACAATAAAAAGTCCCAAATCTATTCCTATACCTATTCTATACCTCTATTCAGCGGCCAACCTCTATTAAGCGGCCATTTTGAAAAGTCCCGAGGGTGGTCGCTTAATAGAGGTACCACTGTAATTAATAAGAAATTTACAACAACAAAAAACATGACCATGTTGAGTGTTACTTGGAACGACTTGCACGCAGTTGCGCGAAAACTAGTGGCATGGGTGGCATGAGTGGCCTAGCGGTGAGAGCACTGGCCTTTCACCACTGTGACCTGGGTTCGATTCCCGGCTCAGGCGACAAGTGAATAGAGTTTGTTTCATGTGTTGTTCTCTCTCATGCCACGAGGTTTTTTCTCCTGGTTATCCGGTTTTCGGCTCCCTCCGCAAAAAATCAACATGTGAGCAGAGTTGTGTGTTGTAAATATTAAATGCGCTTTATAAATCATTAAATCATTTATTATTTATTTATTTATTTTATTTATATTCTCCCTAATATTATTGCAATCATTACCATAGAATTGTATACCAAAGAGATCATATCCAAGAGCTTTAGCCCTTGCAGCACATCGACATGAGAATTCAACGATGTAGTTATTCCAGTTATACCATTCAATATCGCGGTTGCCGTAGTTGTCTTTACGGGTTTTATCTCTCTCTTGGTAGATATAGTGAGTAAGTACACGATCACTAACGGAATCTTTGAAACAGCCCACTGTTGTATAGGACACTGCACATGGCGTCGTTAGACGACACCTGTTAGAGGCAACAACGACTGCAAACAAATTGAAAAATATAAATCAATAGGTGGATCGAAACGAGTGGAAGAATAAAGTGGTCCCAGCATGGCTCCTTGAGACGACGATGTTAGAGCCAACAATGAATGTGAAATTGAGACGACAAATGAATAGATGGATGGATGGATGGATGGATGGATGGAAGTAAATGGAAGAATAAAGTGGACCTAACATGGCTCCTTGACACGACGATGTTAGAGCCAACAATATATGAATGTGAAATTTAGACGACAAATGAATAGATGGATGGATGGATGGATGGATGGATGGATGGATGGATGGATGGATGGATGGATGGATGGATGGATGGATGGATAGATGGATGGAAGCGAATGGAAGAATAAAGTCGACCCAACATGGCTCCTTGAGACGACGATGTGAGAGGCAACAATGAATGTGAAATTGAGACGACAAATGAATGAATGGATGGATGGATGGAAGCGAGTGGAAGAATAAAGTGGACCTAAAATGGCTCCTTGAGACGACGATGTGAGAGACAACAATGCTGCAATCAAGGGTTTTCATGTTTTTATACTTACTCTCTAAGACAGCAGCAATTGCCAATAGAGACAAGACCTTTATAGTCATTTTGAGGGATCACAGGATCAGCAAAACTATAAAAACAACAGAGACATAAATAGATATAGTGCTTCTTCGATTGGCCTTTTCCAAAACGAGTAAAGGTCTGGGTACTAGTTTCCCTTATTAATGTAATTAAGAAATGAACCTCATAATATAAAAGAGCAGATCAAGATATGTAAGATTTGGATGAGATTTGGTGCTTTCGGTTGGATATTGAGTGAGTTACAGCCATTCAAAACTGCCAAAATTTACAAAGGGATGTTTGGATTGGAAGGACAGGCGTCCTTCCAAACCATACATTTCCTTCTATTTTTATGCATTTTTATGAGGCTGTATCTTGCTCAGAATACAACCAAATGCAACCAAACTCAGGAATCTGAGACAACTAAATCAACGCAAGAAGTTTGACTGATGTGTAGTAAACTTTTTGTAGTTAGAGTTGTTTAAATAAACAATTTCTAAAATATTTCTGGGTGCCCACGGTTTTTCGATTCGCACTGTAACTTAACTTCACTTAAATGGAAACTAGAAAGTAAATTAGTATAGGCTGCGTCGGTGTTTGATAGAAACGATAGATAATAGAATGATATTTGTCACACCGTAAAAAAATGTTGACTTAACTTTACTGACGTTTCGAGCTTTAGCCCTTCGTCGGAGTAAAAGAGTTAGACTAAGAGAGATACTGAGTACTGATATGATTCATGTTAGCTCATTTTGCTGTTGATGTATGATCATTTGGACAAAGGAAGAATTATTCAAATTACAAAAAAATAACAAACCTTCTTGCATTCCTTTGTATACCCTCAGCAAAACCAATGACACTCACAACGAAGTTGATTGAATTAAAGACGGTGTCAAGATTTACACCTTTTAATAACGTTTTAACGGTTTGGGATTCTTGTTTGTAGATTTATTTACTTAATGACAGGTTGGTGAACTATCTTACTTTAGTAATAACTTTTAACGGTTTGGGGTTCATTTATTTGATGACAGGTTGGTGAAATTCTTATTAGATTTACACCCTTTTTAATAACGTTTTAACGCGTTTGCATGGATTCTTGTTTGTAGATTTATTTATTTAATGACAGGTTGGTGAAATTCTTATTAGATTTACAACCTTTTTAATAACGTCTTAACGGTTTAGGGTTCTTGTTTGTAGATGTATTTACTTAATGACGGGTTGGTGAAATTCTTATTAGATTTACACTCTTTTTAATAGCGTTTTAACGCGTTTGGGATTCTTGAGTGTAGATTTATTTATCTAATGATAGGTTGGTGAACAATCTTACTTTACGTTTCAAGGTTTGCATTGTTTATATCGTGATGAAATTTGCTGCAACCTGTAACACGAAATTAAAATGTCTCTCCTCTTTCGTTGGAGTTATTAACTAAAGAGCCCCTTAACTAAATGGGGAGAGAGGAATATTCCCTTGATTCTTTAAATGTTTGATTACAATACAATACAATAAAGATTTATTCCAGATGCAACTAAATAGATACATATACAAAATATAAAAGCTGAAACACTACAAAAATAACTAAAAAGGGGCATCTAGAAAGGAAGTCTTAAAAGAGGTTAGCCCTATGTAAAAACTCCCTTAAATGACAAACAAATAAACGAGCAAAGCTACAAATATACGAATAAATGGATAAATATATAGTAGAATGATAAGAAAATATATAAATAAATGGATACATCAGTCAATTAATGAATAAATTTTAGAGATTTTTTTCCCTTGTTCCCCATAAATGTAATAAATGCTTCACCTTATGTCCCCATGATCCTTAATTACCGTAGAAACAAGAGGGTTTCTTGATCTAGTATTTGTATTTATCATTTGTACGTCTGTGTTTGTTAGTAGAGGACTACCCTAGAAACTAGAGGGTTTCTTGATCTAGTATTTGTATTTATTATTTGTACGTCTGTGTTCGTTAGTAGAGTAGAGAGCTACCCTAGAAACTAGAGGGTTTCTTGATCTAGTATTTGTATTTATCATTTGTACGTCTGTGTTCGTCAGTAGAGGACTACCCTAGAAACCAGAGGGTTTCTTGATCTAGGAATTGTATTTATCATTTGTACGTCTGTGTTCATTAGTAGAGAGTTACCCTAGAAACCAGAGGGTTTCTTGATCTAGTATATGTATTTATCATTTGTACGTCTGTATTCGTTAAGTTTACAAGCGCCAAAGCAAGTCCAGGTGATCTCACTTCGAAGCGCGCAAAGGATTGTTTGTCAAAACGAATAGTTCCAAAATGGCGCCTCGAGACAGCAAAGATTTCCATTACTTTTAGGCATTTGCGTTTTGTTTTTATTCTTTTTTATTGCTGATAGACCAGCAGAGAGCTTACTTACATAGATTGTTTTAATGTACAGTTATGTTAAGGACGTATTTATAGAGGGTTAACACGGGAAACAACTCTCACGAACCACGCCATTTTGGAACTTTGGGCGATGCGAAAAAAATTCTTCTGATTGGCTAGCCTGAAGTGCGCGTGCGCAATCAACTGGTAGTAAATAACCTCTGATACCATTTTAAGAAATGGCCGCTAATGATTTACAGTCGTTCTCAGTCACGCGTGCACTGGTTTATTTAAAACATTGCCGTCTAAACTTGATTTTGGTGGACGTCAATAGATGTATTTCCAAGGCAACACGTACCTGAAAATGTCCGTTGCAGATTAGCAATAAACTCGTAAGTAGAGTTTCTACCCGTAAAATGAGGGTTTTAGGATTATGGATTATTAGGGGTTTTTAGAGCAGGGATATGGATTATTGACCAAAAAGTTTAAGGATTATGGATTATTTTTGCAGCATTTAGGACCAATTGAGGATTTAGGATTACTCGTTTGTAATTTATTTTTGGTAAATCATTATTTTCAATGTAGGATTACCGATTATTTATGAACTTCAATCAGGATTATGGATTATTTAGACCCCCCCCCCCCCCCCCCCCCCCCCCCCTACCCCACGAAACCCCATAAATAAAGTTCGTAAAGCTAATTAGTCGCCGTTCCGCAACGGGCAATTTTGGCTGAGTTTCCTTGGAAATATCGTTGATGTTTTCTGGTGAACTGGCACGTGTGACTGAAAACGGCTGTAATGTTCAACTAGCTCCGCTCGTAATTAGTAAGGCCATCGATCAATTCCCCTCTAATGGTGTCCTCGACTGCCCGATCGATAAGACAGCCAGGGGCGCACTAGATGTTCTAAAAGGTGATTTGTAACTTTAAAGAGCAAATATAACGAAAGATTGGAATGTATGTTTAGATAGAAAAGCAAACACCGGATAAGCACTGTTATAAACGCACTAAAAGCCCGGGGGGTGGCTTTTCCTTTTGTCCAAATGGAAGGGGTGATCGACGGTCGATTTCGCAAAAAGAGCCCTTCAAGGTACGCATAAATATTTATTTATTTATTTATAAGGCTTTCCACATGTGTGGGAGACCACAACAACAGAGCTAGGCTCCAAAAATGAGTGGCTGAAAGAGAACTGTCATAACCTTGTTGATAAATCTCAACCCATAATAGGTATCACTACGACTGTGCGGTGTTGTAAGCTTTTTTAGTATCAAAGCCAGGTGAAAATGACCCTTACAGGTACAGAATCATGTTACGTAATTGTCTGTTGAGCAAGAACACGATAAAGCCTGGTTTTCACTAGCGACGCAACGCAAGCGCAAACGCAAGCGCAAACACAAGAGTTAATTTTAGAGTGAAAACGAGACGTGAATAAGCGCAAGCGCATGCACACTATTTACTAGTGCCACGCGCAAGCACAAGCGCAAACGTAAGAAAAAAGGAAAATCTTTGATATCTTGCGCTTGCGCTTGCGTTATCACTGCGTCAAACGGTTTTCACGAGGAAATAAGGTCTCTTGTGCTTGCGCTTGTGTTTACACTTGTGCTTGCGTCGCTAGTGAAAACTAGGCTTAAGGACCCTAATAGATACGCACAGGGAATGTTTTCAACCCGTTAAGTGAGCGCCGATCACCCCTACCACTTGGACTTTTTGAAAAGAATAAGAATCATAATCATTTAAAAGAAAATCAAAAATGATATACAGAAAAAAGGGAAAACTTGTGAAGAAATTACCTTGATTTTCTCAGAAAAGAAAACAGAAAATCAAATCAAATCAAAAATAATTTAAAGAAAATAGACATAACCTTGATTCTCTCAGAAAAGAAAATCAAAAATAATTTAGAGAAAAAATGATAGCTGAACTTTTGAAGACATTATATTAATTTCTCAGAAACGAAAATCAAAAATACTTTACAGAAAAAAAGAAAAACTTGTGAAGACTTTACCTTGATTTTCTCAGAAAAGAACATCAAAGATAATTTATAGAAAAAAAGAAAAACTTGTGAAGACTTTACCCTGATTTTCTCAGAAAAAGAAAATTAAAAAATAATTTACAGAAATTTACCTTAATTTCTCAGAAAAAAAAATCAAAAATAATTTACAGAAAAAAAAGAAAAACCTATGAAGACATTACAAAAACAATTTACAGAAATTTACCTTAATTTCTCAGAAAAGAAAATCAAAAAAAATTACAGGAATTTACCTTTAGTTTCTCAGAAAAGAAAATAATTTAAAGAAAAAAGGATAAACTAGTGAAGACATTACCTTGATTTTCTCGGAAATACTCCTTCTATTCACCACGACGACAGGCCAGTATGTGACTCAATGTCTCGCAAGTTTGTTCTTTTATTGTGCCAAGGTGCAAGATTAAATCACTATGTCATCACAATAAATAACGGTAATTAATGCGGGTATCTATTTAGCGTGAATGACCCACGCAAAATCAAGGTGCTTTGCTAGGTTAAGCCGGTAATGATCAGTCATTATGACTGCTCGTAGAGAAACCCAATCAGCGCATGCGCAAAGGTAATAATTGTGGAAACAGTGACTAGTTGGAAAAACAAATGTATTATGGAGCTAGATCGCGTGAGTGGGAAACCAGAGTTGTTGTTAGAGTTGTTTAGGTTGTTGTTTTTGTTGTTTTTTGTTATTGTTAAAGTTGTTTTGTTGTTGTTAGAGTTATTTGGTTGTTGTTGTTGTTAAAGTTGTTTTGATTGATTGATTGATTGATTAACTTTATTTAAACGTTTTCAAAAGTATTGACAAAATACACCAGTTTAGCAACGCTAATCTTACACTGGGCCTTCTTTGTTGTTTTTAGAGATGTTTTTAGAGTTGTTTTTGTTGTTGTTAGAATTGTTTTTGTTGTTGTTAGAGTTATTTTGGTTGCTGTTTTTGTTGTTGTTAGAGATGTTTTTAATTTGTTGTTGTTAGAGTTGTTTTTGTTGTTTTTAGAGTTATTTTTGTTGTTGTTAGAGTTGTCTTTTGTTGTTGTTAGAGTTGTTTTCTCTCTTTGTTGTTTATTTGTTCATTCATTTATTCATTCGTTCATTCGTTTATTTATTTATGAGGCTACCATCAAAAAAAGCCAACGTCAATATATAGGCCATATTTTTCATGTTTGTTTAAAAGAAAAAATATTATAATGTAAACGGCTTTGATGTGGGCTGTAATTAATTGATAAAACTTTTTAATAAATTAAATCCGTTTCGAAATTCATCAGGATTCTAGAACATTAATGAGTTTTAAAAAAGATCAATAAATCATTCAGATTTAATGATAGTTTAATTAAATGAAACCACACACAAATGTTTACATTTACAGTTTTAAATATCTATTTTCGATTTTTAATTAGTTGGTAAAACTCCTAATTAATTAAATCCATGAAGATTGTAATCAGAGCAGGTGGGATAATGTCTCTAGAAACTATGTACACTTGCTTTGATTTCTAGCCCCAACACGGTTTGTTTGACTCCTAGTCCAAAGCAATTAAACAACACGGTTTACACTCTCAATGCCTTGTTTTCTAGAAGTAAAGCTTTAACTCCTAGGTAAAACCTCTAATTAATTAAATCCATGAAGATTGTAATCAGAGCAGGTGGGATAATGTCTCTAGAAACTACGTACACTTGCTTTGATTTCTGCCCCAACACGGTTTGTTTGACTCCTAGTCCAAAGCAAGACGGTTTACACTCTCAATGCCTTGTTTTCTAAAAGTAAAGCTATAACACCCAGTATAGGAAGTAGACGTTATAACAATTTTGTTGTTTTGTTCGCAAAGAGTAGGGGAATGCCGGTTTCTTGCAATCATGATTGTCCACTACTAGTACTGGCAATATGCGGCGTAGTATCAAATATAGCTCTTGAAGAATCCCTTCTCTTCTCTTCTCTTCTCTTCTCTTCTCTTCTCTTCTCTTCTCTTCTCTTCTCTTCTCTTCTCTTCTCTTCTCTTCTCTTCTCTTCTCTTCTCTTCTCTTCTCTTCTCTTCTCTTCTCTTCTCGTCTCATCATGAAAAAATAACGTTTTTCTATAGGCTATTAATTCGGCCCTCGAAATTAAAGTACCATTTTCGTATTAGTAGCATTCAGAAGTAGAAAGCAACGGTGCTATGTCTACATGTGTACATGTGTCGTTATAAGGTAAATAGGAATAGAAAATGTCATGACGGTGTTAATAGCTTTTAGGATTGTTTAATAGGTTTGCAAAGAGATGGCATAACTGATATAAACACGCTAAGGACCATGAATTCAATGTTTGATCACCACAAAATAAACTGAAAACGCAAAGCCATGGTCTCGATGGACTAAAAGATAACGATAGGTAATATAATGAAATTTGTAACACCGTAAAAAAAGGAAATAGAAACTAGCTTTTTTGATTGATTGATTGATTGATTAACTTTATTTAAACGTTTTCAAAAGTATTGACAAAATACACCAGTTTAGCAAAGCTAATCTTACACTGGGCCTTCTTTGTTGTTTTTAGAGATGTTTTTAGAGTTGTTTTTGTTGTTGTTAGAGTTATTTTGGTTGTTGTTTTTGTTGTTGTTAGAGATGTTTTTAATTTGTTGTTGTTAGGTTGTTTTTGTTGTTTTTAGAGTTGTTTTTAGAGTGTTTTTGTTGTTGTTAGAGTTGTTTTTTGTTGTTGTTAGAGTTGTTTTTTTGTTGTTGTTAGAATTGTTTTTGTTGTTTTTAGAGTTGTTTTTGTTGTTTTTAGAGTTGTTTTTGTTGTTGTTAGAGTTGTTTTTTGTTGTTGTTTTTGTTGTTGTTATTGTTTTTGTTTTTTTGTTGTTGTTAGAGTTGTTTTTAAAGTTGTTTTTAGAGTTGTTGTTGTTGTTGTTTTTGTTGTTGTTAGAGTTGTTTTTTGTTGTTGTTAGAGTTGTTTTCTCTCTTTGTTGTTTATTTGTTTATTCATTCATTCATTCATTCATTCGTTTGTTTATTTATGAGGCTACCATCAAAAATAGCCAACGTCAATATATAGGCCATATTTTTCATGTTTGTTTAAAAGAAAAAATATTATAATGTAAACGGCTTTTATGTGGGCTGTAATTAATTGATAAAACTTTTTAATAAATTAAATCCGTTTCGAAATTCATCAGGATTCTAGAACATTAATGAGTTTTAAAAAAGATCAATCAATCAATCAATCAGATTTAATGATAGTTTAATTAAATGAAACTACACACAAATGCTTACATTTACAGTTTTAAATATCTATTTTCGATTTTTAATTAGTTGGTAAAACTCCTAATTAATTAAATCCATGAAGATTGTAATCAGAGGAGGTGGGATAATGTCTCTAGAAACTACGTACACTTGCTTTGATTTCTAGCCCCACAGGATTTGTTTGACTCCTAGTCCAAAGCAATTAAACAAGACGGTTTACCCTATCAATGCCTTGTTTTCTAGAAGTAAAGCTATAACTCCTAGGTAAAACCTCTAATTAATTAAATCCATGAAGATTGTAATCAGAGCAGGTGGGATAATGTCTCTAGAAACTACGTACACTTGCTTTGATTTCTAGCCCCACACGGTTTGTTTGACTCCTAGTCCAAAGCAAGACGGTTTACACTCTCAATGCCTTGTTTTCTAAAAGTAAAGCTATAACACCCAGTATATGAAGTAGACGTTATAGCAATTTTGTTGTTTTGTTCGCAAAGAGTAGGGGAATGCCGGTTTCTTGCAATCATGATTGTCCACTACTAGTACTGGCAATATGCGGCGTAGTATCAAATATAGCTCTTGAAGAATCTCTTCTCTTCTCTTCTCTTCTCTTCTCTTCTCTTCTCTTCTCTTCTCTTCTCTTCTCTTCTCTTCTCTTCTCTTCTCTTCATGTAAAAATAACGTTTTTCTATAGGCTATTAATTCGGCCCTCGAAATTAAAGTACCATTTTCGTATTAGAAGCATTCAGAAGTAGAAATCAACGGTGCTATGTCTACATGTGTACACGTGTCTTTATAAAGTAAATAGGATTAGAAAATGTCATGACGGTGTTAATAGCTTTTAGGATTGTTTAATAGGTTTGTAAAGAGATGTCATAACTGATATAAACACGCTAACGACCGTGAATTCAATGTATGATCACCACAAAATAAAGAAAACGCAAAGCCATGGTCTCGATGGACTAAAAGATAACGATAGGTAATATAATGAAATTTGTAACACCGTAAAAAAAAAAAAAAAAAATAGAAACTAGCGAGTAAACTAGTATAGGCTGCGTCGGTGTTTCATATAAATGATAGGTAATAGAATGAAATTTGTAACACCGTAAAAAAATAGAAACTAGCGAGTAAACTAGTATAGGATGCGTCGGTGTTTGAAATAAACGATAGGTAATATAATGAAATTTGTTACACCGTAAAAAATAGAAATAAAAACTAGCGAGTAAACTAGTATAGGCTGCGTCGGGTGTTTGATATAAATGATAGGTAATATAATGAAATTTGTAATTCCGTAAAAAATAAAAATATAGAAATTAGCGAGTAAACTAGTATTGGCCGCGTTGGTGTTTGATATAAACGATAGGTAGTAAAATGAAATTTGTCACACCTTAAAAAATGTTGACTTAACTTTACTGACGTTTCGAGCTTTAGCCCTTCGTCGAAGTAAAAGGACTTTACTTTACCTTAATTTATTTCAAATTAAACAATTTTTAGAAGTTTTACATGATTAAAAGAGAAATTTCAAAATTACGTTTTTTGGTACTTCAAAACCCATATCAACACTATCAAAATTAAAATCACAGTCTCTAAGCAGACCGAGAATATCAGTAGCTAATTGCCACTTAACCATGCTCTCGACAACCCTTACTTCTCAAGGACGGAAGCGTTAACGATAGGAAATGACTAGAATAGCTAGAAAAACCGTTAGGAAAAACCACTCAAAATAAAAAAAATGGACAGTAAAAATATAAATAACAGTAACTATATAGCAAATGATGGTAGGAAGAGTATGTAAAACTAGAAAACCCGTTCACGATAGAAAATGACGGTAGAAATTGTATTTAAAGCTAGAAAAACCGTTAGGTCACTTAGTAAAAACAACTATAAAAAATCGAGATAGTAAAAATATAAATAACAGTAATTATTATATGGATAGTAGTGTTTTACCAGAAACTAAAACACTCGTCGTATTTTCCATATTTTCACTAGTGAAGATATGAAAAAGTAATGTACCAAAAAGTCCCGGATGTACGTACGCGTCAAATCAAAACAACTTTCCCGCCCATTTCTCGTCGCTTGTTCGCTGAATTAAACATGGCGGCTCGATTTGTAGAAGTCTCAGAGGAAGACTTTGCTAAATATCCAAAAGAAAATGAGAACCAAAACACAATAAAGAAAACAGAATACGACCTTCGAATATTCAGGGAATACATGACCTCTATAAACGTTATGAAAAGAAGAAAAATAATCGTCGAATCTTCCAGGGAGGAGAGCCAAAGTCAGTAAGCTTAAGTTAAAAAAACTTTTTTTATTTTTTTATTATTTTGATATCAATATTTGCTGAACTTTATTCAGTTCCCGGGTCAGTTGTGCGACTTTCAGCACGTTCACTTGTAATGAATATTTCTTTACATTGAATTAAAATTCAACATTCATTCTTAATTTTGTTTGCTTCACTTTGTCCATATAATAAAAAGAACATTACACGGTGGCTTGAACTTCGCGCCACCGTGTAATATCCTCTATCTATATAGCAAATGATGGTAGGAAGAGTATGTAAAACTAGAAAACCCGTTCACGATAGGAAATGACGGTAGAAATTGTATTTAAAGCTAGAAAAATAACTTAGTAAAATCAACTATAAAAAATCGAGACAGTAAAAATATAAATAACAGTAACTATATAGCAAATGATGGTAGGACGTGTATGTAAAACTAGAAGACCCGTTCACGATAGGAAATGACGGTAGAAATTGTATTTAAAGCTAGAAAAACCGTTAGGTCACTTAGTAAAAACAACTATAAAAAATCGAGACAGTAAAAATATAAATAACAGTAACTATATAGCAAATGATGGTAGGAAGAGTATGTAAAACTAGAAAACCCGTTCACGATAGAAAATGACGGTAGAAATTGTATTTAAAGCTAGAAAAACCGTTAGGTCACTTAGTAAAAACAACTTAAAATAAAAACAGTAACAATATAACGGTAACAATAGCTATAGGAAATGAAGGAAGAAAGGAATAAGACACCGTTAAGAAACTTAGTAACAAAAGTAAATAAAAAAAATGTATATGAGATGGAAACAGTAAACTTCTGGTGGTTTAAGAGGTATTGTTAACAGTAACTATAGCAAAACTTAGTCTCCTTCGCAGGCAACTCCTTGATTTTGGGGTTCCTGTGTTTGTTTTTTTCTTTTTCTTCGTTTTTTCTGCCTGAGAGATGCCTGCGGAGGAGGCTAAGCAAAACTTATGACGGTCGAATTTTTATGTACAGCTATATATAAGACAGTGTTAAGAAACTTAGCAAAAACTAAATAATAAATGTCTATGGAAGCAGTAATTATCTGGTGGTTTAAGACTGAGATATTGTTAACGGTAACTATAGCAAATGATAGTAGAAATTGTATGTATACAGCTATAAGACACCGTTAAGAAACTGTAGTATCAAAATTAAAGAGTAAATGTCTATGGAAACAGTAAAAATTTGTTTGTTTAAGAGGTATTGTTAACGGTAACTATCATAGCAAATGATAGTAGAAATTGTATGTACAGCTATAAGGAGGGGGGCGTAAGGGGGGTCTGGATACCGCAATACCGCACAAAAAATGGGCAAATACCGAATACCGCAACTAAATTTATCAAAATACCGATACCGCAACAAAAATTCAAAAATAGCCGTTTTAAATTAATAACTAAGTTTTCATGAAACAATAATATGTTTGTAATGTATCTCTGACATTTAAGAAGATATCTGTCAGTAGAGTAGACGATTTTTAAAACGTACTTCTCGACCAAATCTAGTTTTCTAGTTTTTTCACCGAAAACCAAGGCCTAAAATGTATGAATACCGCACACCGCATATTATTTGAATACCGCAATACCGCATGTTAAAATAAAAATTACCGTAATACCGCAACAAAAATGACTCAGGGTTTGTTACATCCTCAGTGGTTCTTTTACATCCTTCCGATGTAGGTCAGTGAGTGTAGTGTGTGTTAATATGCGTCAGTAACTGAAGGTGGTCACAGCCAGGGTTTGTTACATCCTCAGTGGTTCTTTTACATCCCCCAAAATAGGTCAGTGAGTGTAGTGTGTGTTAGTATGAGTCAATAACTGAGGGTGGTCACAGTCAGAGTTTGTTACGTCCTCAGTGGAAAATACCCTCCATTGAAGAGAGACGGGACCTCTGCAGATTTAACGTCTTTATCCGCCAAAAGACGCGTAGTAGGACGTACGGTCATGAAAACTACAACAAAATGTTTGCTGTTCTGTATGCGTGATGATATTAGAAGATGTATTGACCAAACATGATTGACTTTGATATGACAAGATCGTGACTAAGCCATTACCAGAGACATTATATGCCCTATTATTCTCTAACTAATTGTTTAAATATTCTAAATACATACACATTTATGTGTTTATTCAAATGAATCTGCTAATTAACAGGAGGGGCGTAAAGGTGATGTGGTTACGCGTTATTTTTTGTGTTTTCTCTTTCATTTATATCGGTTTTACAAATCAAGGTGCGGTTTTTAGCAAATCTTGGTGCAATTGTGCGATTTTTGTCGATTTTTTTGTGTAGTTTTGCGGTTTCCAACCAAACTATATATAGCAAATGACGGTAAAAATGGCCGTGTCCGTGCGAACAGCTAGAAACACCGGTTGGAAACTAAATAAAAATTGTATATGGAAACAGTAAAAATCTGGTGGTATTAGAGGTCATTTTATTGTTAACCATAGCACATTAAGGTAGAAATGGGTTTGTATATACAGCTAGGATAGTTATAGTACTTTTAGTGATAAAAATAAAGTGTACATGGAAACAGTGAACTGAGTAAAAAAAATGTAACAATCTCCTGGAATTTTCGATTGTTTCTACCTTCTATTCTAAAGCAGGGAGGGAAAAATCCGTCTGGCCGGTGTGATTACGGGATCGGGGACGAACACACTCAATTCAAGATGAAAAAGTCGTCTTATTTTATTGAATTCACATTCAGTAGATGAACAACTTTAGGGAGGAATGGTCTGTCGAGATTTAGTATGAAAAAAGCCAATGACTAAAATTGTTTTTGTAATATTCTTTGCTGAGACCAAGAAAGATTTTCCATCCATATCATTAATATTCTTGACGTTTTAAAAGCAAAAATGCTTATTACCACTTTCACGTACTTAACAATTAAACTGTAAACTCAGTGAAAACTAGTTTCGTTTATTAACTTCTTCTTCAGTTAACTTTTACTACTTACAGTTGATGAAAGTTGGTAAAAGTTGGTAAAATTGTCAAAAGCAAAAAACCCTACACAAATAAAAAAAAACAAAAAAGTTTAACAAGCTAATTATATTTATTAAAAAACCACTACGGAAGTTCTACCTTAAATGATCACTACAAAAGCTATTACTGACTCAAAAACCTACCATAAAAACCTTTAATTAAATTAATTAGTTTTACACCCCACTAATCATGACGTTAACTTACCTGAAATAGCGTCGCGACAACCTTTAATTCTACAGGAAAAAAACTCCGAGCAAGGATGGTAAGCAACTAGCAAGTTGTCCGCTCACAGTCGATCCACAAAATGACAAATGACAATTAATTACCTTACCTAATATAAACACCTAAAAAGAATTAGAAACTCGAAAGTAAATAACCTAAATGGCAGCAAGTAGTAGCGTTCGGTTCTAGAAGTCGTAAGAGGGGAACAACGCATAGAAAAAGCAATAAAAAGAGTCAATAAACTTGGCATTTTTTAGCTATATGAGAAGGAGAGGATGGCGGTAAAGTGCGAATTAATTTGTTGTATTTGAACATCGTGTGATAGTCTGTTTCCGCGCTAGATCACAAATACCCTTCAATAAAACACTGATTAAAATAACTGAGCTAGAACTTGGTTGTCATAGTGAATAATAAAAAGGAAATAATATATAGTACCGTGCAGAATCTGATCCACTTACCGCTAGACCATCACGCCTCTCTTATTCTTTTCCTTATAAAACATAAAAATGAGGCAACACAAAAAAAGATTAATAATAATAAAAACAAATGAGGGAACACAGATTAATTAACTATAACTTTGGTGGTCGATTTTACAGTTTAGGGCGCTATATCTCCTTTTGAGTTTAAGACTCCTCTATAAATCAGGCTTTGTAAAACACCAAAAAACCGCGAGTGTTCATATAGTTACACTTTAAAGGCGCAGAGAAAAAATGTAAAAGGAACAGAAACAGAAACAGAAACAGAAACAGAAAGAAGTACCAATAGTACCCTTAATTCACAGTTCCCTGCGCCATCTTGAAAGGTAGCCGTGCCTTTGCATCGAAGCGAGACGAACGGTGAGCTTAATTGCAATGATTGAGACGTGTGAATAATTGTCCAAGGTGTTATATCAGATTTCGTATCTCAATGAAAAGCTCATGGTACGAACGCGGTCAAAGCACGACAAGACACGTCGAAAAACTTTACAAACATCACGGTCGCCGCAAGGCAAGCACACTGTACGTTTCATAGTTATACGAAATCTGCTATATGGAATAGAATAGAATAGAATAGAATAGAATAGAATAGAATAGAATAGAATAGAATAGAATAGAATAGAATAGAATAGAATAGAATAGAATAGAATAGAATAGAATAGAATAGAATAGAATAGAATAGAATAGAATAGAATAGAATAGAATAGAATAGAATAGAATAGAATAGAATAGAATAGAATAGAATAGAATAGAATAAAATCTTTATTTGCTCTTTGTATGGACTTATTACTTTATACATTTTACATTTTTTCTTCTTTCTACTAAAATATTCGTTTGTATCGGAAAGGGTGCTTCTATTATATATGTTTTAGAGAATATAGAAATTGAGCATGGAGGCTAAATAAACTGCTAAAAAGGTCTCTATCATTGCAAGCTCACCGTTCGTCTCCCTTCGATATGCAAAGGCACGGCTACCTATCAAAATGGCGCAGAGATTAAGTAGAAAGGGAGTATTATATATATTTTTCTTGGTAACATCGATACAGCCCTATAGTTTCTATTTCTTTTTTCACTATGAAACCCAATCCAGAAGCAAGGATGGCACGGTTGGTTAGTGCGCGGCGTTCTGTGCGAGAGGTCCCGAGTTCGATTCCAGTGACCTCGCATCCTTGTTTCAACTTCTCTTCTTTCCGTGTAGCTTTAAGTAGTTTTAAATACCCGTAAAACGGAGCACTGATGGAGAGAGGGAAGTAAAATGAGCGCTCTCTGGAAAAACACAGAACAAATTCGCTTTAAATGATTCTTTCAACAGATTAAAAAGACAAGAAGAGCAGTTCGGCTGAAGGGACTTCTGACGTAAAATACAATCCTTTACTTTAACTTATATATCTCAGTTATTTTAATCAGTCTTGACTGTTCATCTCGCTTCGATGCAAAGGCGCACTGCTACCTTTTAAAACGGCGCAGGGAACTGTAAAGACTGGACTTACTAGTCTAGGTTTGATTGCCAGCCCGGGCGATTACGTTGTGTCCCTAGGTACTATCTCTATGTGCCTCGTCTTCTCGGATAAGGACGTAAAACCGTAGGTCCCGTCTGTCTTCACTCTAATCCTATATATAAAAAGAGTAGGGATTGTCTCCCGGTACAACAGTCTGGTCTCGGAGGACTGTCATATAGAATCAATGTCTGAGTTGAGACTCGAACCTGGACCACAGCGGTGAGCTCGAGAGTAGACCAATGTGACCTATTTGTCCCCAAAAATGATCAATTTTAACTAAAAAACTGATGTAGAATTTGTTTTAGTCCAAAATTTGACACAGAAATTGAAGGAGAAATTTGTTTGTTTTTTTAATCTGTTGAAAGAATCATTTAAGCGAATTTGTTCTGTGTTTTTCTAATACGTAGAAACGTACAACTAGTATGTGTGGTGTATTAAGAAATGGTGAGCAATGGTGCGTGGCTCAAATTGCGTGCGTAAGTCATTTCTTCGAATTACAAAAACAACCAATCAAAAGACAAACAAATAGACAATCAAACAAACAAACAAAAACAAAAAACGAACGAATGAATGAACCAACAGACAGACAGACAAACGAATGAATGAACCAACAGACAAACAGACAAACAGACAAACAGACAAACAGACAAACAGACAAACAGACAAACAGACAAACGAACGAATGAACCAAAAGACAAACAGACAAACAAACAAACGAACGAATGAACCAACAGACAGACAGACAAACGAACGAACGAATGAATGAACCAACAAACAAGCAAACGAACGAACGAATGAACCAACAGACAAACAGACAAACAGACAAACAGACAAACAGACAAACAGACAAACGAACGAATGAACCAAAAGACAAACAGACAAACAAACAAACGAACGAATGAACCAACAGACAAACAGACAAACAAACAAACGAATGAATGAACCAACAGACAGACAGACAAACAAACAAACGAACGAATGAACCAACAGACAAACAGACAAACAAACGAATGAATGAACCAACAGACAAACAAACGAACGAACGAATGAACCAACAGACAAACAGACAAACAGACAAACAGACAAACAGACAAACAAACGAACGAATGAATGAACCAACAGACAGACAGACAAACAAACAAACGAACGAATGAACCAACAAACAAACAGACAAACAAACGAATGAATGAACCAACAGACAGACAGACAGACAAACAAACAAACAAACGAATGAATGAACCAACAGACAAACAGACAAACAAACGAACGAATGAATGAACCAACAGACAGACAGACAAACAAACGAACGAACGAATGAACCAACAGACAAACAGACAAACAAACAAACGAATGAACCAACAGACAGACAGACAAACAAACAAACGAACGAATGAACCAACAAACAAACAGACAAACAAACGAATGAATGAACCAACAGACAAACAGACCGCAGACACACAAACACACAAACAAAGAGACATGATTTTTTGAATGTAAAATGTTCTCCATACAAAGTCTCTTATATTTTGGCCTGGTTCTAACCAGTTGGAACCAGGGCAAAAATAAGAGACTTTCAGTATGGAGAACATTTTACATTCAAAAAATCATATCTCAGCCGTTTCACACTCAAATGATCCCAAATTTTCGGGCAGCCTATATTTTGACTAGCATTCTATGATGAAAGTAGTCTGAATACGAAAAGATAAAAATACAAAATTGTGACGTCATCACTTCGGTACTCGATTATGATTTTAATAATATTAAATGATAACCATGATCGGATGATGATATTGATTATGGTGTTCGATGATGCCGATGATGGAAAGAAGATGATGATGACAATAATGGTGATATTGTAAACCATGAATATAATAATAAAGATACGATGAAGCCCTCAACAATTCAGGATTAGTCACTTTATATCAACGACGATAAGATTTTACCGATAAGCTTTTTGTTGAAATTATTAGTAACAGAGAACATAAACTTTTTAAATTACTACCTGATACCAACACTTGTCGCCTGAATCTAAGAAAAAAACGTAAATTTAATACATCCTTTAAGACAAATAGATTTCGAAATAGTTTTATTGTTCATAATTCTTTAAAAGCCTAGTATAAGTTAAGTATATTTTAGATTATAATCGAAAAATTTTATACATATAAATATTGCTCTATTTTATATTTATAATTATCTCAAGTTTAATATTTATTCAATTCACATGTAAATTACATTTTGAATTTCATACATGTAAACATTCTCAAGTACATTAAGGCCTGGGACAGGCCTAATTTCAGATAAAACGAAATATTTTCGATTTTTTCGTGAAAACAATCCAAAAGGCAACAAAACTTTCAGATAACCTTGATTCCATTTGGTGGGATCTTTTTGTGTTGCTTTTGGGCAGAACCACTGATTACATGGTGGGTCACGTGACTTTTTGATATTCAAATTTTCAAATATTCCTCCGGTAGTGAGTTCAAAACGTATCGGAGAAGTAAATACTTAAAGTTATTTATCTTCTGCATTGCTTTTCAACAGTGTCTTGGCTCGTTGAAAAAGTAAACTGCTTTAAGGGTTGTTATGCAAAATAGGTCACGTGACTTCACATATGCCCATTTATCTCGTTACCTAAAAGTCAAAGGTCGTCAGCTAAGACAGTATCATATATTTATTAGTGAAAACTATCCTTTGTTGCCGAAAATTTTGTTTCAGCAGCTTTCTCCACCACCGGAGAGAGCTTTTTATGTTTAGTCATGTGACCTAGTCTGTGACGTCACTAATTATCAAAAAAGGCCATAGAAAAGTTAAGGTCGTTGAGTTCCATCATATTACCAAAAATAAAATTTATCGAGGAACATTAAGGCAGTTAAAGGTTATATTTTAGTTTTTAGTGAGTCCTCTTGTTATCCCAGGCCTTAATGTACTTGAGTTTGTGTAATTCAGCCTACGGCTGCCAAGCGTTTGTAATAAACTTTCTATCTATCTATCTATCTATCGATGATGATACGCTGATGATGATGATGATAATGACGATACGATGATGATGATGATAATAACGATGATAACGATAACTGTCATGATGATGATGATGATGATAATTATGATGATGATGATGATAACTGTCATAATGATGATGATGATGATGATGTTAATAATAACAATGATAACGATAACTGTCATGATGATGATGATGATGATGATGATGATCGATGATGATGATGATGATGATGATGTTAATAATAACGATGATAACGATAACTGTCATGATGATGATGATGATGATGACGGGGCTCCACTGCATTCCTTATTGAGCGAGAGTGCCCTTAAACGTGGTCAAAGCCCTTGCATGTTCTGTCTGCAATTATAGCAATACCGATCACTTTATGATAATTACTGTAAAACATCCAAAGACTACCATGTCTAGACACCACTCATTTGATTATCTCACTGGCTGGCACGCATCCCTTTCATCATCTGTTATACAACCACTTTAAAAATTGGTATCGGAGAACTTAGGTCGTCTTTCCAAGACCGCAAAGGATGCTGGGAATTCGATTTCATTTGATTAGTATATCTCTGATATATGCTGGCACACACCCCCTTTCATCATCTGTTATACAACCATTTTAAACATTGGTATCGAAAAACTTAGGTCGTCATTCCCAGACCGCTAAGAATGCTGGGATTTCGATCTCATTTGATTATCTTTGCTATATTCATTGCAAGATCGCAAAGGATGCTGGGATTTCCATCTCATTTGATTATCTTTGTTCTGGGCTCCTTTTCATTGGCTGGCACACATCCCCTTTCATCATCTGTTATACAAAATGTATGGGCATGCATTTCGTCGGGACCTAAAAGACTGGCCGCAATAACGGGGTGGTCGTATTAAGCGGGTGGCTTTAAGGCGGGGTTTTACTGTACTTCTTATATCATAAGGCAGTGAGTTCCATAATCTTAATTTACAGTGTTAGAATTAAGGCCTACTTCGGGTCATAAGATCGCCCAAGATCGCTCAAAATCGCATAAGATCGCCTTAGAGTTTAGGAGTTTTTTGCTAAAATCGCCTAAAATTACGGCGATTTTAGGCCTGAATTAGGTACAGTGAGCAGGATATTTAACTTCTTATTTTCCGTTTTATAGCTTTTTATCGTGCGCTTTATCAAGATCAAGCGTTGGAAACTCCTAGCTTTACGACACAGTTTCTCTGGACTACAAAACATACACAGTGTGAAGGCTGTGTCTTAGAACTAAGAGATAACAAAAGCTCTAAGCTATCTCACGATATGAATCTATTCTATTCATTTGAATGAATTATTTATAAAGTCTTTTTGTACTCAAGAAAGCGCCAAACTCGCGCAAAATACTATTTAGATTTCAACTTTGAAAATGTAGTTGTTCTTGTACGTTCTAGCTTATAAACTCGAAAGTTAATAGGAACTTCTAAGTAGTTATAAAGTTGGTAGAAAATGTTTAAGCAACTAATAAACAATGTCGATATATTTTCTTATAAATATGTTAGAAAGGGTGTACTATATTAAAAGTTGAAAATATTTTCGTTTTTATACTAGTTTTTTAACACTTGTAAATAATTGTATACCAATAAAAATATCACAACTTTTTATTAATAGTAATTTTGGTGTAACATGTAAAAGGATTCAGTTATATTTTTTTTGTTGAACTATTTCAAAATTATTAAACTCGCAATTTTCAACCTCACGAAAGAAATCGATGTATGTTGTTGTATATTATGATTGTATTTTGTAGTATAATTTCAGTTTAAGAAAAAGGGAAAAACGTTTTTCACTTTTGTATTTTAATTCGTATCAAGAGATATATAAATCGATGATTTTGAAAACAAAAACTAAAAATATAATTAAATTTGGTAATATAAAGAAAAATTCTATGGCGTGAAGATAGAGTAGAGAGAAGGAAAGAACGAACGAACGATCGAAGGAAGGAAGGAAGGATGGATAGATGGATGAAACGAAGGAAGGAAGGAAAAAGGAAAGGAAGGAAATCGGAAAGAAAACAAATTTTTAAATGTTCAATTTCGTTTAAAAATCTAAAAACCAAGAAAACTTTCAAAAAAACTGAAGCAAAATGCTTCAAAATTATAATCACGAATTCTAAAGAAATCAACATACAAAATTCATAAGAAATGTTCAATTTTCAGGTTCAATAAATCTATTTCAGTAAAATGAAACTAAACAATAATCAGACCAAATGACGAATTCGAAGAAATCAACGATTGTATAAAAGAAAGCGTAGCTAAACAAAAGTCATTATAAATCCTAAGGCAAATTGTTACAGCGGCGAATCCTATAACATTCAAGATACTTCGGGACTAAAATCGCAGTGTTTGATTACCATGACAACGGCTATGTTTACCTCCTGGATTCGTCTATTCTTTTACCTTACCCACTATTGTAACACCAGCCATTATCTTTTATTCAACTGCAAAATATTGTGGTTTAGATTCACAGGTGACTGGCGAATTCATTAGCGCGATGGAAAATCCAACGAAAACGAAAGAAAATTCGGTTTAAATTCTTAGGAATTTGATCGAAATATTCCTGGGAAATTTTCTTGGGTTAATTCAAGGTATTATGTCGTTTGTTTACGGAGCTACTTATTGAATAAACGAATTCTACAAACAATGAGGGTCCTGTTCATAGCGTATGCAGTTAATAATAGATGAGAACACAAACTAGGTCTCCTAGTCGATCAATCATTCTCGAAAAATACTAACTTACTTCGAAAAAAACCGATGCCAACTCATACATTTATCTCACTTGATTATAAATTATATATTATCTAGATTGGTTGCTTTAAGATAGACGCGAGTTATTTATTGGAGATACAAAGTGAAGTAATTTTGTCTTTATGCAAATAACTGGGGTTAAGATATGCTTTTAAGGCCAGTGTGTTTGACCGTCTGCGAAGATTTTTGCTCGAGATGCTTACAGCGTTTTCCCAAGCGTGGGAATAGCACCCAATGAAAAGTTATACTTCCAAAGATAAGCGTTAAAACTATTTCTCCAATTAACTGGGAAAGCCAACTGGAGAAAGATTCTCAACAATTGGACGAAATTTATAAGCAATAACAACTCGATAACACTGAGAGGTTTTTTTTCAAAGTTTTTTTACTTGACGAAAAAATGGTTTTGTCATGTTTTGTTTTTAAACCAAATTGGTTTATTACTTTTTTGGACAATTCAAATTTTTCTTTTCAAATCCGACGCCATTAATGCGACGAGGAAAAAGTTCCTTCGAAAATTATATAAACAAAGCTTCTGAAATACAGATTTGCTAGCAAGAAATGGGACAACTAAACTTACATAACTTACGGCCGTGTAATGTTTATCTAGTATGAAATATTCTTTTTCTTCGTTTATAAAGCGTTGTGTGAGAAGATGAGTTCAGGATGCAAATTTTTTCACTGGAATTTTTTGTCAGTTTCCGTGAATTCTTCATGTTCAATTTGGAACAATTTCTCGTGTGTTTTTTGGAGTAAACTTCGCAGGCTTTCAATCTTTAGTTTAAAACTTGTAAAATAATTTAATTAAGTTGCTTTTCAATTGTTTCGTGGTATACCAGCCTCCATGACCTTACTATTCATTCTTGAGCTGCCATTCCATACTTTTCCACACTTATTAAAAGCAAGCTCTAGATTTCAATTACAATATTCCTTCAATGACGAACTTGCAGGTTTTTCTGATGGTTCCAGCTGGATATCTGAAGAAAATGCAGTTAATATAAATTTGGGAGTTGCCATAGATTCAGAGATTTTCCATTCTCCAGAGTTCCGATAGCTTGGTTAAGAATTTTGTTTTTAACGATGCAAAACGATTTGAATGAGCCTCACGGAGAAATTTGCAGGGTTTCGTTTCCTCAAAGATTTCTTTGTTATTCTGTTCCATTATTTGCTGAATTGCAAGGATGTTTATTATTCCAACTCTTGGGCATTTTCGATTGAACTTGCACAGCTCCCGTCAACTTTAAACTTGCATAAGCTCAGTATACCCATTAAAAACAGTGCAGGAGTCGTCAATCAGTTTCAGAATATATTAACCTTGAGGTGTATATGCCCTAGGAATTTCTGCACAATACCTTTCCGAGCTTACTCAAACGTTTTCACATCTAATCTTGCAAGAAGTCTACTTGTATGCCATGGTATGTAAGGATAACACTCTCATTATCTTCCTTTATTAATTTTAAGATTTTATTCAATTGTCGTACTTTATGCCTGGGCTTTATGCAGCGATCAATTTTGGCCAGTTCATCGCATTATCTCCTGATAAAAATATCCACTAATTCAATTGTAAGAAACAGAGTTTGCAAGCAACTTAATGCAGATGTGAACGTTGTTATGGTGAATTCCAATACAGCAAACAATACACCATATTCATCGCGCCATGACAGCAACGAAGGAATAATGTCTTCTTTTCACAATTTACATATTCAAATCCTTTGCAAACTTTATGAACATACCTCGATTAAAATCCAAACAATTTCTATAGCCATTTTTGCTAAAGTTCTAGCAAGTGTTTTCCAAACTTTGTAGACATTTCTTCCTCGTGTATATTTACGAAATTATGTGCTTTCGTTAATGTGAATTTCGGTAAAATATTTTTCTTGCATTTTTACTAACATTCCCCTCGACAATATTCCAATTTTTTTCCCAATTGCAAAGTATTGAAATCATTTAGTCTCGTAACTGTATCCACGTCCAAACGAAACTACCAGCAAGTCAAAGTAAACTTCATAACTAAATTATAATCCATTTTCCTCAAACTTTGCAAGAAATTCTCCAGCTCCTTTCGCAAAGTGTGCATGATTTCAGCTCCTTGCAATTCATTCACTGTCCTTCCACAAGAAATCACCGGTACAAACTGGAAAGATATGTAAAACTTGCAGTGTGGAAAATTCACCGGGGTCTTGAGCCTGAAGCTTCTGATCTTCTACGGTCATTTGGCCTGTGCTTTACAGGACTTGTCGACCCCTCAGAGCCATAAAACTGGTCAGACCAACTGACAACGCTAGCAGCTCGACCTGCACGAGCATGCCCTCGTTCGTCGAGATCAGAATTCAAGTCTGTGGATGATTCTCGTATAGGAGAAAGCGCGCGTTTTCCGATGACGGGCGATTTGGAGCTCCTCCTAGATGCACCCTTAGGATTCCCACCGCCTCCCGATGGACTTCCACCTTGGGAACCATGAGCTCCACCAGAATGAATTGCATCTTTACTTCTACCGATAACTAGGTTTGCCACTTTGTACTGGTTCATGGGGTCAGGGCCAGGACGGCCTCCTGTGTTTACTCGTCGAGGATTTCGTCTGTCCGAAGCGGATCTCTCCAGCGAAGACGTTGACCCTGTCAGCGATTCCGATCGTGAGCTTTTGATGGACGAGCGAAGGCTCGACACAGAACCGTCTTTTAACGCTAGGTGACGAGAAGAAATCGGCGTAAGAACTTTTACAGCGAGTATGAGTCTTCGCGGCATTTGCATTAATGCGCTCACGTCTTCAATACCCATTCCTCGAACGTCGACTTTGTTTACTCGAACGATTTCGTCGCCGACACGGAGCAATTCAAAAACATCTACGTCCGTTCCTAGAACTACACGAGATACGAAAATTCCATCTTCCCGCTCCCATCCGTCTCCCTGCCGAATGTAAAACCCCAAAGACTCACCGGGCTTTCGCTTTAATTCAATTGTTCGCTGAAGAAAAGTCCCTTGTTTAGAACACGCTTCCCGTACTCCAAGTATGTGCCGAAACGAGCCGTGTATAAGTTTAATAGGTAACGGAGGACACGGATCACCCTTGGTATCAGGATCGGTAATATCTGTTGCTTTGCGAAGTTCAAAAAAATCGTCCTCTTTCTCCGCAAGTCGCATTTTATCAAAATCTTCCTGTGAGACACTACTCAATCGCCGAAGCTGTTGAATAAATTCCTCTCGCTCTTCTGAATGCCTTCCTCGCGAAGATCTAGCGCTTCCATTGGAAGTAGAATATATACCAAGCGAAGAAGAACCTCGACCATCTGCCATAGTTTTCCGCTAAATGTGCCATAAAATCTTTCTCTCCTGAATCCTTCCACTCGCGCTATCCGCCATTTTTCTATAACATTGAGACTAATAGTTTTTGGGAGCAATTAAAAAACATTGTAAGGACTGGCCAATCAGCGGTCAGTTTACCTCGCAGGTGCAGTTCAATGGCTTCCAGTCAATCAAATATTCGCCACAAGTATTGTCGACTGTTCAGACATTTGCATAATAGCATCAATAGAGAGTAAGACTTAACCGAGTCTATAGCTGCTTTAAAGAAAGACGGTTAAAAATAGCTTCGCCATGCAGGAAATAAGCTCTTCGTTTACGAGTATATCAAAACAGAACGAAGCATTTTAAAAACCAGTTACCACATTGGCTAGAGCATATCTCTCAACTGAGTTTCTCTGAAAGGAAGAAGAATAGAAATAGTTCGCTGAGGAAATAAGGTCTCGTTCACAACATGTTTAACGAAACATTTTGGATACGTTGTGTATTATTCGCAACTGAGTCGCTACAAAAAGAGATAAAAAATAGCATGGTCAGGAAATATAAGGTATCTCGCAAAAAAAAACCTAAATATTTCGATATATATATGTTGTTTGCTTCACAAAAATTGATCAAACTCGATAGAAAAAAATAATAATATTGATGTGAATAAAACAGAGTTTCAATTTACGAGTTTTATAGTTTATATAGTATGCGAGCACGGAAAACCGAGCGAAAAATGTTAACTTTAAAGATAATTTAATAGCTCAGTGCTTTTTATATATTTGCACGAATTGAATATGAACATCTAACAACACGGCGATAACATAATACAATATAACTTTACAATTTTTATAGACTTAAAGTAGTAACGATAAACAAAAAACCTAACCATATAAGCAAAGATATGTGTAGTTTTATTTTTTATAAATATCTACTTGAATATATAAGTATTATACTAAATGTACTATTTTTCATTTACGCAATCTTAAATGTAGAACAGAATAAAGATGTCTTGTTATTATGTTGTTGAGTCTCGTTTGAGAAACAGGGATATAAAAATAGAGACTAGAGGAAATGGACCCTTCTGATGCGGGCTATAAATAACCGTACTAAACGTTCTAAATACAGATCGAAAATATTTGTCTTGCTATTTTTGTCTATTCAGTTAAATGATATTATATATATGCAAGGTAGTCGTACCTATTATCGTGCACATCCTATTATCGTGCTTTTCGTAAAAAATAATATATATCTTCTATTCTGCGTAAATGTTTATTGAAAAAAGCGGACCAAAAAAGTTGGTTACAACAGAATAAGCAGATATAATTGTTTTAATTAATTTTGAAGCAGTTTTTTAGAAGATATATGTTATTTTTTGCGAAATTAAAAGTACGATAATAGGATGTGCGCGATAATAGGTACGACTACCTTATATATCAATATATCAATTTTATTTCTTATGAATTTTTTATAGTATATATGTATATATCATTATCGTCAAAAATCCTTTTTATCACCACTATCTTCATCTTCATTGCATCGTCATTATTTTTAATATCATTCTCATCATCAACACTATCATCACCGTGTAACCATTCAAAGCGATAGTTTATTTAAATAAAGCTGATGATGATGATCATGATGTTGATTTCTAAATCTCTACGTTCTTACTTAGATATAATTTGTTTTTTGTTGTTGCCATTCAAAGCTAATTTTAACCTCGATTATTCAAGCTTGCGTTCTCTTTGTTATAGCCATTCAAAACTAGTTTTAACCTCGAATATTCAAACTTGCGTTCTCTTTGTTATAGCCATTCAAAGCTAAGTTTAGCCTCGATTATTCAACTTGCGTTCTCTTTATTGTAGCCATTCAAAGCTAATTTTAACCTCGATTATTCAAGCTTATGTTCTCTTTCTTGTAGCCATTCAAAGCTAATTTTAACCTGGATTACTCCAGCTTGTGTTTTCTTTGTTGAAGACATGCGACAAGAACAAAAGGTAGTTGTGTGTGACACGAGTTGAATACAATACCATTAAACAATGCAAATATTGTGAAACAAAACTACGTAGCAAGAATGAGTTTTGAGGTCGGATAATACTTACATACTGCATACATACTTACATACTCTTTTACTCCGACGAAGGGCTAAAGCTCGAAACGTCAGTAAAGTTAAGTTAACATTTTTTACGGTGTTACAAATTTCATTATATTACCTATCATTTATATCAAACACCGACGCAGCCTATACTAGTTTACTCGCTAGTTTCTATTTCTATTTTTTACGGTGTTACAAATTTCATTCTATTACCTATCATTTATATCAAACACCGATGCACCCTATACTAGTTTACTCGCTAGTTTCCATTTATACTGCAAAAAAGCTCATTTCATCGACCATTGAATCTCCCTGTTTCCTTGGAAACGTAGACGTACTATATCTTTACTGGAGACAGTAAAAACGACATGAGCTATTTTTAGGCAGAAATGACGCGTGCGAATGTTATGACAACATGGTAAAGGTTGTTATGGAGACGGAGGTACCTGGCTAGGTCGCGGTTAGGGCCTGGGCAAACGGCTCAGTCAACATTTGCTTCAACTTTCGTTCGATTTTGTTAACCGGACAATGTTTCAACGCTTTTAAACTCTTTCAACATCAATTCAACAACGGTTCAACGGGTTTCAACAATGTTCAAAGAGTTTAAAACGTTTAAACATTGCCATGTCAACAAAATCGAACGGATGTTGAAGCAAATGTTGGAGCCGTTTGCCCGGGCCTTTGCACAACTAGCTTATCTAACAGGCCCGGGCAAACGGCTTCAACATTTGCTCGAACATCAGTTCGATTTTGTTGAATGGCAATGTTGAAGCCGTTTGCCATCCCATTCAGTTTCAACATTGTTGAAACCAGTTTGCCCCCTACGTTCAACATCGTTCAACAACCATTCTACAGCATTCAACAAAATCGAACCATTGTTGAAGCAAATGTTGAAGCCGTTTTCCCGGGCCTTTATACTCCAGTTTCATGTTATCTAGCACCGCTGTACAACTTGACATAATTAAAGGTGCATTTGCACAGCTAGGATAATCTAGCTCAATTCGGAGTAAACTCAAACTTCTTTTCTGTTCTTTAGCGGTAGCATTTTCTCGTGCTTGGCTTGGAATTTATGAATATTTTGACAACAAATCGACGCTTAGCCTGTGCAAAATTAATGCGCCTTTTGTCAAATAGTACAGCGGTGCTAGGTAACATGAAACTGGAGTATTGAGACTATCTCTGTGCAAATGCGCCTTTTGTCAAATAGTACAGCGGTGCTAGATATCATGAAACTGGAGTATTGAGGCTATCCCTGTGCAAATGCGCCTTTTGTCAAATAGTACAGCGGTGCTAGATAACATGAAACTGGAGTATTGAGGCTATCCCTGTGCAAATGCGCCTTTTGTCAAATAGTACAGCGGTGCTAGATAACATGAAACTGGAGTATTGAGGCTATCCCTGTGCAAATGCGCCTTTTGTCAAATAGTACAGCGGTGCTAGATAACATGAAACTGGAGTATTATGGAGAGCATTTTTGATGCTTTGCATGGTCGAGAGTAGAAAACAGAAGAACTTGATAGAAATAGCCAAGAAAAGTAGAATGGAATTTGTTTTACTTTTCGGTGCGTGTTGTAATTGTAATGATATCGAGTACTGTATTCACTCAAATAAGCGCCGCGGTGCTTATTAAATTTTTCTCACATGCAGTCCTCTACTTGATGAGAACTACAAATATTGAGGAGATAACCTAATGGGCTGTGTATAATTACTTTGATCTGAAGAATATAGCTTTGAATACCGTACTTTGTTTTCTCGAATCAGTTTTCTTAATTTTCAAAGTACAATGAAAAGGAGCTTTTATAGTTTTAAATTCAATTTCATTCTTTTCTTTTTTATAATTTTGGGTTTCCATATATTCTACTCGTACCAGTCTTATCCCTCATCTCACAACAGGGATCCTCATCGGTTTTAGATACTAGACGTTGATAGTGAAGGAGAAACAGCAAAAATAAACAGGGAGGAGGGAGAAAAAGAGGTAAAACTAGAGGAAGGAGGGAGAATGAAGTATAAAGGGAGGAGGGAGAAGATCGATATTACCCAATTAATCATTGAACTATAATAAAGGTCTTAATCAGTGGACTGATTGTAATATTATTTGGGCCAATTTTATGCGAACATCTTATCTCTGAAATACAAACTATTAAATAGTTCAAATTTGTACCATTTGCACTCTAATGAATACTCATGGCTCAATTTATTTTGAAGAACAAAAAAAGAAAGACGGAGAAATGGTCGAAAATATTAGGAAGGAGGGAGAATTTGGGATCGAGGAAGGATATTTTATTCCCCATTCCTCTCCCCTGAGTGGAGTCTGTTTGTGTGGGGAAGATTCCCAAAATTTTCCCAAGTCAACTGAAACCACATCTACGTTTTTTCCTGGAGAAAAACCTGGTATCTATAAAATTGATCAAGTGTTCGAAATAAAAATCTACATTTTATTTATTCAAGCCGATCAAGTGTTCTAGAATTGATCAAATCGAAGAAATAATCTCAATTTGAAGTGGCAAATAGATCATCACGTACTTATCTATAAGAGTTTTAAATGGGAACGAAATGTACAACTCCCACGTGTAGCGATCTGTGCGATTGAACGTTCTTCGTTTCATTCTGATCAAGTGTTCTCGAATGAAATCGACATATTGGTCACCCCACTCGTTTTGTGGTTAAAAAGCGCGGGCTGCAAAGCGGAAGTATTTGATACGGCTGGACCACACACGGCCTATGGCAGTAAGATATTGTACCAAGGTTATCCTGTAAAGCCATGATATAGCAAAGATTTACAGATGTGTGAAGCAGAGTTGTGTGCTAAAATATTTAACGTAGAGGTAGTGAGTGTGAGTCTCCCCATGCAATTAGTAGGACACTGGCTAAATACATTGAGACGTTAAAAATGTGATTTGTTTATTTATTATATGGCTCAAATATTTCTCGAGTTCTGATTGGTTGACGCGTGGCCCATCCACAGGCGTATTGGACCGTTTCTATGACAACAGTCCATTGTATTTTTTTCAGACCGGGAAAATAAAAACAACTTGTAAAGTATTGTAATAAATATTTTGTTGAAGTTTTGCCTTTTCATACCTGCAAAGTGTTTTTTTTAGCCAGCTTAGTGTGTGTTGATTGTATTTTTATTCATTCAATAATGAGAGATTCGGTGATAAAATATTTGCGATTTCGTACGTCGCTAAGAAAAAAGCCATATAATAAACGATTTATTAACCTCGCTTGTTCGGTCTGTATGAAAAATATCAGACCTCGGTCTTTTTTGTACGGACCTCTCTGTGTTCGGTCCGTACTGTCAAGACCACGGTCTGATATTTTCCCGTACAGACCTCACGCTCGGTTAGTAACCTCTTATTATTTACTCTCTTTATATACCGGACCCTCTATAAACCGAACTGATTCTATATAGCGTTAAAATGCGGTGCTTATTCGGGGGCGGCGCTTATTGGAGTAAATACGGTACTGTGAATGAGAGACCAAATTTTCAGTGATTCAATGCAAAGCTGTTCAGCTACGTGCGTGTTCGTATGTCCTAAATACTAAATACCGTGAGTATCGAGTCAACAGCTACAGTACAGTTACTATTGAACAATTAGGCTACTATTGTTTAACGTAATAGGGGGTATGTTATCCATGTAAGAGCATGCTGTGAACTTAGTTATGTTTACAACAAGGTTCCATACTGGCAGGTGAAATGTTGGGGTGATGGATATATATATTTTTTTGTAAAACAATCTTAATTTTACTATTATTATTGTTGTTGTTGTAATAATTATCATAATTATCATCTTTGTCATGACTTCATATCGGCATCATGATCGATCGTCATCATTACTATCACCATTATCATTATCATTATTATCGTTATCATCATCAACATTATTATCGTTATCATTAGCATCATTACTATCACCATTATTATCGTTATCATCATCAACATTATTATCGTTATCATTAGCATCATTACTATCAACATTATTATCGTTATCATCATCAACATTATTATCGTTATCATTAGCATCATTACTATCACTATTATTATCGTTATCATCATCAACATTATTATCGTTATCATTAGCATCATTACTATCACCATTATTATCATCATCAACATTATTATCGTTATCATTAGCATCATTACTATCAACATTATTATCATCATCAACATTATTATCGTTATCATTAGCATCATTACTATCAACATTATTATCGTTATCATCATCAACATTATTATCGTTATCATTAGCATCATTACTATCAACATTATTATCGTTATCATCATCAACATTATTATCGTTATCATTAGCATCATTACTATCACCATTATTATCGTTATCATCAACATCATTATTATCGTTATCATCAACATCATTATTATCGTTATCATTAGCATCATTACTATCACCATTATTATCGTTATCATCAACATCATTATATAATATATCCATTATCATCATCATCAACATCTCATCAATATTATTATCAACTGATTATCATCAACACCTCCTGTATCACCATTATTATCATCATCAACATCATCATCAGATGTTGTCATGGCAACTGTTTTAATTTTAGTTCTCAGTCTCCTATTTCGCCTCGACTGACAGAAAACCCTGCCATCCAAGCTGTCACGTGATAGCTAAGTCATGACGTCACAGTGATGTATAGGTCAAGTGAATGTTTACAATGATTGTTCAAAAATTGTGTAATTAAAGACAAAATAGATACAAGTCAGTGTCCAATAGAGACTATAGTTCAATCTACTGATGCACGGTGTATATTTATTGGTCTGTTGTTTTGTGTTTTTATTATGGAAACAGGTAAGAACAGGTAGGTCACTCGTAATTCTTGTAGGTCAGCCGACTGCGTTATCTTAGAATTCAATTCAAATTCATAATTACTAGATTTTTAAAAGTATTGAAATTGTATATGTACTTTTTGGAATTCCACCAATTTCGCTTTCTAAATTGTTTGATAGCATGTTATATATGTTATATTGGTAATGCAACAACAACAAACAACCGCAAATTTATACCACAGTTTTCATCTTTACTCCGGCTATGACTAATTAACCCATTAAGGCTAAATATATATTTTTCAAAAAGGCAAACGCAAGTCGTAAAGTTTTTGTCAAGAACATTTAGGCTATTGCTATTTTTGAGCAACCGAAGTGGTTACAGTTCTACTTTCGTCAATACAAAGGGATTGGTCATGACATAAAATACAACAAATAGTTTGATTCAAAATCAACATGTGAGCAGAGTTGAGGGACACCTGAAAATTATCATGAATGGTAACGGTGTCACCCTGTCCAACAAAGTAGTTATTATTATTAGTTGTTTGCTAAAATATATAAAGTAGGGGTAGTGTGAGTGAGTGTGAGTGTGTCGAATATTTAAACATTAGGGAGATTAGGTAACGAGTCCCCGCATTTCGACGCGTAACAAAAATTGATTCTATTTTCCCTTTCTCATTTCAGAACAGCTTATCATCCACGCCAGTTCGGAAACCAAGGAGTATTGGGTACCAAGGGAACATGTTACGATAGGTGTTCAGGACACCGACACGATAGGGTACCTTATTGACCAGCTCTGCTATATATTCCATCGATCAAAGAAACTTGCCTCTCATAAAGAAAGCTATCCTTGTAAAAGCCATTCTATGTCGCTGATGCTGTACAATCCAGATAGTAAGATAGAATATAAGAATACACGGTCGACTTTGAAGGCGTACAGAATACAGAATGGCGCTAAATTATATTTGTACTACTCCTGAATTGGGATCACTGTGTTCCTGTAGGCCAAAAGAATACAAGGCGAGGTGTATATGACTTCATGATTGAGCGCAAAGGATCATGGCACAGATTGTATTTGTATTTATGCTGAGTTGAGATCCCTGTAGATAGGCTTGGATTTCTCCTAAACGGTTGGGGCTCCTGTGTTATTTCCAAGGAAGTGCTGTGGATTGCTTCCTTCTGATGGGATCCCTGTGGTCTACAAGAATATTCTGAACTGTGTTAATTCTAAAAACGTCCTGTGATTGTGCTTCCTTCTGATGGGATCCCCGAAAATCAGAATGCATTGTGGTTAATGTGAAAGTAGAGAGAACGCTTATTTCAAAAAGGTTGACCGAGTGAACGATGATTGAACGACCAAGAGGAATTGTGGGTCTAGGACGATGATTATACACCCTTTCCGAGAAAAGCACACAAGCTAGTAGCGCAAAGGATCATGGATCAGTTCAGAAAATAAATGTGCATTCGGCACGACTTTCTTGTTTTTTGATAAGTCAAAATGGACCGGCATTTCTCAATAACATATTGACAAGTGTAGCAATGTGGCCATGAAATCCCTGCGTTCTAATAAAGTAAACATAGGTTACCCATAATCCCCTGCGCTACTAGCTTGTAGGCTTTTCACTTCACGGGTGACAAAGTTTGTATGTATGCTTCTTTTATGGCAGAATTACCACACAACATTTAGTGAATATGAACTTATGAGTAGCTAGTGGACTCTAATACACCAATTGCTTTCTTATATTCTTTATGTAATAAAGTGGTGCCTCTATTAAGCGGTCACCCTCTATAATTAGGCGGCCACAATAAAAAGTCCCAAATCTATTCCTATACCTATTCTGTACCTCTATTCAGCTGCCAACCTCTATTAAGCGGCCACTTTGGAAAGTCCCAAATCTATTCCTATACCTATTCTGTACCTCTATTCAGCTGCCAACCTCTATTAAGCGACCACTTTGAAAAGTCCCGAGGGTGACCGCTTAATAGAGGTACGACTGTATTTACAAACGAAAGAGTTACTTTTCACAGGTTAAGGTAACAAACAACAATCAAATAGAGTACAGACACTAAAAATGTGCAATACTTTGTACTATTTACCACTAAATAGTGTTGATTAAACAATAGAGAACAAAATAATTTGCATAATTTAGCAGTATTTAGTGGTATTTATGTTGCACACTATTGGTGTTTGTACTCTATAACAGCAATCATAAGACGTAGAAACATCAATCAAAAGAGCAATTCAAAAATAAATAACTGTCAGTCATACGCTCACTCATCAAAAACTGATAGCCCCCCAGATTGCTATAACAATCGAAACGTCCGAGATATCAAAGAACACGGAGGATTACATGTGCTTCAAGAACAGGTTTATTGACACGCTCGTTTGGGTGTATTCTATTTTGAACAATACCTCACCTGAATCTATCTGATTAAAGAAATAACTGAGTGATCATATAACTTGAAAGTAGGAAATTAATATCTTCAAATAAATACATTCTATAAACGTGTCGTATTACTGCAGTTGGGATTTTGATTTGACGTCGATGCGAAACAAGGCATTCAAAAAAGGTAATATTTTGACATAAGAAGCAACTGATTAAGTGCACGTAGTCGATCAACAATTAGAAACGCGATTAAAGTTATGTCCATGCGAAACAATTATAGCATTCAAAAAGGTAATACTTTGACAACTGAAGGTTCAAGTATAGTCGATCCACAATTATTAAAAAACGCGAGTTTGATCAGTGTCAATGCGAAATAAGTGATTTCAAAAAGGTAATTTTTGACACAATTGAAGCAAAATATAAACGCGAAAGTTAGATGCATGTCCATGCGAAACAATTAAAGCATTCAAAAAGGTAATACTTTGACAATTGAAGGTTCAAGTATAGTCGATCCAAAATTAAAAACGCGAGTTTGATTGGTGTCGATGCGAAATAGTCATTCAAAAAAGGTAATATCTTGACAATTGAATCAAAATAAGTGCAAGTAGTCTGATCCACATGTAAAAACGCGATGTTATAGTTTAATAACAAGGCAAACATAACGAGCGTAAAACAAGACACAAAAAGGTGTCGGATAGTAGTAAAACCAAATATTACACTTTAAAAGTCTGATAAACAGGTAGTCTGATTAACACAAAGGAAAAAGAAAAGAGTTTAAGAGATAAGAGGAAAAAAAAAAATAGAAAATGACAAAAATGATAAAACACTCTTCTATATACACCTACTTGCAGTAAGGTTGTCGTACAAAAATATACATTTGTTATATATATATAAAGAAAATAGAACATTTGTGATTTAGTACGATAGGAATTGATTAAAAGACAGAAGAAGATCATTTAAGCTAAACTCTCTCTTTTGTCTTTTAATTAATTCCTTTCGCACTAAATCACAAATGTTCTATTTTCTTTGTGACAAATGTTCTATTTTGTATGACAACCTTACTGCAACTAGGTGTATCATATAAACATTAAAAAGGAACAAACCGCAAGTCTGCCATACATAATAGAAATCACAAAATGTGTAAAATGCACTAGCCTGTGATAAAAATTGAATTACTAAATGAGATGTTCAATTATCGTACAAGAAAAACAACGGAAAACCCCCGAACCTGGTAATGTAAAGCCTGAATGAAAATTTGAGACCCTTGACGTTTTCATTTATGAATGGAAACTAGCGAGTAAACTAGTATAGGCTGCGTCTGTGTTTGATATAAACGATAGGTAATAGAATGAAATTTGTAACACCGTAAAATATGTTAACTTAACTTTACTTAAATGGAAACTAGCGAGTAAACTAGTATAGGCTGTGTCGGTGTTTGATATAAACGATGGGTAATAGAATGAAATTTGTAACACCGTAAAACCGTATCATTTATGGCCTGATATTTCGTAGTTACGTGACCAGCAATCGTGATACGTTAGTCCAGAGTTAGACTCACTTTTATTTTTGATCTGAAGAGGTCAGATGCGCGCGCATCTGTAACATATTGAAACTGTAAGCTTTAACATATGCCGTGTGTTCCACAGAGTATATTAAACATCAAAGAAGCGACTTCGGAGTTAAAACACGATGAAGACTGTCACTGGTCTCTTAGTGGTGGTTGGGATCATAAATGTGTCTTTATGTCAACAAATCCAACAAGGGAGTCTTGGACACCAATTTGGACAAGGACAACAACGACAAATTGGACAATGGCAATCCAACGGTGAACCACAAATTGAGAACATGAAAGGACAAGGGCCATTACAAAAAGCGCAAGGACAATTTCAAAAAGCCCAATTTGGACAAGGGCCTTTCCAAAAAGCACAAGGACAGACAAGACAAGCACAAGGTCGATTTCAGAAAGATAAATCTGGTCAAGGGCCATTCAAAAATGTGCAAGGACGAGGTCAGCTCAGACAAGGACAATTTCAGAAAGCTAAATTTGGACAAGGGCCGTTCCAAAAAGTGCAAGGGCAAGGACAACGCAAGGGACAAGGACAAGATCAATTACAGAAAGCTAAATTTGGGCAAGGGCAATTCCAAAAAGTGCAAGGGCAAGGACAACGCAAGGGACAAGGACAAGATCAATTACAGAAAGCTAAATTTGGGCAAGGGCAATTCCAAAAAGTGCAAGGGCAAGGACAACACAAGGGACAAGATCAATTACAGAAAGCTAAATTTGGTCAAGGGCAATTCCAAAATGTGCAAGGGCAAGTTAAAGGTCAACGCAAGGGACAAGGGCAATTAAAACAAGGACAAGGGCAATTTGGGCCAAAACCTGGTAAAGCATTCCAACAAGTCCAAATAAAACAAGGCCAACTGCAAAAAGCACAATTTGTCCAAGGCCCATTCCGACAAGGACAAGTGCAACTGCAAAAGCCACACTTTGGACAGCAGCAAATAGAACAAGGGCAATTTCGACAGGGGCAACTCGGTCAGGGGCAATTTGGACAAGGCCAATTTGGACAAGGCCAATTTGGACAAGGCCAATTTGGACAAGGCCAGTTTGGACAGGGTCATATTGGGCTAGGAGAGTTTCAATTACAAAACGATTTCGAACTGTCAGATGATTTTAAGGTGAGAAGCCCCTTGTTGGAAATGTAATGAACCGATATCGAAAAGCCAATAATAAATACCAAAAATAGTCATTAATCATAAATATAATCGAAAAAGAAACCAAATGATTTATCGAAGTACATCAAAACTAGCTGAATAAAATTACATTAATTCTATTAACCAACCAACAAAATAATCACAATAGAAACAACCGAAACCAAACGATTTCTCGAAATGAATCGAAAATGGTTGATTCAATAGTAAAAATCGAAATCAGACGATTTGTGGAAATACATCGAAAATGGTCGACTTAGAGATATAAAAATAAAAAAAATCCTATGATAGTTCTTACAAGAGTTATGGTCCTGTTACACTGTGCAATCTTCTCAGCAACTTGTCTCGCAATGTTTGAAAGTGCTGCGTTACAAGTTGCCGAGGTGAAGTTACACCTATTTCAATTAACGTTGTCCATCTGGAATGGTTGATCTGAGACCGATAGGAATTGTGGGAGCTCGTTAAACTGCAAATGCACTATTATAGTATTGCTTGAATATTAATGTTTACTTCTGAAATACTGTTATCTGTAATTCAGGACCATTCAAGTGTGATTAAAACAATGCATTTGGAATTTAATCAGTGAACTCCCACAATTCCTATCGGTCTCAGATCAACCATTCCAGATGGACAACGTTAATTGAAATAGGTGTATACACTGCAAAGCGATATTGGCAACTTGCAATGATTTTTGACCGGGGAAGGCTTTCTGGGGGACTAGGGAAGAGAATTGAAAATGTGCGCATGCGTCCTTGAAAAGAAATGCTTTAAAATTTCGGCACAAGTTGTTGAAGGGGTGATACACCGTGCAGTGGCGTTGCAAGTTGCCGAGTTCCGTTGCGAAAAGTAGAACTGAACTCTACTTTGTGCAACGCTAGCTGTCTGCAACAAAAAAAAATGCAAGACGACCACTGTTACGCTGTGCAGTTCTTCAGCAACTTGTGTTGCAACGGCATTGCAAGACAATGCAAGTTGCTGAGAAAATTGCAGTGTAACAGCGCCTTTTTTCGGTAAAATTAGACAACTTCACATCAAATGTGTGTTTAAAGTACGAACTCCGGTGCATAGAAGTATGCGAATACATTAAATGTAGTCACACTTTTGCGCGTCGCGAGGTAATGCTTAATCAATGTTTTAACTTTCTAAGAGCAAAAGGGCCAAGTGTAAAGCAGGGCTGGTTGAACCTGGGGCAGTCAGACAACCACCTAGTTTTGTATACAGGGCTGATTTTCGTGAACCAACTGAGGTCTTTAAAAACGGGCTAAAGTCACTTGGCAATAACGACAATCTGATACAACACACCAAAGGTATGGAGTGGTAAAAAACTAATTTGGTAAAATCAACCAAAGGAGTGAGCATATTGAAGAGGTTGATCTGACAATAATGATAACGGCGGTCAGGATGATGGAGATGATGGATTATGATAATGATAATGATGAAGATATGACGACAATGGTGGTAATTGTGATGATAATGATGGTGATTATGGCGACAATGCTGGTAATTGTGATGATAATGATGGTGATTATGGTGGTAATTATAATGATGATAATTATTGTGATGAAGATATGACGACAATGCTGGTAATTGTGATGATAATGATGGTGACAATGGTGGTAATTATGATGATGATAATGATGGTGATAATGATGAAGATATGACGACAATGCTGGTAATTGTGATGATAATGATGGTGATTATGGGGACAATGGTGGTAATTGTGATGAGATAATGGTGATTATGATGATAATGATGAAGATATGACGACAATGGTGGTAATTATGATGATGATAATGATTATCATGATGATAATGATGAAGATATGACGACAATGGTGGTAATTATGATGATGATAATGATTATCATGATTATCATGATGAAGATATGACGACAATGGTGGTAATTATGATGATGATAATGATGGTGATTATGATGATAATGGTGATGAAGATATATGGCGACAATGCTGGTAATTGTGATGATGATAATGATGATGATTATGATGATGATGAAAAAAATGGTGATGATGATGACAAATAATAAAGATGATTATGATGCAAAGCCACATGCAGTTATGAGAATGAGTTTAAATAGCTATTTTAAAACTGATGTGCAAGAGAATCACAGGAGTCATACCAAACTAAATCACGACATATCCTAAAATATTCTAAATGGAAACTAGCGAGTAACCTAGCCTAGTATACGCTGCGTCGGTGTTTGATGTAAACGATAGGTAATAGAATGAAATTTGTAACACCGTAAAAAAATAGAAAAAGAAACTATAGCGAGTAAACTAGTATAGGCTGCGTCGGTGTTTGATATAAACGATAGGTAATAGAATGAAATTTGTTACACCGTAAAAAAATAATAGAAACTAGCGAGTAACCTAGTATAGGCTGCGTCGGTGTTTGATATAAACGATAGGTAATAGAATGAAATTTGTAACACCGTAAAAAAAATAGAAATAGAAACTAGCGAGTAAACTAGTATAGGCTGCGTCGGTGTTTGATATAAACGATAGGTAATAGAATGAAATTTGTAACACCGTAAAAAAATAATAGAAACTAGCGAGTAACCTAGTATAGGCTGCGTCGGTGTTTGATATAAACGATAGGTAATAGAATGAAATTTGTAACACCGTAAAAAAAATAGAAAAAGAAACTAGCGAGTAAACTAGTATAGGCTGCATCGGTGTTTGATATAAACGATAGGTAATAGAATGAAATTTGTAACACCGTAAAAAAATAGAAATAGAAACTAGCGAGTAAACTAGTATAGGCTGCGTCGGTGTTTGATATAAACGATAGGTAATAGAATGAAATTTGTAACACCGTAAAAGAATAATAGAAACTAGCGAGTAACCTAGTATAGGCTGCGTCGGTGTTTGATATAAACGATAGGTAATAGAATGAAATTTGTAACACCGTAAAAAAATAATAGAAACTAGCGAGTAACCTAGTATAGGCTGCGTCGATGTTTAATATAAACGATAGGTATAAATATAATGAAATTTGTAACACCGTAAAAAATGTTGACTTAACTTACTAAACAAATTTCATTATATTATCTCAAATATTTTAGGTGAGTCTACACACTACAGCGACAAGCACAACACCTTGTTTGTCTCCACGTCTTCATCATACGAAAAAGCCTTACAGTGGGCCAAGACAATCATGACAGCTAGCCGAAAAGCAGGCTCAAAGGCTACGCAGTACAAAGCCAAGACTTCTATTTACGTATACAAGATTCGCGCCGATGAGAATTATTTCAGTATGGAGGTATTACTTCTCCCTTAATATAACTAGACTCTCTATGAGCGTGAAGTCGGGCTAGTCATAAAATCAACACAGGAGGCTAAACAATTCTACTTTGGGCTTCCTGTGTTCATTCCCAAAGCATCATGGGGGACTATACGCGACATGACAGACAGATAGATAGATAGATAGATAGATAGATAGATTAAAAGGTAAACCAATAATATATAATATGCCTCATTTATATAGCGCCAATCGACAAAGGAAATTGGAGGACAATTAAAACACTAGAGTCTTGGCACACTGCTTTGACTAGTGGAGCAGATAACTACAACTCTAAACCGCTCCCTGGACAATACTCTATTCTTTTGAGTGAACTTTAAATATTGTAATTTATTCAATCCAATACTTCAAAACTCTGTACGACTAATTACTATTCATAGTTAAAGGCTTCAGCCTGGGAGCCGAAAGCTCATCAAATTTAAGTAAACTAGACGCTCTAGGAGCGTGAAGTCGGGCTAGTGATAGAATCAACACAGGCCGGCTAAACAATTCTACTTTGGGCTTCCTGTGTTCGTTCGCAAAGCATCATGGGGCCTATACGCGACATGACAGATAGATAGATAGATACATTGACTAAAAGGTAAACCTAGAGTCGGGCCCTTAAAAAAAAATCAGAGAACGTTTACTTCTATTATTATTATTATTATTATTATTATTATTATTATTATTATTATTATTATTATTATTATTATTATTATTATTATTATCATTATCATTATCATTACTATTATTACTATTATTATTATTATTATCATCATCATCATTATTATTATTATTAGGATTCCCTGATGGCCATGTTCAACAAGGATTCTACTAAATATGCCGAATACAAAGTGCAAGCCAACAGCGTTTCGAAGACGTATTTAGAGTGGGAGGCGTGCGGTGGCGTGAGGCCCGAGGAAGTTAAGACAGCGACGCAGCTAGTGTTTGGGGCACTCGACTCGCCTAAGCCTGAGGTGGAAAACAGTCGCTACACTACTCAAAACACCGTTGGGAGTAGTAGTGTGTATATTGATGAGCCTGCTTTGAGGAAACCAAAAGGGAAATGAATAAATACATGAATGGATGGGTGAATGAAACTAGAAGTTGAAGAATTAATAAGTGAGAATAAATGAATTGTTGGAAGAACAAATGAATAGATGAAATAACTAAATAAAGAATGAACTCAACCATAAACAATCCAACTGCATTATCAATCTATTAATCAATCAATATACTAATATATCGATCAATCAATCAATCTATCAACCAACCAATCAAATGTCAGACACTGACAACACAGTCTTTCGCAAGGCTACACACACCCAGACGATCACTACACATCAACATCACTTATACCTAGGCTTAAAACGACAGTCACTAACAACAAAAGTCTTTCGCAAGACTACACACACCCAGACGATCACTACACATCAATATCACTTACACCTGCAGGCTCAAAACGGCAGTCACTTAACACCAACAGTCTTTCTCAAGACTACACAAACCCAGTCCATCACTACACATCAATATCACTTACACATAGGCTCACATGAAACGTTAGTCACTAACACCAAAAGTCTTTCGCAAGACTACACACACCCAGTCCATCACTACACATCAATATCACTTACACATAGGCTCAAAACGTCAGTCACTAACAACAAAAGTCTTTCGCAAGACTAAACACACCCAGAAGACAACTACACATCAACATCACTTACATCTAGGATCAAAACGACAGTCACTAACAACAAAAGTCTTTCTCAAGACTACACACAACTGGACGACCACAAACAATCAAACATCAGTCTCTAACACCAACAGTCTTTCTCAAGACTACACACAACTGGACGATCACAAATATTCAAACATCAGTCACTAACAACAACAGTCTTTCGCAAGACTACACACAACTGGACGACCACAAACAATCAAACATCAGTCTCTAACACCAACAGTCTTTCGCAAGACTACACACAACTGGACGACCACAAACAATCAAACATCAGTCTCTAACACCAACAGTCTTTCGCAAGACTTCACACAACTGGACGATCACAAACGTCAGTCACTAACACCAACAGTCTTTCTCAAGACTACACACACCCACAATTCACTACCATCACTTTATACACATGCGTTCAAACCATTCACTCTTAAACTAATAATTTAGTAGATTATATTTACTGTTAATGACATAATAATATTTACATTTAAAACTCTAGGTCTATTACAAAAAATACACTATACACCTATTTCAATAACCGTTGTCGTAATAAAAACTAAACTACAGTCCACACTCTGAAGCCTGCAAAGGATGTCGGTAATATCAACATAATTTGAGATTTATTAGACGTATTTTCAAGAAATATTTGATTTATCATACACCACTGCAACACCTTGTTAAGGTCATATAACCCAAACACGTACAACCAAAATATACTATGAATAAGTCGATAACAAGAGAAGAAATACTGACATCCTTTGCAGGCTTCAGAGTAAGGACTGTAGCTTTGATTGCGACAGCGATTATTGAAATAGGTGTATAAAATCCTGCAAAACCATCTGAGCCGATTAAGTCAACGGTGTTGTTATTAAATATTAGATCGTAAGCTATAGATAAAACGGAAGTCCAGTACTCAAAAACACCGCTGACTCAATTCGGCTCAGGTAGTTTTAGAGGATGTTATATAGTGCCTTCCCTTCAAAACAAGTCTTGTTACCAGTTTTCCATCACACAAAACAGACGAGAGGACACTGGTAATCAGTAATGTTAATTGTGTTTCAAAAGGAAAAAGGAAAAAGAAAACGAGAAAAAAATGAATGATAATTGACCATTTCAAAGTTTGCTTGAACTAAAACAATGGATCAAGTTCAAAAATATATTTGCCTGTCAAAACTTAAATTTGGCCAGTCAATAGACCCTTTTAGTTCTGTATGCAAATTGCACATTTCAGACCACATGACATTCCCCTGAGAGTTGTTCTTTTATGTCAAGTATTAAAATATCTATACATAACAAATGATTAACTCCAAAGGGAATGAACACGTGGTCTGAAATGGGAAAATAAACATTGAAGGTGAATGGGTCTATTGGCCCTAGGCAGGCAGTTATTTCCAGCCCTGGATATTGATTTGGAAAATATACACCTATTTCAAAAATCGTTGTCGCAGCCGAACCTACAGTCCACACTCTGGATCACGCAGAGGATGTCGGTAATGATGAAATCATTTGTGGTTTGTATTGCATTTTTTTCAAAGAAGTATTTGTTTCATCATCTACCACAGCAGCAACTTGTTATGGTCATATAATACAAACATGTACAACCAACAATGCTATGAATAAATCGATAACAAGACATGAAATACCGGCATCCTTTGCAGGCTTCAGAGTGTGGACACCTGATATAGGTGTACATATTTCAATAATCGTTGTCGCAAAAAAAAGCCAGTCCACACTCTGAAGCCTGCAAAGGATGTCGGTACTTCTTTTTTGTTATCGATTTATTCATAGCATATTTTGGTTTACGTGTTTGTGTTATATGACCATAACAAGTAGATATAAATATTTCTTTAAAAAAACATGCAATAAATCACAAATTAAGTCCATATAACCAACATCCTTTGCAGGCTTCAGAGTGTGGACCGTAGGTTCGGCTGCGACATGATTTTTGAAATAGGTGTATTCATGCCGAACATGGCACTGGATAACTGCCGATAAATGTCAATCCTTCTTGTTCTTGCATAGTTCAAGCAAACTCAGAAGAGGGTCTACTGATTGATTAATTTAGTCCCCTCATTACATAACGCCTCATTCCGTGCATTTCCTCGCCTTAGACTCTTATTCCTTGCACCACAGTGACCGCTGACCTACAACACCGCGGTCTATTCTCTAATATAAATGCTCATCATCAAAGGAATGCTCCAGTTTCAGGTTATCTAGCACCGCTGTACAATTTGACAAAAGGCGCATTTGCACAGGGATAGCCTCAATACTCCAGTTTCATGTTATCTAGCACCGCTGTACTATTTGACAAAAGGCGCATTTGCACAGGGATAATCTCGATTCGGAGTAAATTTAAATGTGTTTTCTATTGTTTAGCGGTAGTATTTTCCCTTGCTTGGCTTGGAATTTGTGAATATTTTGACAACAAATCGAGGCTTAGCTTCTGCAAATGCGCCTTTTGAAAAAAAGTACAGTGGTACTAGATAACGTGAACTTGGGGTATTACCGCTGGCTTCTGTGATGTTAGTTTCTAATGTATTCTAGTGAGTTCCTCGACTATCTTAACCAGGTCATCAACAGTGCACTCCTTCTTGCTACTATTCCCATCATCAACCTGAAATGAAATATTGACGATTGATTTAAAAAACGTTGACAGGGTGAAAGGAATTAGCAATTGCTGGCTTTAAGGTGATGTTACACGCAACGATTTTCAGCGCCGATTTTTCGCGACACGCCGTTGCGCAAAAAAATTGATGCATGTGACATGCCAGACATGCCAGATATTCAAAAACTCGCAATGCGAAATGACGAATGTTCAGCAAGTTGATGCGTGTAACAGCTTTGTCGTCGATTTTTCGCCAAACAACTACCCAGAATCCAGTTCGGGGATCGATCTGATGTCAACAAACAAGATGGCGGCCGTAAATGGCGCGGCTTGGGAACTGGGGATGATGTTGCCATTACAGAAATCGCGAAAAATTGTCCTGTGTAACTTGTTGAATTCGTAGGAATATTGACCGAAAAAACGGCTCGTGTCACATGTATTAGAAATCGACAATTCGTATCGCGAAAATCGTCGCTGAAAATCTCCGCGTGTAACATCAGCTTTACTGTATGACATGATTTTCGTCTCACCTGTAATCCGTTGACCACCTCCTTCATCTTAGCGCGAGGTAAATCAAGGAAACTCTCTATTACATCACCATCAATGAATCCATGCGCTTGCTCGGTCTTACGTTCGTTAGCAAAAGACCGCCAGGTACGTTACGTTAAGGACAAATGGAAAATATAATACAGGGTTCGTGCTGATGTCAGTAAACAAAATCTAAGGAGTTTTCAAGGAGTTTTCAAGGACCAAAAAGTAATTTTTAAGCACTATTTGCGACAACTTTGATGTATAAATGATATTCCTGTCATTGTTCACGTCGCACAGAATGAACAAATTTTATTTTAATTTTTAATTTGCAATACTAGAATTTTTACCCTATTTAAACGAGAATAAAGGAGTTTTTAAGGAGTTTTTGCTGATTTTCTAAAATTCAAGGGCTTTTCAAGTGCCCTTAAAAACGTAAATCAAATCTAAGTAGTTTTCAAGGAGTTTAAGGAGTAGCACGAACCCTGATAATAGTATTAAGCAACATGCAATCTTTTTGTATTTCTCCCGTTCCCCTACGTCATTAAACGACAGTATCGTACAAAAGTTACGTACGGAACAGTGACACATGGGGCAATTACGTACGGAACAGTGACGAATGGAACAGTTACGTATGGAACAATTACGAATGGAACAATTACGTACGGAACAGTTACACATGACGAATGGGACAGTTACGTATTGAACAGTTACGAATGGAACAAGTACGTACGGAACAGTTACACATGGGGCAATTACGTACAAAGCAGTTACGAATGGAACAGTAATGAATGGAACAGTTATGAATGGAACAATTACGTATGGAACAATTACGTACGGAACAGTTACACATGGGGCAATTACGTACGGAACAGTTACGAATGGAACAGTTATGAATGGAACAGTTACGTATGGAACAATTACGTATGGAATAGTTATGAATGGGACAATCACGTACGGGACAATTACGTATGGAACAATTACGTACGGAACAATCAGGTATGGAACAGTTACGCATGGGTCAATTACGTATGGAATAATTACGTACGGGGCAATCACGTATGAAACAATTACGTACGAAACCGTAACGCATGGAGCAATTACGTACGGAACACGTAACTATATGGTCTAATATATATTCATTTCTATAAAGGATATAAGCTATGGTCTATTTTCCCAACGCTTTTGATGACTTTGTTGAGTTTCTTTTGCACTTGTAGCAGGAACTCGAATAGATCTTTGGATAGCTGACCAACAATACCTACAACAATCAACAATGGTTTGTATTGACACTTTCACTTAAACCATAAAGAAAACATACATCAAACATAACAGTGTGATAGGCTTAGAGAGATGCAAATATGATTAAAATACAATATAAAAATATAAAAAGCCTATGAAAAGCTTATGATAAGCCTATGAAGAGCCTATGAATACCCTATGAAAAAGGTAAAGCCTACGAAACACATATGAAGAGCTTGTGGAATACCTATGAAAAGCTTTTTTAAATATATATTTATAAAAAAAATACAAGCAGGGTTCGTGCTGATGTCAGTAAACAAAAACTAATAGTCAAGGAGCTAGGCTCCAGAAAATATCGTTTCGTTCACCCCACCCGACAGAAAAGGTCTGACACCGGGATCCGAAAGTGCAATGTCTATACTTTAAGACTAGATACTATGTAGTTCAGAATTGTGGTGCCACTACCGAGATATAGGGGTTTCTTTGTCCATATATGGCATCCAGCATAGAAACGAGGCACAGCCACTATTTGTCTTGTATCTCAATTGTCATTCATTAAAATCCACAAAATGGCATCTAGTCTTGATACAAAGTGCTACTCCAATAATCTGGGTAAGATAGTGCGAGTTACAATGGTCACGTGACAGTCACGTGACCATTTTTCATAAAAATTGGTTATTTTTCTTCAAATCGAACGACTTTAACCAGCTGTAAAAAATTTAATATCAGTTTTATTGAGGTCTTTTCTCCTAAAATGCATTTCTAGGTTTATATTCTTTCGAATAAAAGAAAAATTTTCCTTTTTTTATAAAGAATTTATAAAGAAAATGGGAAAATAAACGCGCGCGTTTTGTCAGCATGGAAACGAGGCTGAGTGATAAATCTATCTAAAACATGATAAAAAGGGAGGGGGGGGGGGGGGGGGGGTGGGATATTCAAAAAGCAAACTTGTTTTTTTCAAGTGGTTTTGTGTCTACCAAGGATATATTTTTTTATATAAACCAACATCATTTGCAATGGTTAATTTAAACTTTGTAGAAACAATAATATCATGACTTTCTTTTAAATATAATTTGTTAATTGAATATATTTAAATTTTATTAATATTTAAAAATAATTTTGCATCAAATAATATAATAAATGAATTATCGCGCAAAGGAATGGGTCGAGATGATGCAATCCACCACATGCAACCAGGCCTTGCTTATAAGACGCCATTTTGTTCGATCTTTCACAGATCTCGCTACAAAGCCTGTAAGTACAAGTAATCGCCTTATAGTTTACAATCTCATTCGGTAAAATATATTTCTTGTTTCTTATTGCTTATTACTAAGCTTTTTTAAAGAAATTTCTTTGTGTAAAGACTTTCATTGGTTATTTTTTGGTCTTTTTATTGATCTTATCGTGTTAAAATTTGTTGTTTTTCTCTGGTCTTCTTATTTGCTTGAGCTGTTTTTTTTCTTATCACAGTGTCTATTTGACCGGCAGCCGTAAGTCGAACTTTTTACAATTAATTGTTTACTGTTTTAGAACATTCTAGATTCATTTAGAAACGCCAAGCGTTTCTATTCACTTCAATATTTTGTATTTACATGGTTGCTATTGCCTCGCCACAAAGTTCGACTTATACGACAAAGTTTGACTTATACGGCAAAGTTTGACTTATACGGCAAAGTTTGACTTATACGGCAAAGTTCGACTTATGGTCAAATAGTATTTTAAGGTCATTGAATGGCAGCTGGTCAAATAGACACGGTGTTTTTTTATTATGAATAAAATAAAATAAATGAAATAAGAGGCAAAAGAATGAGACTGTATTTGCTTGATAGATGACTAATGGGTATCACATGCCAAATAGAATCGTTGTTGCCTGTTTCTTAATAAAATGCTTTTACGTTGATGTACATAAAAATTAGAATTTCTGAGCTATACTTAAAATCTTGTACGCTTTCTTTAGAAAAAACGTTGACCACAATTAATCAAATTTCTCCTAACCAGTTTATTATGATTGATAGTTGTAGGGTTCTAATAGTCAATATATATATCAGTATTCAATGAATCTGACAATTGTGATGATCGTAGTAGTCTATATTCTTGTACGGTAAATATGGTGACACTCTATTGCAAAAAAAAAAAAATCACTTAAATTACTTACTCTTTGATTTGTGATATAATAATACCAATTGGCATTACATCTGTATAGGGTATTTACGGCAGTTATGCCATAGAAAATGGATGATGACGATGGCTGGGATCTCCTATTGCCAAGGAAAAGAATCAAAACAACATCCTTTGAGAAATGTATTTTTTGCCAAACTAGCAATAACCTTCGTCATGCACAGCCCTCTTCCATAGAAAAACTCATATTAGCATTTGAGGTGCGACAAGATGAAATAGCACAACGTCTCTCATCCGATGATCAACGTCACACACTTAGAGAGGGAAGAAATGTTAAATGGCACTCGTCATGCTACGAATCATACACAAGCAAACAAAATCTTAGGTATTGCTCACATGTGGATTCAAGTGAGGTTCAAGCTGGTAGGGAACAGCGTGCATCGTTTGATTGGTCGAAGTGCTTTTTTTGTAAAAACGCAAGCCGGAAAAAGGACAAACAACTTATAAATGTTGCCACCTTTGAAGCGTGCCAAAACATTAAAGAATCTGCAGAGGCACGTGAAGACAACCAACTTTTATTCACACTTCAGTCTGTCAATTTCGATCTTATAGCAGCAGAGGGAAAATATCACAAGGCCTGCCATGCTTCATACATCAGCAAAGTGAACATTACAAGAAAACAGCATGATGTCCAAAAAGAAAGCACATTTGATGAAGCCTTCAACCAACTATGTCTGGCTGTAACACCTGAATTCGAAAGAGGAAAAGCATTCGACATGAACGCTCTTCTTTTGATGTTTCAAATAGAGCTGAAAAAGATGCATCTTAATGCAGACAGCTACACTAAACATAAACTTAAAGATCGACTGATTAAGTATTACAAGGACAGAATTGTTTTTCTCCAGCCTCCTCATCAGTCCAAACCGGAGATAGTATACAGCAGTTCCATTTCTTTAGTTGATGTTATCAATGCAGCGAGCCATTGTTCTCCTGTTTATACTGTTAATTGGACTGCAAACAAAACAGATTCCTGTAACTTCGACCTGCCTGGAATTTACTCTGTAGCTTCTGATATCAGGTCAGAAATCATGGATTGCAAGGGTATCGAGATAAACCCACTTAATATTGAAGATCTACAGCTGGAAACCGCAAAAGCTCTTATTCCTCAAAGCCTGTACTGGTTGATTAGATGGATTATAACAGGAGAACAATACAATGAATGCTCGTCTCTAAGTGCCAGTAACACTGCAGATGAGAGAAAGATTCTAATGTTTGCTCAAGATCTGATTCACTGCGCATCCCATGCTAGAATTAAACTTCCCAAACACGTTGGCCTCGCCATGACGGTTAAACACCTGACAAGCTCGAAACTGCTGATAACTATATTGAACAGGATGGGCCACAGCTCTTCATATTCAGAAATTGAGCAAGTGGAAACTAGCTTAGCCAATGAAAGTCTAGCTCAAGCAGATGCCAAAGGTGTCATAATTCCAACTAACATAAACCCTGGTGGTTTTATACAGATCGCAGCTGATAACAACGACATTAATGAAGAGACATTAGATGGAAAAAACACTACACATGCTACGACCCTAGCTTTATATCAGCGTAAACAGTATGGCCCAATGCCTGCTCGAGTACTTCAAGCTAGCCACACCAACAGGAAGAGATCACTCGATTCTACAAGACCTCTTGTAATTGTGGAGGATATAAATGCTGGAGGTCGACACCCTGCTTTCTCGGATTATAAAGGTAACTCTGATATCACCACATGGTTTCAATGCGATAGTTTGTTGCTACCAACCTGTTTTGACGACCTCTGCTGGATGCTACTGAGACTCTCCGACTCGTTTTTGCCATGTACTCCACAAAATCCACAAGCTCAAAGTGTACCAGGATGGAGCGGATTTAACAGTATCACACATCCAAACATTCCAGTAGAAAGCATCATCGGCTATCACCCAATGATAAATGCTGAAGCAAGCAACTTTAGCACTCTTTACACACTACTGAAACTTGCACAGAAAATAAATGATGCTATGGGACAAGTTGATTCGGTCGTCACCTTTGACTTGGCCCTTTACGCAAAAGCCAAGCTGCTACAGATGAAATATCCGGATGAGTTCAAGAATACTGTCATCAGAATGGGAGGCTTTCATATTGCGCTGAACTATCTCTCTCTTCTTGGAAAGAAGTATGCACAATCTGGCTTAGAGGATCTACTTATTGAATCAGGAGTTTATGCAGCTGGAACAAAGTCAGTGTTAATGCTTGGCAAATCATACAATCGTGGGATCCGAGCCCATAAACTTTGCATGGAAGCATTGTTCAGATTGCTATGGAGGGCTTTTTTGCTTTGGCTGTCAAAGCAAGAAAACGGACTTGAACCTCAGGTTAAGCAACAGTTGCTTGACAAAAGTAAGAAGTGTCAGAGTACCATAAGAGAGAATGGCTTTGTAACTGAAAGTCTGCCCGCATTAAAGGGCTGTGTTGAGCCCATCGTGACACTGTTTGATTCATTTAAGTCTGAAAGTGAAAAGAAGTCAAAAGTGTTCTGTTTCTGGAAGGATTACATTGATATGGTACTGGTGCTCCTCCAATTCATAAAGGCAGAACGTACAGGAAACTGGAAGCTTCACCTTTCTGCAACTGGATCAATGGTTGCACACTTTTTTTCCATGGACAGGGTTAATTACGCACGGTGGCTCCCTGTCTACATCTCGGACATGCACTCATTACAAGATAACCATCCCGAAGTTCACCGAGAATTTTCCTCTGGCAACTTTGGTGTAAGCAGAGCAAAACAGCCTTTTGCTCAAGTGTGGACTGACATGGCCCTTGAACAGTCCATCAATCGAGATTCCAAGTCAAAGGGTGGTATTGTTGGAATTAGTACAAAGGAAAATGCTGTGGAACGGTGGTTCCTTACTAGCCATGAGCGAGCAGCCATGGTCCGAGCAGTCAAGGAAATGTGTGGGATAGGGGACAGCGACGAGGTGGGAACTCACAAAGAAGCCAAAACAGCTCGAATGGTAAGAGATGAAGATGACGTACAGAAACTACTGGGAATATTTGAGAGAGGCCTACTAAGTGACCCATTCAACATTCCACAAGAAACATCTGAGGAAGAGTTGCCGTTGCCTTTGTGCAATCTTGCGACTGGTGTTGTACTACCCAATACTGATGCTGATAAACTTATTAATGCAAAAGAATCAGGAAAAGAAAGCATGATAAGTTTTGTTTCCTCCAGAATGAAAACAACGGAAATCAATTTCTGGGATCCAATAACTACCTTGAAGATTAAGTCATTCCGTTCCCTGTCAAAGAATGTTGCCATAAAGAACCTTAAGGAGAAAAGTTTCACCATTAATGCTGATCGTGAACTTTTTGGACGTCTTTTGGTTGCTGCGAAGAGTAGACATATCAATCTTAAAGAGGTACTTTCTTATGAACTTTGCAGTGTACCAATTGCACTTGCACACCCTGATGGCAGTTTGAGGAAGACAACGAAAAGTACCCTGATGCACATCTTGGAAAAGGAAGTGACATCAAAGATAAATCTTCCAGTCTCACAAATTCCAACAGTGTATCTTATCGATGGCATGGCCCTAGTTCAAATGCTCAAATCTGGAGGGTGTGCAACATTTGACGAGATGTCACTTAAGTATCAAGATATTATCCTCAACGCATTGCTTCACAACAACACTACTCGAGTAGATCTAGTGTTCGACCAATATCTGCCAGCTTCGATCAAGGATGGTGAACGCAGCAGGAGAGGAGAATCTGCCTCTTTAGAAGTTAAGATCCACAGTGGCTCCATGCCGGTACCAAAACAATGGTCTAAGTACATATCGAATCCAAAGAACAAAGTAAATCTTTGTGACTTTCTTTGTCATTCGTTATGTGAAAAGTTGCCATCACGTTTGCAGCCAACCCATAAAGTCTTTCTGGCTGGCGGTTTCAGAGATGGATCAGTGACAGTCTCGCTTATGCAGAGTTCGGTCACCGTTGAGCAATCGTTACAGTCAGACCATGAGGAGGCAGATACCCGACTGATGGTTCATGCCAAACAAGCTTCTATTAGTCATCCACGTATTGTGATCCAGTCACCCGACACCGATGTTGTTGTGCTTTCCGCAGCACATTTTGCAGACATACAATGCCAGGAGATGTGGATAAAGACAGGGGTCAAAGACAAGCTTCGATTTATACCAGTACACGACATTCACTCTTCTTTTGGTCAAAATTTATGCATGTGTTTACCATCTTTCCATGCATTGACCGGGTGCGATTCAACAAGCGCTTTTTCTGGTATCGGGAAAAAGAAAGCTTGGAAAGCACTACAGAAGGAGGTGAATACCCAGCTTGACCTCAGTACTCTTGGTAGCAATCCAGTTCTACAAGTGCCAGTCAAAGATATAGCAGAATCATTCATCTGCTCGATGTACTCAGCCAAACATTTCAACAATGCCGATGAAGCAAGATATCATCTATTTTGCCAAAAGAGTTTGAAAAGCGAAGACCTTCCACCCACATCGGAGAGTTTGAGCCATCACATCAAACGGGCTAATTACCAAGCATCAGTGTGGAAGAAAGCTCTCTCGCCAATGCAGAACATACCTCCTCCAGAAGGAAACGGATGGATGATGATTGACAGCAACCTCATACCAGTCTTGATGGAAAAGAATCCAGCACCTTCTGAAGTCATAGAACTGACGAAATGCGGCTGTGGCATATCGCAATGCAAACAAAACAACTGTTCTTGCAGAAGGAATAATCTTCCTTGCACCGAGGCCTGTTCTTGTATGGCTGATGAGGTTTGCAGTAACCAAGTAAATGTTGTGATGCTCTCAGATAGTGACAGCAGTGACTCTGAAGACACAGAGGAATTGTAGCTTTATTTAGGAAAAAAAACAAAAAAAAACAAAAAAAAGGAAAACATTAAAAACTAAAAAAAAAAACATAACAAATCTGGACAACGATCTGATAGTGAGAATCGTGATGGGCCAGCGAAGTAGCTATGTTTCACTGCAAAAAAAAAAAAAAAAAGAAAAAGGGAAAAAGATGTCTTCATTTGGACAGACCAGAGGAATTGTAGCTTTATTTTACAAAAAAAAAAAGAAAAACATTAAAAACTAAACAAAAAAAAACTTTACAAATCTGAACAACGATATCTGATAGTGAGAATTGTGATGAGCCAGCTACGTTTTACTACAAAAAAGAAAAAGGGAAATACTGAAAAAAAAAAGATGTTCTCCGATTGGAAAAACCAACAAAAAACGTGAGTAAACAAAAACAATGTCTGCAACATTATATAGACTAATGATGAAAAGTGTTTTAGCGAGAAAACTAATTAGATTCAATTAAAGTAAGCCTGAAATATAAGATTAAGTAAACATCGCAAACTTTTCCCGTACTAAACTTCAAAAGCACGTTTTTTGAATGTCCATCAAAAATTTATATTGAATTGAAATATTTCAAAGATTTAATTCAAGAATTACACTATTTCCCCCCCCCCCCCCTTTTTATCATGTTTTAGATAGATTTATCACTCAGCCTCGTTTCCATGCTGACAAAACGCGCGCGTTTATTTTCCCATTTTCTTTATAAATTCTTTATAAAAAAAGGAAAATTTTTCTTTTATTCGAAAGAATATAAACCTAGAAATGCATTTTAGGAGAAAAGACCTCAATAAAACTGATATTAAATTTTTTACAGCTGGTTAAAATCGATCGATTTGAAGAAAAATAACCAATTTTTATGAAAAATGGTCACGTGACTGTCACGTGACCATTGTAACTCGCACTATCTTACCCAGATTATTGGAGTAGCACTTTGTATCAAGACTAGATGCCATTTTGTGGATTTTAATGAATGACAATTGAGATACAAGACAAATAGTGGCTGTGCCTCGTTTCTATGCTGGATGCCATATATGGACAAAGAAACCCCTATATCTCGGTAGTGGCACCACAATTCTGAACTACATAGTATCTAGTCTTAAAGTATAGACATTACACTTTCGGATCCCGGTGTCAGACCTTTTCTGTCGGGTGGGGTGAACCAACTCCTAAAATAAGGCCTTTTTGAGGGTCTAGCTCCTTGACTATAAGGAGTTTTCAAGGAGTTGGAGTAGCACGAACCCTGTACAAGAGATGTGATTTATAGTTAACGTAATCCAAGAGGGCTCTAAGCTTCTTACCGATTCTACCAGTTACGGTGCCAAACAGGACGCTGCTCTGGAATGGTGTTGAGGACTCTCCAAGATGTTCCATGACAAGAGAGCCTATTGTAAGAATATTGAACAGAGATCATTATCATCATCATTATTATTATCACGAAAATAACCATTACCATTATCATCATAATCCCCTTCACCACCACTATGATCGCCACCACCATTATAATCATCATCATCATCATCATCATCACCACCACCACAAGCATAATCATCACTATCACCATCATCATATCCATCACCGTTATCATCAACATCACCATCATAATCATCATCATCATCATCATCATTATGACCATCATCAACATAACGATCATCATCAACATAACGATCATCATCATTATGATCATAATCATCATCACCACCATCATCATAATCATTATCACCACCATTATAATCATCATCAACAATATCATCATCATCACTATTATGATAATCACCATCACCATTATCATCATCATCATCACCACTATTACCATCATCATCAACACCACCTACCATGTCTAAACACGTTCACAAACTCTCCCAAGTGGTAGAGCCCAGCGTCCTGTAAGTAGAACCGTTCCTCGTCGGTCGTTGCTCCACTGTTCTTCTGACACGTGAACAGATTGAACGAGTTTTCAGCACCAAGGAACGTATCATCGTCAAGGATTTCTAAAGCTGTCATCCATTTAGGACTGAAGTCGTGTGAGATCTTAGTACAAAACAAAGACAGTCACGTGCAATCTGACTAGGAGGAGGAGGAGGAGGAGGAGAAGGAGAAGGAGAAGGAAAAGGAGAAGGAGAAGGAGAGAGGGAGGGAGAGTTAAGATATCATTGTGTTATAATAATGATAGTTTGTACCTCCTGTAAAGAGCCTTCCATTGGTACATACAGCAGTAGAGTCATTGAACGCATTAAATCACCAACCTGAGAAATATGAAAACAAGTTAACAATGACAGATCACCATTGTTATTGTTATTATTATTAACACCACAATCATCGTCAATGCAGTAAGTATTACTATCAACATCATCGACATCATCATTGGTACCAGCATCACATCATCATCATCACTATCATAAATCACTACCATCATCATCAGCATCAATATCACTAACTATGATCATCATAAATGTCTTCATCACTACCAACATCACATCATCACCATCATGAATATCACAACCACTACAATCATCATCATCATTATCGCAGTAAGTATTACCATCATCAACATCACATTATTATTATCCACTACCATTACAACCACTACAATCATCATCATCATTATCGCAGTAAGTATTACCATCATCAACATCACATTATTATTATCCACTACCATTACAACCACTACAATCATCATCATCATTATCGCAGTAAGTATTACCATCATCAACATCACATTATTATTATCCACTACCATTACAACCACTACAATCATCATCATCATTATCGCAGTAAGTATTACCATCATCAACATCACATTATTATTATCCACTACCATTACAACCACTACAATCATCATCATCATTATCGCAGTAAGTATTACCATCATCAACATCACATTATTATTATCCACTACCATTACAACCACTACAATCATCATCATCATTATCGCAGTAAGTATTACCATCATCAACATCACATTATTATTATCCACTACCATTACAACCACTACAATCATCATCATCATTATCGCAGTAAGTATTACCATCATCAACATCACATTATTATTATCCACTACCATTACAACCACTACAATCATCATAAATATCAGTATCAATATCATCATCATCATCATCGCCACCATCACCATTATCGTCATCATCATCACTAAATTGGCCATGTTCTAAACGAGGAGGGGCTAGGAGGGGACTGGGTACTAGTTTCTAGAATTAAACTGCATAACATAAAAAAAAAAAACATCAAAATATACCATATCACAAATTTTGATGCTATTTGGTTGTATATTTCCATTGAAATAGCCTCTCAAAGATCCATAAGATTACAAAGAAATGTATGGTTTGGAGGGACAGCTGTCCCTCCAAACTATACATTTCTTTATAATTTTTCACATATTTGAAAGGCTGTTGCTTGGTCATTATTCAACTGGATATAATGTAACTCTGCAATCTTGTATATTTTGATGTGCTCTTTCATGCTATGGGCTATATTTCTTAGTTGCATTAAATCTAGAAACTAGTACCCAGTCCCCTCCTCTCCCCTCCTCATTTAGAACATGGCCAATTATCATGACAATTAACATAATCATTATTGGTATTACCAGAATAAAATCATTATCGTCATCATCATCACCATCATAATAGTCATCATCATCATAATCGTCATCATCATCACTAAATCACCATGACAATTAACATGATCATCATTGTAATTACCAGAATAAAATCTCCTTTAGTCTTGAGATAGAGTGCCAATATGTTATCATAAAACCAACACTCTGGCCTAAGCTCCTTGTCAGCTGTCCATTCAAATATACCAACCTAGCAAGACAATGATATGATGGTTTAATACTCCCATTTCATCTTATTATTGTTATCTTATCTTATTGATTGATTGATTGATTGATTGATTGATTGATTGATTGATTGATTGATTGATTGATGAACTTTATTTAAAGAAGGTTTAAAAAGTATTTGCAAAATACACCAGTTTAGCATAGCTACTCTTACACTGGCCCTTCTAGGGAAGAAAATTAAAAAAATTAAATAATCTTATACTGCTGTACTGTTTGACAAAAGGCGCATTTGTACAGGCTAAGCTTCGATTTGTTGCAAAGCATGAAAATATTTACCACTCAACAATAGAAAACACATTTCAACTATTTACTATGTTTTGAGGCTATCACTGTGCAAATGTGCCATTTTTAAAATAGAATAGCGATGCTAGAAATTATTCAATCTTGGCTATGCCTCGTGCCACTCTTATGCTTGTTAATGAATCGTTCCCTATATTTTCTCTTGTGCGTTTATAACATATGCCTCGTGCCACTCTTACGCTTGTTAATGAATCGTTCCCTATATTTTCTCTTGTGCGTTTATAACATATGCCTCGTGCCACTCTTACGCTTGTTAATCATTCTCTATATTTTCTCTTGTGCGTTTATATCACCATGGGCATTAAACTTTGTGTTTGTTCACGGATTTATGGCATGTACTCTTATACATACATTACTGTTAATTCCAGCTAATACTTTTCCATTGAACTCCACAAGGCTGTATACAGCGCCTTTGACGTCCTTCTCTGCCACTTGGATCAGCTTGCCTAAACACATTAGGGAATTGCTTGAGGATAGCATGATAATGTTCTTCCATATAGGCATCATCATTATAATCATCATCACCAACATTACCACTTCAATAATTATCAAAACCACGATTACTATCATCATCATAATTACCACCACTAAAATTAGATATCATTGTTGCTATAATCATCATCATCATCATCACATTCTTCATATTGATTATAATCACTCCAATCTTGTTGATAATCATCACCACCACACCACATGAATAAAGGGGTCGAATCATCCGTAAAGGGGGTGAATCATCCTTAAAGGGGGCGAAACGTCTGGGTGAAACATATGGTTACCCACCACACCACCACCATTACCATTACAAAAATCATTATCACCATCACTATCATCGTTATCAGTTGTAGTACCATCATCATCCTCATCACTATCATTACCATCACTATCTTTCCTTCCTTCCTACCTACCATCATTTATCTGGAACAAGAGCAGCCGACCTGACTTGGGTTCAGGTTCTTCAGGGAAAACGTATGCTGTACCCACGCAGTAGTATGTATTGGGATCATCTGACAGTGTACAGGACATAAGACTTGTAGCACATTCATGGTCTTGCAACTGATGGGAGTGGGTCACTGAATAACAAATATACAAGTACAATGAATTAGTATTATAATTTGATATAACACGCGTACTGAAACAATTACACTTGTATATTTACTCCTATATTTACAATTATAAACCTCGCTTGATAATGACACCGGATGATGTTGAAACATCATAATTTCTTTGAGTTTGAAGGAAGGAAGGAATTGAGGAAGTAAGGAATTGAGGAAGTAAGGAATTGAGGAAGTAAGGAATTGAGGAAGGAAGGAATTGAGGAAGGAAGGAATTGAGGAAGGAATTGAGGAAGGAAGGAATTGAGGAAGGGAGAAAGGAGGGAGCAAGGAGGGAGGGATGAATGAAGGGAGGGTAGAAGCAAGGAAGCAAGCCAACATACATCCAAGCAAAGATAATGAGTAATCATAAAAACTAACCTTCAAAAGTGTGTTGATCTACAATCAGTAGACTTGATACCTCAATCTCATCACCAAATGTAATACCATCAGCCACAGCATGTCCAGAGCTGGCTGACCCTGCTGCACTACTCGTCGTAACAGAAGATGTGATATTATTAGCTGTAATACTGGCACTGGGATGCAGAGGGACAGTCCTATCTCCACCTTGCTCCAGGACTTCAATACGTAGTGATATGATACCAAACGTTTGTGTTGCTTCTTGGTAAGTGATGCGTCTGTGGGACAAAATGATGAAATAAGGAGAACTATCAAAGATATCATACAATTACAGTGAGGATACTCGAACCATGAACACTTGACTTTTTCATGTTAGAGGGCTTTCATTTATTAGTGATAATAAATAATAAATATTACCCTACCCCTCTCCTTCCCCGCCCCCTTTCCTGGTTTGCAAAAATATCATAACCCCCCATATTTTTTGTCCAGATTGTATTAAACCCCTATAAAACAGCATAACATTTGTATCATACACTTACCGTGGTGATTCTCCTAGTGGAACTGTCCTGATGTGTAGTTTCTGGATCTCATCAATGGTACCAATAGTTAATGCACCTTCATTAGCAAGGGCAAGACTGCAGACAAATACATAAATCATTATAGAATAACTATCATCCATTCCTATTGGCTGAGGCATGTGCTTTATAAAGCCTTGTTCACACTAGCAACATCAGCATAAGCATAAAGGCCCGGGCAAACATTTGCTTCAACATCTGTTTGATTTTGTTGAATGGCAATGTTTAAACGCTTTTAAACTATTTCAACATTGTTGAAACGTGTTGAATTGATGTTGAATTGATGTTGAATTGATGTTGAATTGATGTTGAATGGATGTTGAATTGATGATGAATTGATCGCCAATCGCCTCAACTACAGTCGACCTTTTTTGAATAAGGTGTATACTAGTATAACTTTTTTTACCTATCTGGATAACCTTGCGAGTTTAATGGACACATGTAGTTCACTTCCTGGAAATAAATATATAGCAAATGAGAAAATGGAAGTAATTATCAAAATGACAATAAGAATGATGGTGATAATAATGATAGTGATGACGATAATGAAGAAGATGATGAAGATTATGATAATGAAGATGATGATAATGATACTCATGATAGTAATGATGAATAAGATGCTGTTAATGATGATGATGATGATGATGATGATGATGATGATGATGATGATGATGATGATGATGATGATGATGATGATGATGATGATGATGATGATGATGATGATGATGATGATGATGATGATGATGATGATGATGATGATGATGATGATGATAGATAGATAGATAGATAATTTGTTTAATCAAACCTCTTGCAGCTAATGGCTGAATTACAGGTAGGGTCAGATAATTAATTTACAATACGCTATTTAACAACTACGACTAGAATGATGATCCCCCCGCCCTCCCTCTACATTATAAATTGTCAAACGATTGCGCATATTTATTTATCCCCCCGCCCTATTATAATTTATCTAATGCTCGCGCGTATTTATGGGTGACAAAATCCCCAAACCGGTTAGTGGCAGTAGCCTTAAGGTGTGATGAAGGCTTAATTGATCGTCTGGAATAACGGTTACAGGGCATAACGATTCTGTTGCGCACTAGTTTATGAACAGGATTATTAATCTTAATGCTCTTAATGAACTTGTTGATGATGATGATGATGATGATAATGATGATGATGATGATGATGATGTTGATGATAATGATATGGTGTCCATGATAATGATGCATTTAAGTAATGAGAGAATATTCATTTAAAGTTTTCAGTAGTTCACCTTCAGGTTGACATTGGAGAAAACCAACTTATGATTACTGGAATATATAACAGTTGGCCTATCTGAACAGGCAAAGACATTCACAGTGGACAGGGACTTGAAGGTCCTTAATATTGTAGGCTGTGTGCCCAGGGTCACTTTCTTACGTTCTGAGAGTACACCTGGAAAATATTAGAACAATAAATTATAACAAGCTGAGGTAAGGGTTAGGGACAGCCTGTATGTGATTTGCCTCTCACCTGTAGCTTGATCCATGGTAAAATAGAACAGTGTACCATCACCCAGTGCACATAGAAGATAGTGAATACCTTCAAATGATGTCTTAAGAATTGAACGAGGAATGATTTCTGAAAGAACAATTGTCAAACTAGGTTTAAGCAAAGACAATAAATAGACCTAGGTTTACAGTGAGGACACTTGAGCTGTGAACACTTTTTTGTTCCTTTTTTTAACCCACATCCCATGAGCAAATAAATTAGAAGATAAATTTATTATGAACAATTAGTGTATTTGAACTCACTATTTTTTAAAGGTTTAGAAGCAATAGAAGGTTCAGAAAATAATAACATGAAAAAAGTCAAGTGTTCACGATTCCAGTATCCTCACTGTAAGCAGTTCACAGTTTCGCGGTTCTAGTCGATTAAACTCAGCCTTGATAGCGTGTAATATATTTTTTACAATTTGACTACAGCCCATGGAAATTTTAGGTGTTTTTATTGTTTGATAATGAGTAAATTCCTTCAATTTCTGTGATAATAATAATGAAAACAATGACGTGACGTAATGTAATGTAATGTGGTGCCTATGTAGTGCATTTCACATAGAACATATTTTGTATGCCTGTGAAAAATCAGGGCACGTAGTTAACATGGACACGTCACAGACATTTCTACATCCTATGAACCAATCTGTTTGTCCAATGAGAATGCTCAGAAACAGCACGACCACGTCCACGGCATGGCACGGACCATGCCGTTAGTTTTTCACATTCATGTGAAAATGACTCTATGTTTCACATGATCATAACGATATCAATAATGATGATCACCTTACCTCCTCCCAGCATTTCCACAAACATTGATTCCAGACTAGGCAGTCTTAGTACCCTTACAGAGATATCAGTCCACAGACCAACACCAACCAAGTCTGTCTTTGTATTCTGTTCTGTAGGTGTTATATCTAGACATGCTACTTCATGCTCCAAAGTCACTTGACTGAATAGACAAACAAAACATGCTTTAGGAATATATATTCTAAGACTAGTGTTTAATTTTGTTGAATATTCTAATGAATGAATTAACTTATGAGTGAATATATTGAAATAAATCAATGAATAAATGAATGGATGAATAAATGTATAAATGAATGGATTAATGAATAAATGGATAAATAAATAATTGAACGAGTATATAGATGGATGAATGAATGGATTAACAAATGAATAAATGAATAGATGAATAAATAAACAAATGAATAAATGTTGGGATGGATTAATGAATAAATCTATGAATGAATCTATGAATGAATCTATGAATGAATAAATGGATGAATCTATGAATGAATAAATGGATGAGTAAATAAATGAATGGATTAAGGAATGAATAGATGAATAAATTAATGAACAAATGAATGAATAAATGTTTGAATGAATGGATGAATGAATCCTACACCAACCTCATCTGTATTAGTTTTCCAGTCTTTATTTCAATATAGAAGAGTTCACTTCCAACAGCAGCTACTACTTGTTCTGTATTACAGGCTGCTACACTTATGTTCTTGCCTGTTGCATGCCTCCACTCACTGATGATTAAACATAAAAGAGGCCCTGTTAGGGGGGGTCTGAATAATCCATAATCCTGATGAAGTTCATAAATAATCGGTAATCCTAAATTGTAAATAATGATTTACCAAAAATAAATTACAAGAGTAATTCTAAATCCTCAATTGGTCCTAAATGCTGCAAAAATAATCCATAATTCTTAAACTTTTGGGTCAATCATCCATATCCCTGCTCTAAAAACCCCTAATAATCCATAATCCTAAAACCCTAACAGGGCCTCATAAAAACATTTAGACAAAAGACCTCTTTATCTCTGTATGCAAATTGGCCATTTCAGATCACTTGACATTTCCATGAGAATTGTTCTTTTATGATGAACCTGTTATAACATTTACATTTGAAAGAATCAACTCCCAAGGGCAGCATCACATGATCTGAAATGGGTAAACAAACAAGGAAGGTAAAGAGGTCCATTCCACATGTATGTTGAGGGAGGAAAACCAGAGATCTGTATCATTATTCTTCCACAAATACCATCATTATTATATCTACCAAAATTCCACTTGATGAGGGAAAAAAACAAGATCTGTATAATTATTCTACCAGAAATACCATTATTAATGGCATCACTTTTGACAGGCAACAGGCATTATGATCTATGAACAAAAAGGACTCCACGCAGTTGTTGGAGTGTAGGTAGGTTTCCCTGTTCCAAGCAATCACACCCCAAGGGCGATCTTGCGCTGAGTGGGAAAATGTGATGTTTATGACTGTCATTATGATTATCATTTTATATTGTCATCATCATTATTGTCTTCATCATTATTGTTATCATTATTGTTACCATAATTGTTATCATCATCATTATTTTTATCATCATCATTGTCATAATCATTATTGTCATCATTGCCACCATCATCACTGTTATCATAATCGCCATCATCATAATCATTATCATCATTGTCCCTTTCATCATCATTGTCATTATTACCATTGTTATCATCATCATCAGCAGCAACACCATCATCATCTCTATCACCATCAGGATCAACCTACCTAACTAATTCACTAGTCTCACTGTTGATAAGTCTTACTGATAAAGCTGTTATCTGAAATAAAAACAGAGAAGAAAATAAGCTACATGTATTTTATAGCTTGAGTATAATAATAATTAAATTCATTTCTTATCTCAATGTGCCTTACATTTACAATTGAAATAAAATGGTTAAAGAGAAAACAAAAGGTCTAAATTTAGACCTTCACAATGGGTAGGGAGTTCCAGAGTGAAGGGGCAGCAAAACTGAACGAACGGGCACCATAATAATTAGTTGTTAGTTTTTACATCAGGGATTTTATGTTAGCAAGGGCTACTTTTTTCCACCATACAGGCACGTACTTGCATGGCACAGTGAAAAACGTAACCTCTAATTGCAGGGACTGAGTTTTGCAGTTGGATTTAATGGTATTCTGCAACCAGTCTATCAAGCATCATTTCTGGTTCAAACAGTCAAACTTGTTCCTAGTATTTTGATTGACTACCAAAAAAATACTGGTATGCAAATGAGACATCAAACTTTGTGGGTTGCACTTCAACGATAATGGCTGTATTACCTGGATTATCTGGTCTCCAGTGACATTCCCACAGTAATAAGTCTGCTGGTTATCATCAAAACCAGCCATTTCTGTTTCTTCTACTTCTTCACCATTTAAAGCAAGCACTCTGAAAAACAGTCACAGAGAATAAGTAAAGGTGCTGTCACATTGAGCAATAGTCCCCCTCACAGTTCTCTGCACCATCTTAAAAGGTAACCAGGCCTTTGCATCCAAGTAAGACTAACATTGAGCTTGCAATGATAGAGACCTTTCAAAACCTTGTTGGACAATTATTCACATGTCTCTATCATTGCAAGCTCAACGTTCAAGGCCCGGCTACCTTTCAAGATGGTGCAGGGAACTGTAAATATTCCAGAGCACAGATCAAGAGAAATGTATGGTGGTTGCATGTTTCAATCCACTTCAGAGTTTCTGATTCTAGATAGCACATGGAAAGTGTTTGCACTCTAACTGAATAACTGAAGATTTAATTAATATTCTACCTGCTCCCACCCACAAAGGACAACATTATCATTAACTGGCTTTGTTTTCTTCACAGTAGCAGTTTGATTCTTGCACATGAAGAGTCTTTGTACTCTAACTGATGTGAATTACTAAAGATTTAATTAATATTCTACCTGCTCCCACCCACAAAGGACAACATTATCATTAACTGGCTTTGTTTTCTTCACAGTAGCAGTTTGATTCTTGCACATGAAGAGTCTTTGTACTCTAACTGATGTGAATTACTAAAGATTTAATTAATATTCTACCTGCTCCCACCCACAAAGGACAACACAAGTGTATCATATTATTCGGCTCCATTCTCTTCACAGTACCAATTTGGTTTTAGCAGTGCCACATGGAAAGTATTTGCACTCTTACTGATGTGAATAGATCTCTTTAACTTCCTTGTTTGTTGTCCCATTTCAGACCATGTGATGCTACCCTTGAGAGTTCATTCTTTCATTGTTATAATACGTTCATCATAAAAGAACAATTCTCAAGGGAATGTCACATGGTATGAAATGGGCAATTTTTAACAGGTATATTATACACAAGGTTAAGATGTATATTACTAAAGATTTAATAAATACTGTACCTGCTTCCACCCACAAAGGACAACACTAGTGTATCATCAAAATCTTGCTTTGTTTGTTTCATCTTGAGAGCCCATATACCCATAATGCCAGGAAGATCTATGGTTGCATGCTCATGAATGCCGATACCATTGCGAATGATACGCAATGACCCTTCTTTGTTAGCACCAGAACAGGTTACAAGCTGGGTAAGCAAAATAATTAAATCAAAGGCCACCTATGGCCAACTCGTGGATCATTGTTAGAACATTTTGAAAGCGCTTAGTGTTTAGACCACTTTTAATGTTGACTTTGTAGGATATATTTAAACAATCTCAGAATATTATATGAAAATAATGAATGTTAGCATATTGAAAAGACAAGGCATTGATTTCAAACAAATAAAACTTTATTTATAATAGATTTAAAAATAATGTATAAATCTTAATTGTCAGGTCTACTCGGGGGCCTAAAATCGCCGTAATATTAGGCGATCTAATGCGATTTTAGCAAAACGTTCCTAACCTCTAAGGATTTTCTTTGGCGATGTTAGGCGATTTTAGCAAAAAGCTCTTAAATTCTTAGGCGATTTAAGGCGTTCTGGGCGATGTTATGAACCGGAGAAGGCCGATTGCACATGTAGATTAACTACTCGAGTTGGCTCGAGTATATTGTTGTTTTTACGTGTCTTTTTTGAGTTGTTAGATTCCTCAATCATTCTGAGCATGCGCGCAAGATCGAATATCTGATTTGGTGACCTCTCGCATATAAATAATTTCGCTTAAAAACTTAAAATTAGAAAAGATACACCATTTTTTACGTTGTTAATGATAAGTATGCACTCGTTGTTGGTGATAACTTTAATTTGCGATTATATAGTGAAGTGTCCCACATGGGAAGTTAGAGCGATTATTTGGGGTATAAATTTTAAACTTACACATAGACTACATAGAGAGAATAGCTTTGTGAGATTAGAACGTGACCCCTATGGTGGGGGAAGTAACAAGTGGGGTGGGGTAGGTCGTGACGTATTTACACAGGAAGCCCAAAGTGGGGGGAGGGGTAGTCTTGATTACGTCCATTACACAGGAAACCCAATTGGGAGAGTGGTTGCTTGAAAGATGATGTAATGCATATATAGTGAGGTACGCTGACCAAAATCTTGGGGCTCAAAAGTTTACACTGACGGTCTAGTGAGTGAGCGAGTGAGCGAGTGAGCGAGTGAGTGAGTGACACTTCCGGTTTAAAAGTCCCATCCCAATAACTCGAAGATCTTCGATCCACGAGTTAAAAATAATAATAAATTAATAAATCATGAAAAAATGAATAATAATACAGAATCTCCCTTCCTCTTAATTTGCCTTTTCACGGTTCTCATTCACAACCTCCAGCCTCAATAGCGTGTAATATATTCTTTACAATTTGACTACAGCTTGCGGTAATTTAAGAAATGTACACATTATCAAACAATAGTCCTTAAAAAATTCAGTGACCACGAATGTCGAGGTTCCAGTTGCTGCACATGACAAATTATAGTTTTGCTGTGCGCAGCAGCGGGAACCTTGACTTGGAACTATTATTCGTGGTCACTGAAAAGAGCTGTTAAAAGGTCTATTGGAAACATTTAAAAATCCCATGGGTAGTCCAATTCCAAAGAATATATTACAATATTAGTATAGGAAATCACACAATCTTGAGTACAATTCATAATTAATAGGTACGAGTGAAGTTTTGAAAGTTTTCAAAATTTGATATAAACTTTCAAAACATCACAAGTATCTATTTCTGTGTGACTCACCGTACCGTAGTCACTTACAGAAACGTTTGATGAATTTTTGACATTTTTTCATCTCATTCGGACCAATTACAGACATCAAAGTTCCTAAAGTCTCGGCCTCTCGATATAAACTCGGCCTCTCAATATAAACTTATACCTGATTGGTCCGATTGAGATGAAAAAATGTCAAAATAATGTCAAAAATTCATCAAAAAATTTTGTAAGTGACTACGGTACGGCGAGTCACACAGTAATCACACATTTTACTATATAATATACTAAAAAACTAATTGGTACTCTGCAATTTATGATTCAATTGTACTCCTTTCGTCCAATCAGAATCGAGTAATTTTGTACAGTATATTATAAGTAGTATTATTACTAGATCTATATAATGTGATGTCTGACATTATTTATTATTATACATTTTACTAACTACATTGAATCTGATTGGCTGAGAGCACACTGCTAAATCTGAATAGCATGTGAACTTGACAGTGATAATTGCATTGTCTGTAGTTGTCACTGTCAAATTCCCAGGCTCTCTCCGTTCTCAGGGAGTTGATGTGAAAATGGCAGCGAGATTTGCTTGTTATTGTCTCTTTTGCCTGATTATAATTGTACTTTTACTTTAAAAAATGTATAATAAAACAATTATTGAATTCGGTTTTCGCATGATATCGTAAATTATCAAGACCTCGAGTCAGTATTATCTGCCTCAGCCAGCAGGCTTCGGCAGATAACACAGACCTCGGTCTTGATAATTTACGATATCATACTCAACCTCATCCAATAATTGCTTATTACCTGTCCTTGTCCCTGTCTTTCAAGATCTACCACCACCATGTCAACAATAGGACCCAGGTTAGTGAAAGTCTCCAGGGTTTGTACATACGAACCACGGTCATCCGTATCAGTGTTTAACTGAATGAAAAAAAAAAATGGGACAATCAGCACCAAATTGAAACATTGTTTAGGATTGGTTTTAAAATTACAATAGAGTCTTAGTTTCCAAACAGTTGCCCTAAACCTAAATAAACAATAGCGGTACTGTATTAGGGGCCAATAAAACATGTCTGATTGACATTTTTAATGGTCAATGAAAATCCAGTCTTTCTTGCTATGCCTAAGTGAAAATGGGTCTTAAACAAACCACACTTATCAGAAATCAAGATAGAGATTTCAATTATATTTAGATAATATAAGACGGAACGCTTATTTCACGACATTTCGATGTCGCTGACATCATTTTCAAGCAAGGTTTATACGATAAATTTGAATATTATATTTAGATTGGCTAAAAGACCTATGAAATATTTCCTCATGGGCTGCAGGGTTCGTCTGTTCTAATACCAGGCCAGGCTATACTATAAATCAATTAGACAACATAAAGTTGCTCAACCATTGCGTTATAGACTTGAGTAAATATAAATAACTCTTAACAAGCTACAGTCGCACTCAGCTTCGCCTCATGCCACTATTACGCTTGTGCGTCTATAACGCCATGGGCACGCGATTTTCTCTCGTCTAATTGAGAAACATGTTCACAGTTGAATCCCTATAAGGACGACGATGTGTAAAAAAAAATAAAATAAAAAATATGGATGTAAGTTATTCATACTTTGACAAGCTGTGAGTCTCCATACATAGATCCTACAAAGACAACACCATTGTCCAGATAGACCAGACAGTGGGCTATCGATGTCTGCAAAAACAGATTAATTATTAGTGCATAATGTCAAGATGATGATGATGATGATGATAATGATAATGATGATGATGATTATGGTGATCACAATAATGTTGATGCTGATAACTATTGATGACGACTATTGATAATGATGACGCTTATGATAATAATGATGATGATAATGATGATTATGATGATGTTAATGATAATTATGATGATGATGATGATGTTAATGATGATTTTTATGATAATGATGATGATGATGATGATCTTATTGATAATTATGATGATGATGGTAATAGTAATAAGTAAATAATACCTCTCCTAACAGCTCTAGTTTCAAGTCTTTGACTTCTATTGAACCATCCATCATTTCCTGCTTCTCTAGTAATAGCATGAAGATACGACCATTCATATCACCTAGTAAGTATCTTGAACCATTGGAGTCTATCTTGCCGTAACATGATATAGTACTTTGCTAAAAACAGACAAACCAGTATATATTACACTGATGAAAATAATAACATTGATAATGATGATGATGACCATGATACATGTAATGATGATGATGATAATGATTGTGGTAATGATGTTGTTGATGGTGATGATTGTGGTAATGATGTTGTTGATGGTGATGATTGTGGTAATGATGTTGTTGATGGTGATGATTGTGGTAATGATGTTGTTGATGGTATTGTGGTAATGATGTTGTTGATGGTGATGATTGTGGTAATGATGTTGTTGATGGTGATGATTGTGGTAATGATGTTGTTGATGGTATTGTGGTAATGATGTTGTTGATGGTGATGATTGTGGTAATGATGTTGTTGATGGTATTGTGGTAATGATGTTGTTGATGGTGATGATTGTGGTAATGATGTTGTTGATGGTGATGATTATGGCCATGATGATGATGATGATGATGATGACCTTGATAATGATGATGATAATGATTGTGGTAATGATGTTGATGTTGATGATGATTATGACTATAATAATGATGATGATGAATGGTAATGATAATGATTATGCTGATGGTGGTAGTGAAAATGATTATAGCAATGATGATTATTACTATTATTATTATTATTGCAATGATGATGATAATGATGGTGATGATGTCGATAATGATAATGATTATGAAAATGATGATATTAATGATGATAATGATGATGACGATGATGTCAATGATGACAAGGACCTTAATAATGACATCAATGGTGAATATGTTCACAATGATAATGATGAAATTGATGGTGATGATAATAATAATGATGGTGGTGGTGGTGGTGGTGAAAATGCACAAAGATATATGTTAAAGTAAATCCCTACAAGAGAAATTAAATCATTCTTTACTGATAAACATCCTTACTTTGAGGGCAGGAGGTGCAATAGCATAATAGTTTGATCCTTTATGATATGTAATTGACTCTTGACCAATGATCAATGCCCCACACAACGGCTCTGGAACTAGAACAAAACAAACATGATAAATAGATAGAAACCTTTATTTAAATAATAATAAATATATATATATATATATACAATTTAAAAGAGTTCTATATTTTTACAATAATATAAATATAAAATAAATGATAAACCACACCTGCTATTCATTATGTGTTAATTTAGTAGCCTTAATCTTGTTTAACACTAAATAATTTATTATTATATATATTATATATATAAAAACAAACATTTTAATAGATGAACAGTATATGAATAATTTAAATAGATAGTCATATTGTAAATATATATTAATTAGCATATATTTAGAAACATTTTTAATTTTTGTAACCGCATTGTAAATGCGGAACAAAGAATGTTATATTATTATTGTTATCATTTAACAATTAATTTTAAATGTTTTTCTAATCCCCTATCACAGTGCTAAGAGCAGATCTGGATATATGTGCTTCATAAATCTGATCTATTATTATTATAACATACCTGCAATAATTCTACAAGCTTCTACTTCAACGTTGTCCTGCTTCCATGGTCCTTTAGTAAACTCATGCTCTCTTAAGTTTATTTCATAGGTTTTCACATGTCGCCCGTGTGTTTCCTGTGAGAAAAATTAATAATGATATTCTCTCAAATTCCTGACATCAAGCAGATGACATCGGAAGATCAAATGACTTCTGCTCAGGTTGTCAAAACATCAGCAAACAGTCTATTCCAAGACTTCCCACACACCAAACAATCACAATAAATATATCATTGTTTTACTTTGAAATACAGGGAACCTAATCTCTAGCCAGTGACTATTATATAGTCCAATATATAAGGGAGGTGCCTTGCATGGTGCCGTTCGCGCTTTCCCCTTTGGGTGATGTTAATTTTGGTGATGTAATTTTTCTTTTTCTTTTTATTTCTTATTAATATAGTTTCAATTACTCAATAAAATTGTTGAAAAAAAAAATTAAAGAGTATTTGACACTTTCACTACCACTACATTAAATATTTTAGCACATATCACTTCTCACATGTTAATTTTTCACAGCAAGGAAAACCAAATAACCAGGAGCAAAACCCTGGTGACATGAGAGAGAACAGCACATCAAACAAACTGTATTCACTTGTTGCCTGAGCCAGGACATCAACAAAACAAACACATCAAACAAACTGTATTCACTTGTTGCCTGAGTCAGGACATCAACAAAACAAACACATCAAACAAACTGTATTCACTTGTTGTCTGAGTCAGGACATCAACAAAACAAACACATCAAACAAACTGTATTCACTTGTTGCCTGAGCCAGGACATCAACAAAACAAACACATTAAACAAACTGTATTCACTTGTTGCCTGAGCCAGGACATCAACAAAACAAACACATCAAACAAACTGTATTCACTTGTTGCCTGAGCCAGGACATCAACAAAACAAACACATCAAACAAACTGTATTCACTTGTTGCCTGAGCCAGGACATCAACAAAACAAACACATCAAACAAACTGTATTCACTTGTTGCCTGAGCCAGGACATCAACAAAACAAACACATTAAACAAACTGTATTCACTTGTTGCCTGAGCCAGGACATCAACAAAACAAACACATCAAACAAACTGTATTCACTTGTTGCCTGAGCCAGGAATCGAACCCAGGTCACAGAGGTGAAATGCCAGCCCTCTCACCACTATATCCCCCATAAATACATCAGCAGTTTAGACCATTCACATGATTATGTACCTGATAGATAAATACAATGGTAGGTGCATCGCATCCATGTAGAAACTGTATATCAATAACATGGAGTTCTTCAAGCCTAAATAAGTATGTTAAATATAATTATAAAATTCATGAATAATTAATGAGCAATTGACAAAAGAATTCACGTCCGTGACTGAGGTTGTAAATCTCATACAGATTTCGTCCTGATTTGCATAAGTTTCAACTTGAATTTTCTCGGCCAGATTTACATTTATCTTGACAATTTTAGTAAAATATGAAAGAACTAACGTTAGACTTTCATAAGTTCTATACAATATTCACGTCCGATCTGTATCCGATATACAACGGCTCGTCTTCGACTCGGCGTTGTATATCGGATACAGATCGGCCGCTCATATTGTATATATTACGTAATGTTATGTTGGAATAACATGGAGTTCATCAAGCCTAAATAAGTATGTTAAATATAAGTAATGTTATGTTGGAATAACATGGAGTTCTTCAAGCCTAAATAAGTATGTTAAATATAAGTAATGTTATGTTGGAATTTGACAAAAGAAATCACATCTAATACAAAGGTTGTATATTAGATTAATTATTAATTATCGTCCTGATTTGCATAAGTTTCAACATAAATTTTCTTGACCAGATTTACTTTTATCTTGACAATTTTAGTAAAATATGAAAGAACTAACATTGGAGTTTCATAAGTACTATACAATATTTGCGTCCAATCTGTACGAGATTGTCCGATCTGCATGAGATCGTCTTGCATGAGACTAGCCATTGTACGTCCCATACAGATTGGCCATTCATATTGAAATTAACATAACATAATTTTGTTTTTTGTACTACACATTTTAAAACTAAAGAAATTTTAAGATAACAAATAGAAACCAACCTGATATTGTAAGCCTTTAGCTCTTTAGTTGAGTCTAACTCCAATGGGATTACTTTGAAGAGTCCATCATAGAGACGTAGACCAATCATACGGCACTGTGGGTCTATGATTGCTATGAATCCAGTATCTGAAGGACGTCCTATACGATCCTACAAATCAATTAAATAATGCAATGAATATCACTAGAGCAGTTAAACGTTTGTTTTGGAGGTGTGCTTTTTTTTACTGTACATACATTTTGTTAAAATATGATAATTTATGCTGTATGTACATGTATGTTCATTAGTCGCCATATTAGGACATTGTAGTTTTGGTGGGCTTCCTGTGGTTTCGTCCGCCATCTTGGTTTAAGATTAAAAAGCGTTGTGAACGTGCTGAACGAAATTGTGTCGTTGTTCGTCTTATAATTCTAACACATTTAAGATCAATGTAAAACGGTGCATGTGTCTATATACTGAGATATAAACACAATGGGAGATGTAGAGCAAGAGAGAAATCGTAGAGGAACACAAGGCATAGCCGTGTATATATAATATGTATATAGACACCAGCAGATGTATTATACTGCTTTTATTAAATATTTTTATAAATTAAAATTTCACTTTTTTTTAAATTTGATATAAACATGGTAGCCCTTAAATATGTTATAATTATTCATAATGTTATGAGTAAGTTTTTCATCTGACCTGTACATCGCCGCAAGCTCTAGTGACAATATCACCAGTCTCTTTTTTATAACCCAGTATACAGACTCTGTATCTTGCTGTTAGGATAAATAACAAATCTTGAGGCTCATTCTATGGATAGATATAAATACAATATCAGTAATACATATCAATGGTAAAATTACCCTTCAATCTTGTTAAAATACCCATGATATAATATTACAGTGTGAATCACAAAACCGTGGGAGCCTAGAAATATTTTAGAAATTGTTTATTTATCGTTGAACAACTCAGAAACTACTTTATCACCTCCAGAAGTTTGACTGATGTGTAGTATGATAAACGTTTTGTAGTTAGAGTTTTTGAGTTGTTCAACTAACAAACGTTTTCTAAAATATTTATGGGTGCCCACGGTTTTTCGATTCGCATTGTAAAGCAAGGTTGAGCATGGTATTGTAAATTATCAAGACCAAGGTCTGTGTCATCTGCCAAAGCCATAGGTCTAGGTCTTGATAATTTACGATAGCATGTGATAACCAAATTCAATTATTGGTTTATTATACATTTTGTAAAGTAGAAATACAATAATTATAATCAGGTAAAAAAGAGTGACAATACGAAGCAAATCATGTCGCCATTTTCACATTAATTCCTTGAGAAAGGGAGGAGCCTGGGAACTTGACAGAATAAACGTATTATTTGCTAAGGATAATAGATTTGTCCTGTAACGTTTAGATGCTGTCGAAAATTCACCGTATGCTCTGAGCCAATCAGACAATAATAGGTAAATATTATCAGATATAATAGACATGTCAAAAACTTTTTTCTATATTTTTATAAAAAACAAAATTAATTTATAATGGGTAAAAAAAATATTACGATAAAACACTATGCGCATGTATATTTTGTACTTTGTTCAAACTAAAATATGTACAACTATACTAATTATTAAACGAGATATCTTTGTACTTTTTAGCTCGCCAATATGTAGTAAGCTTGATTCAATTCACACATTCGACGAATGTAAACTAACTCTACTATTAAGATATAAATATTTTCGTGATATTATGTTCAAGTGCTTGTCAAAAATGTCGAACAATTTGTCACACATAAATTTCTACTTTCCCAAGCAAAATTTACGCTCTACAAACTCACCGGCGGTCGAAATAGCTCCATGACAGTAATCCTTCCATATATTCCTACATCTAAAACAGGTCTTAGTCCTTCTGGTGTAACAAGATGAATTTCGATTCTTGTGTTTTTGGCCACAACAAGGTTCAAATCGTCAGGCCCGGTAAAGTTCCCAACAACTACTGCGTTCACTGCAGTAGGCTTTTGTGCAGTGACTACGTAGTTGTACGCCATTTTGGAGAGGATTTTAGCGTGTCAGAGGTAACTTTCGTGGAGCTTTTAGCTGCAGAAATTCGAATTCAAAATGGCTGCACGTGTGGACTGCAGTCCCGCGAAAACACTCTGGTGAGCCTGTTTTAATTTCCTAGTAAGCGGTTTCTCTTTTACAACATACCACAGGAACCCCACCAGTGACACTATGTCCGAGTTATCCTTCGGGCCCTCAGAAGGGGGGTGGTGAGGGGTGATTTTGGTCAGAATACATATTCCAATTTTTTAAAACATTTATATTTATATCACAACAATAGAGTGCTTTCACTTTTATTTAATTTTACAATGTATTCCACGTGAAAAAGGTACATATTTTATACAAAAAAATTCCAAAAAAAAATTCACAAAAATGTTGCATTTTTAGCTTTATACAAAATATCAGATACAAAAACACCATTATTTACTTATTATATCTACAACTTTGGTGTACCGTGAACTAGTTTTAACTGACCATTATGAAGAAGCAGGATAATAATATATATATAATTATTATAATCGCCACCATCATATCATTGCCATCACCATCAACATCATATCTCCATCAACATCATCATATCATTACCATCATCATAGTCATCATCATCATAATTATCACCAACATCATTATCATCCCCATCAATGTTATCAGCACAATCAACATTATTACCACCATCACCATTACCATCATCATCAGTTATTATCATCATCATCATCACAATTATCACCAACATCATATCTCCACCACCACCACCATCATCATCATCATGTCGTAACCATCATAATCATCATAGTCATCATCATCATAATTATCACCAACATCATTATCATCACCATCAATGTCATCAACACAATCAACATTATTACCACCATTACCATCATCATAGTTATTATCATCATCACAATTATCACCAACATCATATCTCCACCACCACCACCATCATCATCATCATGTCGTAACCATCATCATCATATCACCATCATCATAGTCATCATCATCATCGTCATAATTATCGCCAACATCATTATCATCACCATCAATGTCATCAGCACAATCAACATTATCACCACCATCAACATAATAACATTTTTTACCACACAAAGAAAAAAAATGATATCTACTAAATACAGAAATATTAAAAACAATGGTTGCTTTTGCTGATGCTTTTTCAGTTGACATTGTTATTTAAAGTCACTGTTGTTCTTGTAGTTTCTGTTGGCATGGTTACACATTTCCTATCGCCATGGCACCCACACGCCACCATGCAATCTAGGGCTACCAGCAAGGTCGTACGGCTTGTTTCTAATCGGCACCATACCCTTCTTATACTCTTCCAACCATGACAGCATATCTTTCAATATCTCAGGCTGGTTCTTGGCTTGGTTGACATACTCGCAAGGATCAGTAGACAAGTCAAACAGACAAGGGCCCTTTTTCTTGGTGCACTGAGCTGGGTCTGCGGGAGGCTTGGTGCATGTTACTATGGCACCCTTTAAGGTATTGGGTGGGGTCTCTTTGTGTAACTGGTCATAGCCTGGGGGTGGATACCAACCACTCCATGATGCCGCTGTGTGGATGAAAATAATATTTAACAAAATGCAATACTCCAGTTTCATGTTATCTTGCACATTGAACATTTATTTGACTAAGGGGAACATTTGCACAGGCTAAGCCTCAAGTTGTTGTAAAAATAGTCACAAATTCAAAACAGAGCATGGAAATTTAGTATCGCTTAACAATAGAAACACATGTCAATTTGAAGAATATTAAAGTTGTCCTTCAGTAGCATATTGAAAGGTATTATGTGAGTAGGTTTGAGGCCATGTACTACTAACAGGTTCCCATTTAAATCTGTACTTATGAAAATTTTGTTGATGTGTGCTAAACACACAGATCAACCAATCAGAGAAGTTCACTTCAGAAATAATATATTATTCTGATTGGTTGATCTGTGTGTTTAGCACACATCAACAAAATTTGCATAAGTACAGATTTAAATGGGAAAGTACAGATTTAAATGGGAACCTGTTTACTGTATTTATTTGGATCTTGAGCTTTGAATGAATTGAAAGAACTATTGTTTTGACACTTTTATTCCACACTCGCATATAACTATGTAAATTTCGTATAATGTTTCACTCTATCTTCTGATGATGTCGGCGTCCGACGAAAGCTCAAGATCCAAATAAATACAGTAGTACATGGCCTCAAACCTACTCTCATAATACATTTCAATTTACTCTGAATTGAGGCTATTCCTGTGCAAATGTGCCTTTTGTCAAATAGTACAGTGGTGCTGGATAACATGAAACTGGTCTATTGAGAAATAAATGAATGAATCTTAGCATGAAAATGAATCAGATTTTTCTTTTATTCTGAGTCTGTTCATTTTCATGGAAAGATCTTTTCACTTTTCAATATTTATTTTATCTAAATGAATATATGCTTGGTCAGAAGGGCAGGGTATCCTCACAGAGCAATTATTACTGTGTCATATAGATTACCATTAAAACTAATTTTTCTGACTGTCATCACCAGCACCACCATTATCATAACAATCAAAATAATAGAAGGGTACAAATTCATCAACATAATAACTGTCAATCCCTGATATAGTTGTTCAATTTATAAGTTATTATGACCATAATTTGTCATCATCATCACTTCTATCATCATCATCATCACTACTATTACTGTGCGACTCGCCGTACCGTAGTCACTTACAAAAACTTTTGATGAATTTTTGACATTATTTTGACATTTTTTCATCTCAATTGGACCAATCAGATACACGTTTATATCGAGAGGCAGAGTTTATATCGAGAGGCGGAGTTTATATCGATCAGAGGCAGAGACTTTAAAAACTTTGATGTTTGTGATTGGTCCGATTGAGATGAAAAAATGTCAAAATAATGTCAAAAATTTATCAAAAGTTTTTGTAAGTGACTATGGTACGGCGAGTCACACAGTAATATTATCAGCATTAACATCATCATCATCATTTATCATCATCATCACTTCTATCATCATCACTACTATTATCATTACTATCAGCATCATCATCATCATCACAATCATCATTATCATCATCATCACTTCTATCATCATCACTACTATTATCATTACTATCAGCATCATCATCATCATCATCACCACAATCATCATTATCATCATCATCACTTCTATCATCATCACTACTATTATCATTACTATCAACATCATCATCATCATCATCACCACAATCATCATTATCATCATCATCACTTTAATCATGCATCATCATCATCACCATTACAGTTAACCTATCATCATCATCATCATAACTTACATTCATTAACAACTAGCTTCCAGTCCCTGAACCGATAAGCTGCCTCTCCAGTTACTGGATCAATATTGTGCAAAATCTCAATTCTTGGTGACATGCCGTCATTGGCAATGGCATCCCACACATCAAGGCCATCAACCTTTTGTAAGTCATGAATGTCACCTCCCGCACGGACATACAATGTAGGGAGCCAGTCAGTCACATGTAGCAACTTTGTGCTGACACGGCCAGACTTCTTAATAAGAGGGCTATGGACGAAGCCTGCACCACGCATTCCACCTGGAAGTGGGAAAAATGAAAGATGAAAAGTTGTCAAATACCAGTTTAATTTTTCACTTTGTTATTCCTCACATCTTAATTAATACCAACCTTCCCATACTGTAGCCTTGACACCTCTAAGTGGATAGTTACTGGCATAATTCAGGTCAAAACCATTGGCTGGTCCACCATTGTCAGTAGTAAAGATAATGATGGTATTATTGTAGATATTCCTGGCTTTTAGGGTATCCACAACCTAATTGAGAATAATTATAATTATGAACAAATAGGATACTAGTCATATAAGGTGCAAGCAGATATTCAGCACATCAAGAACAAGTTAAAATTGTATAGATCTCCAAGCGTCCATGTAATATTTATATACTTATCATTTAAAAAGGAAAAAGAAAAGAAAACATTTTCAAAGATATCAAATTTTTGAAATAAATAAATATACTGCAATGTGTTTCATCATCCACCACTGTGACAACTTATTATGGTCATTTAACATAAGTTTACATGTACAACCAAAATATTCTATGAATAAACAAGATAAGAAGAAGCTAGAGAAGAATTATGACATCCTTTGCAGGCTTCAGAGTGTAGACTGTTGCTTTGATTGCAACATAATGTTCACTTATGAGCTTAGCAAGAAAGTATCACTAACTCACCCTTTTAATCGAAGTGTCCATAGCAGATACCATACCGGCAAAGATTCTACGATGCCAGTTTTCAATCTTTCCAAATTTCCTAACAACGTCATCAGGTGCTTGTAGTGGTTGTATAGTGTTGGCGCTGTGGACTGCTTGGTAAGGGAGGTATAGGAACAGAGGATTGGCTGTATCGTGTTTGTTAATGATATCTACTGCTTTGTCAGTGAATAGGTATGTACTGTAGTTACCCCACTCTATCCATGTCGTCTGTAGGTAAACAACAGGAACAATTATGATGATGATGATGATGGTGAGGAAATGATGATGATGGTGGTGGTGAGGCAAATGATGATGATAATGATGGTTATGATGATGGTCATGATAATGATGATGGTGATGATAAAGATGATGATAATGATAGTCATGATGATGGTCATGATGATAATGATGATGATGATGGTGATGCAAATGATGATGATAATGCAAATGATGATGATAATGATGGTCATGATGATGGTGATGATTATAATGATGGTGATGCAAATGATGATGATAATGATGATAACGATGGTCATGATGATAATGATGATGGTGATGGTGATGCAAATGATGATGATAATGATGGTCATGATGATGGTGATGATAATGATGATGGTGATGCAAATGATGATAATGATGATGGTGATGGTGATGCAAATGATGATGATAATGATGGTCATGATGATAATAATGATGGTGATAGTAATGATGATGGTGATGGTGATGCAAATGATGATAATAATGATGGTGATAGTAATGATGATGGTGATGGTGATGCAAATGATGATGATAATGATGATCATGATAATGGAGATGATGATGGTAAAAGTTATGATGATGATGATGATGATAATGATAATGATGACGATAATAATGATAATGATGATGTTAGTTGTGATGATGATGATGAAAATGATGCTCATTATAATGGTGATAGTTATGATGATGATGGTGATGAGGTCTGTAACCATTGATGATTATAGCTAGCATACTCTCCAGTATCAGAAAAATGTCAGCAATACTTACATTGTCGTCATCATGTAAGTCTAGTCCCCAGCCTCCATATTCCTGGTTAGAGTGATCCCAGTAATCTGACTTGCCACACCAGTAACCATAGAAACTGTCAAAGCCTCTGTGAATAGGTAAATAGGCTTGCTGGAAGAACCCTAGATGCCACTGAAACAAACAAATACAATTATCAATTGTCGGGGCGAATGACGATTGGCGATTGGTGATTGGCGATTGCATGACAGAAAGGAACTTTGGGTTATACAAATTCCTTCTTTTTTGTTTCTAAATTACTGGTATTGAGACGGCCCATCTAATTGCTGCTCGCACCGTCAACCTTTTTTGAATTAGATGTATTTACCTTGCCCACACCATGGGTAGCATAACCTAATTTCTTCAAATACTGTGGTAACAATGTCTCGTCTAGTCCCAGTCCATAAGGCTGAGTGGCTAAGATCACGTCATGCTGCATGCCTACAAAACAAAATGATTCTAAATACCCCTGATAACAAATAACAATAAGATAATAAATTGTGCATAATAATATATAATAATAATAATAATAATAATAATAATAATAATAATATATAAAAATGATTCTAAATGCCCTGATAACAAATAACAATAAGATAATGAATTGCGGATAATAATAATAATAATAATAATAATAATAATAATAATAATAATAATAATAATAATAATAATAATAATAATAATAATAATACGTTTTTGTCAGTGATAAGGATAGAGCTGCTGACAACAACTATAGTGATGGCAAACATTCAACTGTCCCAAAAGTAAAGCTGTAGACATTGTAAAGCACATTTGAACACATTTCACATATCCCACTGTCCCTAATGATAGTTCTTAGGGTAAAGCCTACTTTGTATATATTTATTCACTATTATTTTAATAGTTAGTTATTTTATTTTAACTAGTTACCTGTATGTATTGGGTATTTGCCAGTCATTATTGCGCTGCGCGTAGGCGTACATATCGGCTGTACATAGTAATTATTGAGAATAACACCATTGTTTGCCAAGTCATCAATGTTGGGTGTTGGGATTTGTGGTGAGCCATGGAAACTGATATCATCAAAACCCTAAACAATGTTAATGATAATTATGAGAACATATGATGATGATTATGACTATGATGATTCAAATGCAGAAGATAATGATGAATTAGAGCATGGTGATAAGGATGAGAACTTATGTAACAGCAATTTATGATTAGATTTGAGTGATGATGATAATGATGTTACTTCGGTTTTTGACTTTCTGCGAACTCAGACATTCCAATGGCTAGTTGTAAAATACATATTATGTTGTCGTCAATCAAGGATTTAAAATGTACCGACTAATAAGTTGTGATTGAGGGCAGCTAAAAACGTATTTCACAATAAGCTGTTGATAAATTTGAGTTCACAGAAAGTCGAAACCTGCAGTAAGATGATTTAATATGATAATGACGAAAATGTTGATAATGGTGGTGATGATAATGATGATGACGACAGAGATGATGATGATGATGACAGTGCAGTGCCCCCTGTTATATATAACCACTTGCTTTATCTATTTAGGGATGATGGACCATTGGACTGTTGAGAGGGGGGGGGGGGGGGGGGGTTGGAAGATTTTTTTCTTTCACATTGATGAGCAAGCCAATTTTTTTTCAGTCAATTAAACAGCGGTGCACGCATGATTTTTTTTTTTCTTGCCGGATTTTTTTGTCGCATATTTCTGTTATTCTGTTTGCATGATATTTTTCCCCCAGAGCTTGTACTGTACGATATTTCTTTTCTTGCTCAGAGGGCTGCAGGATATTTTTTTCAAAAATTTCCAACCCCCACCCTCAAAAGTCTAATGACCAGTCCGCCCCTTATTGGTTTTTCTTATTTATTAATTGTAATTGGTTTTAATGATGGTGATGCTGATGTTATAATAGTCATAATGCAAGCTACTGACCAAATCATCAGAAACTATGAAGACAATGTTGGGTTTATCAACAGCATGTGATCCGCACATGCAGAACACCAGCACCAAAATCAGCAAACAAGATTTCATCTTGACTTGATAAAACCTACAAAAAAAGGAAAAAACAAACATAGCATTAGAAAAACGAACAGAAAAATGCTTAACTTGTTTAAATCTCAAAGTGAATTCGAAGTGAATTTGTCTTAAAGGCAGTCTGACAGTCAGAAGCGTCTTTCATTCTGCATAAAAGTTGGATAAAAGTTTATATAATCTTAATTAAAAAATATGTCATAAAACAACTAACTTGACGAGAAATTACTATATTTTCCGTTAAGTGATATCTTACCTTGAGTTTGGGCCACAGAGGTGAGAGTTATTATTCCGAAAACTGCATATATATAGCTGCAAAATCACGAGAATCTTCGCTGACTTTTTGTGCAAGTCACAACAAAAGAACTCGTGACTTTCGGCACCAGATCCTCATTTGATCGAAGCGATGACCACAGGGACCCCGTCAATGACGATAAAAATCAATAATGATAATTATATCTACAAATACAATAAGGATAAAATGTCTTGATATTTTTAACATTTCCAGGACAAGTCTCTAGCTGAAAGAGGATGAGGGGAGAGAGAGAATGAGGACGAAAAGGGGAAGAAAGCCTTAACAAAGGAAGCCCAAAATAAGAAAAGGTGTTCGTATGTTTTTTTTTTCCTTTTCAAAGTATGTTTAATAATTATTTATTGAATTTCTCCATTTCATAATTGTTCTTTTCTTGTTCTTTATCAAAAAAAAAATCATAGATTGTCTCTGAGGAATCGTCCCATTTTTTATTTTCTTTAAACAATTTCGTTTTTTTCTTCATGCAGTTTCTTTTCTTTGTTTGTACGTGTTTTATTCCTTCTATTTATTTCAAAATCCATGTTATAATATTCTTGTATAATAATTCAAGAGCTAGACCTAAATATAATGTAATTAAATAAATGTAAAATAAAACAATTCAAGAATGACAACAGATTTTCAATCTTTTCAATTCTTTATTTTCAAAAATGATTTCTTCCAATGTAAAAATTCTGTTCTCGTCTCTCACTCTTTTCAAAAACTTTTATTTACTTATTACTTTGACATTGTTAGCAATATTTTGTGAATGTTTAATGAAAGACAAGTATTAAGATAAAACTCCAATTGTTTCCTTAGAAATATCAACGCAGTTTACACTAGCATTTTTACTCCAATTGTTTCCTTAGAAACATCGACGCAGTCTACACTAGCAATTTTACTCCAATTGTTTCCTTAGAAATATCGACGCAGTCTACACTGGCACTTTTACTCCAATTGTTTCCTTAGAAACATAGACGCAGTTTACACTCGCTCTTTTACTCCAATTGTTTCTTTAGAAATATCGACGCAGTCCACACTAGCACTTTTACTCCAATTGTTTCTTAAAAAAAACACTAACGTACGTTGTCCACACTAGTTTAACCGCTAGTAATCGCACATTTTACTCCAGTTGTTTCCTTAGAAACATTGGCGCAGTCCACACTAGCATTTTTACTTCAATTGTTTTCTTAGAAACACTGACGCAGTCCACACTAGTTTAACCGCTAGTTATGGTACATTTTTACTGCAATTGTTTCTTAAAAAAACACTAACGTTGCTAGCCTGAGAAAACGGTCGCGGGGGACGAGGAGCGAAACAACGTCTGTTTTCTCAGGCTATAACGTTGTCCACACTAGTTTAACCGCTAGTTAACGTACATCAAGACATTAAAGTAATAATTAAAATTGTTAGAAATTATGAAGTTATAAGGCGTGATGAGCCGTAAGATTTGGGGAGGGGTGGGCTAAAATCGACCCTTTGCTGTGTAGCTAGTCTATTGAGCCGGTCCTGGTTTTGTTGACTGGGAGAGCTAAACTGGGTTGAAGGCACAACTCGAATGGTTCCACCATGTGCTTGTTTGGAACTTGAATCCTGCAAATAAAGTATTGACAATTACTTATAACATACATATAACGCACACTATGATTTTTAATAAAGTATTGACGATTACTTATAACATCAATAGAACGCACACTATGATTGGTTAAAAATCTACAATTCCCGCCCCGAGCTAACGTTATAAACATTGTAAATGAAAGCAAAGAAAGCGCGGTAATATTAACCTGTTCAGTCAAATAAGTCTTCCATATCTTTAAAACCGATAAAGCAAAGGCAAAGCATTCTGGTTGTTGCATTCTGGTTCATTAGAGCAGATTTCGTATGACTGTGAAAAGTTCAGTGCCATGCACGTGCCTTGCCACGACCGTGATATGTCTAGAGTTTTTCGACGTGTCTTGCTCTTACTCTCACGTCCGTGCCTAGCCTGCATAGCTGGCCCTGGGGGATTGGGGAGAGGGGCGGAAGGAGCTTTTCACAGTCATACAAAATTTGCAATATCCAAATCAGGCCTACAATAACTGATCCATGATTCTGTATTCATTTAAAAAGTCTCAAAAACCTTACCTTATCATTAGGTAAGGAGGACCCTGTATATCGACGCAGCGCTGCACCTCCCGTACGACTAGCCCCGGCAGGATCTGGCCGTGTTGTCTGGGAACGAGCCTGAGGATTTATGGTCATTCCCTCATTACCGCCTGTCTTGACTCTACTTTGTACTGCATGGGGGTGGAGTGGGTCGTTCGGTGATCTTGAAAATGACTTGTTTTCCATCTCCCGTGGGGACAGGTCTGGGTCTTTTGACCTGAGGTGATAATGTATGTTTGGTAAAGACAGTTGTAAAAGTTCATACATGTATACTAAGAAATATAGCTTTCGAGAAATTGAAAGTGCGAAGAAGGAAGGAAGGAAGAATGTAAGAGAGGAAGGAAGGAGGGAAGAAAGCTAGCAAGCAAACAAGGGGGAAGAGGGGAGGGAGGGAAGAAAGAATGGAGGAAAGAAGGGAGGAAGGAAGAAGGAAGGAAGGAAGGAAGGAGGAAGGAAGGAAGGAAGGAAGGAGGAAGGAAGGAAGGAAGGAAGGAAGGAAGGAAGGAAGGAAGGAAGGAAGGAAGGAAGGAAGGAAGGAAGGAAGGAAGGAAGGAAGGAAGGAAGTTACCACTAACCTTGGTGTTTTCTTAGGAGTATTCATGTCAATATTGTCTGGATTGTCCCGCGGTGATCCTGGACCAGTATCTTTTGTAGCAATCTGGTTCGGGACACCAAATGGGAATGCAGCAGTGGTCCAAGCTACCGCCTAATAGAAACAAAAACCATTGAAGCTTATAAAACTGCCTAATAGAAAAAATGCCAAGTTCATACTTTGGTTTATTCAGCCCCTCCCAGGGGGTGCATGCTCCCATGCTCCTTTGATCTTTTTGCATTTTCTCCCTTGTTCCCCATAAGTAAAATAACTGTCTCCCTAATGATCCAAAAAAAAACTATTGTTTTATCATATTTTGCTCCCTTGTTCCCTAAAAATAAATGCTCTTGCTCCCTTGTTCCCAAAAAAATAAATGCCCGTGCTCCCTTGATCCCTACAGCCCCTGGGAGGGGCTCTTTATTACTGCGATTTTTGTCTTTCTGCGAACTCAGACATTCCCTCGGCCAGTTGTGAAATGCGTTTTTGGCTGCTGCTAATTAGTCGGCACCTTTTATGTTTTTGATTGACGGTAGCCAAAAACGTATTTCGCACCTGGCCGTGGGAATGTCTGAGTTCGCAGAAAGACGAAAATCGCAGTAATATATAGTATGGTTTCAATAAATAAATTATTGATTCATTCATTCATTCGGTTTGTTTGTCAACCAGAGTCAACCAGACAAACCAACCATTAGTCATCCAACCAATCATATTATTTCATTTCATTACCTGCCCGTTGGCTTTGCAAAGAATTGTAGTGCATTCTGGCCCAGTCCCCCATTTATGCTGCTCTTTCCACAGGAAGTCCGATGGAGGGTTGTGTCTCATGAGACTAGCAGCTGACCAGACAGTAGTGTGGGATAAAGCCTTCAGTCTAGTACGAGGTGGGAACCTAAAGACAGTTACGGGACGGCCGGAAACGTTCTGTTGTACCATGTAGCCACCTATCTCTTCGTCCTGTAAAAGTAAGACGTTGGGTGTGAGTACTGAATGAGCCACTTTAGCGACGGAGTACATTAGCTCATAATATAAGGTAGTCGTACCTATTATCGCGCACATCTTATTATCGTGCTTTTCGTTAAAACTGCTTCAAAATTAATTAAAACAATTATGTCTGCTTATTCTGTTGCAACCAACTCTTTTGGTCCGCTTTTTTCAATAAACATTTACGCAGAATAGAAGATGTATATATTATTTTCTACGAAAAGCACGATAATAGGATGTGCGCAATAATAGGCAAGACTACCTTAACTAAACTAAATCAATAAATCATTTTTTTTACAAGTGTCCTACTAATTTGTGAGGCTCAGACTCATTATCCATTAAATATCTTAGCACACAACTTGACCCACATGCTTGCGTACTCACCCTATGTGCAGAAGTATTGAAGAGTCGTACATAGTTACCATCAGGGTTGACCTCAAGGATACGTACACTGCCTGTATGACTGAAACATGAAGGAATGGTGAACGATAACAAGAATAACATTTGATAATAAGGTGATGATAATATGGGATTATGATGATGGTGATAATGACGAAGATTGTGAGCATCAGACGTAAAATAATCGTCAATACAGAAAACTATTTACAGCCAAACCTACAGAAGCGTTCCTATCGAGGCTGGAAGGCTCGATATATTCTTCCAAACTTGATTTTAAATTTGTTTTGAAATTTGCATAAATGAATCGAATCTTGTAAGTTTAAATTGCAGACTTCAACCGTCAACCGATAATGGTCCCGAAATCACGTTCTGTGGTCAATAACTGATAGTGCTATTGTAATAGAATACTTTAGTAAGTATTTATAACAATATTTCTGTAAGAAGACTAGGTTTAGCAAGTTTCCGTTGTCTAAAAAAAAAACATTCAAATTTCAAAACAAATTTAAAATCAAGTTTGGAAGAATAAATCGAGCCTTCCAACCTCTATCGGAATGCTTCTGTAGGTCTGGCTGTAATAATAATAATAATGATAATGATTAAAAGGATACTTAATCAATTGTCTCACGATTGAGGTCATTGGTAGAAATACCGCGACGTTTCGACTGCAATCTGCTAGTCTTCATCAGGCGATGGTGTAGACTGGATGATGGTTGTCTTATACCTCAATCGTGAGACAATTGATTAAGTATCCTTTTAATTTCACATTCCACGATGAATAACTTATTTCCTTCTAATGATAATGATGATAGTGATGCATGATAACGGAAGGGACGTAATTGACGATGCTTGTGACAATGATACTGGATGATCTGATTTTACAGCGTGAAGTGTGAAGACGACAACATACATTTCGGAATAATAAACTAATGCAACCTCATCTCAAACAATTTAATAGAAATCATCACAAATTGTAAATAAAATCAGTTAACATTATTCGTATAACTACATTTTGCTATGGATTGAAAACGTGTCTGTCCTAGTAATTTCTGTGCAAAAAATGAATTATGAAGGTATAACCAAGATAATACCATGAATATATATTATAGTATTAATATAATTAAATATCTTTAAATCCAGCACAGCCGGTCCATAATACATGTATACATCAATGATAAATAATAGAGTTATAATCAGTTATAATAAATATCTCAAATCATAATACATAAAATATAGAGAATCACTTTAAATATTGATAAATGTATTGCAAAAGATATAACAAAATTTTGTCTGATCTCCACATATAAATAATCCAAATTGGAACAATAGAGGCCGGTAAACACTAGATGACAAGTCACTACAACACGACGCTGCAAAACGTTGCCGTGTGTACTGCTTTCAAAACGCGTCGCCGCGACACTACTTTCATGTATTTTGTTGCTGTGACCTGACGCACGAATTCAAACGAATTTGAATTTGTGCGACGTGTTGCGGGGACAAAATCTGTCGCGGGGACAAGAATTCCCGTAAAAACTCTATGTGCACACGAGGGTAATTGTCACTGAGTGAAAGTAGTGTCGCGGCGACGTGTTTTTGAAGCAATGCACACGAAGCGACGTGTCGCCGCGCCGTAATGCAGCAACTTGTCGCCTAGTGTGTACCGGTCTTAGACCCCGGCTACACGGATCCGGATACTTTTGAAACCGCATACTTTTTGATGCGAATCGGCCTATCGTCCACACGAATCCAGTGAATCCGGTCACCGAAACCGCATACTTTTGAATTGGAAACGAACAACAGGATTCGTGTGGACGCAAATATTTCTATGCGGTTTCAGCCGGATCGGATTCGTGTAGACGAGGCCTTAATATTGTGACACCCTGAATCGAAATATGACATCTGATTTGAATAACTATTATTGTTCTTGACTGGCTAGCCTCTCATACATGTGAAACATTATTGTGTTCCAACATGAACACAAGGCTAGCCAGTCAAGAACAATAGCAGGTCACCATGTTCCGATTCAGTCTATTATAGAGTATTTTGTTTGAATTTACTAGCTTTGTGCATGTTCTGAAAGTATTTTTTTGCATGCATATGAGGCTAGTCAGTCAAACAACATGTTTCTAAAGTGGCAATCATATTTCGAAACTAAAATATTTCAACAAAAAAACGAACATATCAATTTTTTTAAATCACTAGCTACATAATTAAATAATAGTTAATCATATATAATAATATATTTATCTGATAATATCTAATTATAATAAATCAAATAATATATCTTATTACTTTTCTAATAATATATTAACATATTGTCATAGCATTGAAGTGCAATTTAATCAACGTATTACTAATTACCGAATGATATCAGCGTCTAGCTCGTTTCTAAGAAGTGCCTTAGCAACAACACTTTGAAAGAGGTGTAAATCTGAATCAACTACAATAGCTGTTATTACAGTTATATGCAAATGATTTCAAACAATGGATTCAAATCGAGGCTTTCGGGCAAACCTATTGTTTTCGCCCGAAAGCCTCGACTTCAACCCATTGTTCAAAATCATTTGCATATAACTGTAATAACAGCTATTATTGTCAATCAAAACTATAGCTAAAGACCCATGCTCACTTACCAACATGCACCATGCAAAATACTTAATGCTGTGGACCATGAAAATCGCAAATTCAGACATTGATATATTTTACGATGTGAGTGCAGTGTATTTACGCCCTCACTAAATCGTTTAGCGTTTTGTTTTATTTGTTTTAATACGACTGACTGACAATGAATTGCGCTATTTCATGATGACGTCACGATGTGTTTTAGTGGGGGATAGAAATCTCCAAAAACAATGGTAATTTCAACTAAATATTTTTTCTCTTTGAAAATTGAGCTTCAAATTATCTAATTGTTTATGTATGTTATGTGTCTATGTTAATTTATACTTTCATATTTATGGCATTTTGTTGCCATTTCTTTCCTATCCGTCTTGTAAATGCAATTTTATCGTGTATTCTTGTATTGTTGTTATGAATCTGTCCCCCACTGGCGACCATGATCCTTAGCGTTAGAACAATAGAATGTTTTGATGTGACGTCATAGTGAAATAGGATAGGACAATTATAACACTCAAATCAAAATAGACAACACAATGCATGCCGGTAAGTGACCATTGGTCTTTAACAAAAAACAATATATCATAAACTTCAAAGAGCATTATAAAAGTATGATCTTAGCTTAGTGTCTAGCTTGTTTCTAAGATGTGCCTTAGCAACCAAACCTACACTTTGATAAAGGTGTAATACAAAATCAACTACGCTTTTTTTTTTTTAAATCAAAACTAGTTAACAAACTACATAAATATATCATAAAGGTTTAAGAGCAATTTAAGTATGATCTTAGCTTTGTGTCTGGCTTGGTTCTGGCCGTTTCTAAGGAGTGCCTTAGTAACCCCAGTAAACGTAGCTGTCACGTACGGTCATGGTGCGCGGTAGAGTACGTAGAAACCGAGACCTCCAAGAAAAACAGAAAGAACCAAAGTCAGACAGTTTGATTGGCTAATTCTAACATTAGCTGTGATTGCATGGTTAAAACATTCCTAGCCAAATAATTGGATCAGTTCATTCTCACCAGTTCTAACATGAGCTGTGATTGGTTAAAACATTCCTAGCCAATAAATTTGGCTGGTTAATTCTCACTAATTCTAACATGAGTTGTGATTGGTTAAAACACACCTAATCAAGTAATTAGATCGGTTAATTAATTCTAACATCATGCACTGATATTGCAATAGAATTGGTCATTATAACGTGCCATTTCATTGGTTACAACTGATTGGATAATTCTTACATGCAGTATTATTGGTTAAAACAAGACGAAAAAGATTACTGATACATTAGTTTTAATATGCAAGAAATAACACATGCTCTGATTGGTTAGTTCTTATAGAAGAATAAGAAACATGCTCTGATTGGCTAATACTAACATGCAGGATATATCATGATGTAAGTAGTTAAATAATAATTGATTGAAAAGCTTCTTGTAAAAATTTCCGTAAGACTTCAATGTTTTGGACTTTGTCAGAAGTATAATCTATATAGTAAACTTGAGAAGTTTGATAAATATGCCCCCAAATCATTACTGCAAAAAAATGTTGGACAACCTCCAATACTCAAACAAATGCATAAATTAAAGAAGAAATGGATGGTTTAATGATAGATAGATGGATGAATGAAAAATGTAATCACTTATTTAGCACATTTCAAATAGGTCCCAATGCTTTTAACAAGCTTGAGAAAACAGCCTTTTTTTGCTCCTCTTCTTTCAAGGGGTGAAGATCAAGAAAACAAAAAGTTTTCTCAGGCTAGGATTGGTTTAATGTGACGTGCTGACCTGGGGGGTACTCCCTTTGTCCAAGTGGTAGGGGTGATCAGTGGAGGTTTTGAAAATGACTCCTAAAAGGTACGAGGTACGCACAGATACAAATAAAGCAGAGTAAAAATGACCCTTACAACTGATTTTTGAGCCAAACTCTAAAAGGACCCTAAAAGGTACGCACAGGAAATATTTTACCCCTAAAAGGTACACCGATCACACCTACCACTTGGATAAAGGGAGTACCCCCCACCCTGAGTGTGCTGCATATATAGCATAGGTTTCAATGTCCTTTACAACATATATTTTCAGCTATATATTTATGGGAAGGACTAGTGAATGATAGATGAATACATGTAGAAAGCAAATACAATATGGTTACAACACACACAGTCATGTTAGTTAACAAAACAATACCATGAACAACACACAACCACATTAGCCCAGTTATAAACTTATCATAATGATCAAATAAAAGCTATTATTATTATTGTTAACAAGGGATTCTTACCTTGACGTAGGGCTGTGGTAGTCAACAAAGTTTGGTACATAAGTCCATGAGTGACGGTAAGGACTTGATGTTGTGATTGGCTCACTGGGAATTGTCCTGTTGGCTAAAAGAGTCCCTATGAGAAAAAAATATGATTGGTTAATTGTTTGTCAGCATCAGTGTCATCATCACCATCACTACCACTATGATTATCATCATAATCATCAATATCATTATCCTCATAATCATCACCATACTCTATTATATATAATTATTACCATCATCATCTTTACAATCATCATCATCTCTATCATCATTATTTTCATCTTCATCATCATAATCACCATTGTCATCACCATCATCATTATGATCATCCTTATCATCATCACCATGATTGTAAACATCATCAGACTCCATCATTAATAATTAACATCATCATCATAATCATCATTATCACCATCACAATCATCATTATGATCATCCTTTTCATCATCATCATCACATGCACCACCACCAATTCACCATTTATCTCTATCAACACCATGACCAACAAAATCATTATCATCATCCCAATCCCAATCATCATTTTCATCATCACTATTATCTTTATCATCATCACCACCACCATTCTCATCAACATCATCATCATCATCATCATCATCACCATCACCACCATAACCCCACCTGAAGTAGTCTTAGGTCTTGCTATTGGTTTATGTATCTTGGTAGTAGTGGTACTCAGTGTTGGTGTAATGCCTATGGTACTAGCTGGTCTTCTAATCTCTGCTGCAGTAACTGTCTTGGTTCTTGGTGTTATGGTGTGCCAAGTACGTGAACGAACAGGAGCTAGAGGGGTTTTGTTCTCCATGGCAAGATTCAGTCTGAAATCAAATATGACAAAATAAATTCCCTTTGTAACAAAAGAGATAATTTACTGTGGCAGTAGCCTGCAAAACATGTGTTCTTTCGGGTTTTGGGCTTCCTGTTTCGGGTTTTGGGCTTCCTGTGTTGAACAGGCCTACACTCCATTTTTGGCTAAGCTCCATATTTTGCGCGGTCAAAAAATTAACACAGGAAGCCCAAGATCCTAAATTCTCCAAAAAGCAAAAAGAACGCCTCTGGAGGCTACTGTGGCAGTTGTCATCAGAATGATGAGTTCAGAGGTGTGGATCGAAGCCTGAGTGTTTGACAAATCCCAGGTGAAAAGCCACAAGAACCCCATCCACTAGCACTCAAACAATTACACCACCGGAGCCCACTGGCACACTCAACAAACTTTTTGTAATATGGCTCTAACACATTTTGTTTGCTTTTAAAAATATCCTCAGAATAGTTGGGCTGCCTGTGTTGGTAAAATAACTTTGTCATCATTATACCAACAATTTTGTCAACAAAATATGATTCAAAATCATTGTCGCAGCCAAAGCTACAACCCACGCATCCTTTGCAGGCTTTAAAGTGTGGACTGCAGCTTTGACTGTGACAAGAACTTTTGAAATAGGTCTATAATTTACCTTCTTTCCTCTGCTTCTAGTAAAGTAGCAAATGCATCCAGCTCCAGGTCAAGTGGGACATGTGCATTGTATGCCAGCCCCAGTTCTCTGACCTTCTCCATCAAAGCTTCTTGTAGTTCTCTTAGCTTAGCTTCAAGGTTCTTGATGGTGTTGGCTCCTTGTTGTCTTTCCAATTCTAGTGCTTGGATCAATGAAGCATTCTGGGCTTCAAGGCTTGCACACTGGGTAAATATAAAAATAATTAATATATTTATTATATGACCTGTATTTTGCCCGGAGCGAGCTCTTAAGAAAACCTTTGGAAAAAAGTCATGTGAGGGTGTCCGTATGGCTTTTTTCAACTGGTCCATACAAACATGTATGGACCTGCTACTTGAAATGGCTTCCTCAATCAATCAAACTAAATTAAAAAGAGTGGGTCATATGATAAAAAAATTATTGACTGAGTTAGGTCGGGCTGTATGGGAAAAATATTTGGCTCTTGGTCATTTGTACGCCCACTCAGTCCATAAGTACTTAGTATTATACACCTTTTCCAAAAAGGTTGATGTTCTGACATTTCTGGTAAAAATCATAGAACATAAAAGACCACTATGATTTATGGGTAATTGGTAAATCAGCTATGATTTATGAAGCCACTTCAAAGTGTTTGGATTAGACCTTTTCGCGGTTTGAATAGAACAACCTCAAACTCGCTAGGGTGTAATAAATTCTTTTCAATTTGACTACAGCCTTTTGAATTTTCAAGCCACTCTAGACAAAACAGGAAAATCTTATCATTTTTGCAGATATCATGGCAGTCTTGGATTCTATATGTTCTATGATTTGGAACCTGACAATAATTCACCTTAAGTTACAGTGCCTTTCATATAATACCCATCGTCAACCACTGACATTCAAATGCCAATGTGAAAACTAATTTTTAGCCAGATGTCAATCAAAAATATTTATATTCAGCACTTCTGATATTTTGATTGATAGCAGTTTACCTCTTAACACATTATTGTCTGATCTTCAATGGCTGCATTATTATGAGTAGTTCATTATTAGTACTTCCAATTTGTCTAGGCTGTTTTAACTTACCTTAGCTTCTAAGTTGATGATTTTAGACTGCACAGTTTCTAGATGTGCTTTCATGTGGATGTTATCATCTGTAGCAACAGCAAGGTTCCTACTCTCATTATCAAGCTGGATCTTAAGCTGGTTCATCTATGAACAGAAAAGCAGCATGAGCAATGTCAATGAGGACAAGAACACTTTTATTGTACTTTTATTATATATATATATAGTCCATTATATTAAATTTTAATTATATATTAATTTGTAAAATAGTTCATATTTCAGCCGGCCCAGGGGCTGCTAGGAGTTATTATAATAAAGCTATCTATCTATCGAGGCAGCATTAAGAGGCAGCATGGTCAAGTGGGCTCGAGCCCCCAACTAATGTTGGACTTTTATAAGTACTTTACAATATGAGTATCCCCTCTGTATGAGATATACAATGGCTCATCTTTGACTTGCCGTTCTATATCCTATGCAGACCAGCCACTTATATTGTATACATCATAAAGAATGAAATGCGTTCAGTGTATATTTAAGTGAAATACAGATACACGAGAAAAATATTGTATGCCCTTGGCGGGAATTGAACCCCACAGTTTCGGCTTTCTAGTCCGACATGTTACCACTACACCACAAGGACCTACTTTGCTGGATACACAGCCAGACAAAGAAGTATAGAGCAACTGTGGGGGGTACCAGGGCGATATTAATCTCTTAGGTAAATTTGAACACCGTTAATGGAAATGCAGAAGTGAAATGAATCAAGAATGAAATGAGTTTCGTGTATATAAGTGAAATACAGATACATGAGAAAATTATGTTATGCCCTTGGCGGGAATTGAACCCCACAGTTTCGGCTTTGTATATATTATATATTCATTTACTTTTGACGGCCTCCATGATGAACATATTTGTTAAATAGTTTTTTCTCCCTCTGGAAATAAAGCTGTTATTTAATACTTACAATGTTTACATGGGATATTTCAGACTCCTCCTTGAACCTCCTTAGTTCATGTTGACTGTGAAGCTTGACTCTAGCCAACATGGCTGCCAGGTTTTCATCAATGATGTTATGTTCATGAAGTCGTTCTTCTGCAAGGAGAAGTGTCCTGTCTGCATCATCTAGACGCATCCTCATCTCAGCCATTTCCTGAAGTTAATATGCAAAAAATATATATTTACAACATACAACACTTAAGGATGTTTGCAAATAAGTTAACCATAGATTTTCCTTCAAACTTGAAGTACAATCATTGTATGATCATACGATCAAGATACGATCAAGATATTGTGCTGCAAACTTCGAAAATTCGCTCGCCATCTTGTTTTTCTTTAAAAACAAAATCATCCAGGCGTTCCTCATCGCACGCAGAAAGAATGTGCAGAAACAATGCCTGTGGACATCCTTAATTCGCATTTTGATTTGTGATGAGGGAGGAAAACCAGAAACTGTAAAACCCTTTGTGGCATAGTAGAAATCAGCACCTCTAAAAACTATATTCACATATAATCTGAGACTTGAACCTCGACCAGCAGAGAGGGAGGAGAAGTAAACCATTATGCCACCAATGACAATATAAATGATGATAGAGGGATTTCACGGCAGCCATGTTTGTGGTCAAAACAATGAAGCTTTTCTCTCAAGGGAACTGAAATCCTTTGTCATATAACTTCAAAAAAACTTACTTTTGTACATGCATGGCTGCCATGAAATCCCTCTATTATACAAATGAATTACAGACCTTTTCATGAAGTTGTTGCTCAAAATTCAATTTCTCTCTCAACTGATTGGCCAACGTCTGCAGGTCGATTCTAGCCGCTGCCTCAGTGTCCAGGGCCTGCTGTGTTTGTGTCAATGATGACTGGAGGCTGTCACGGTCTTTCTTGGTATCCATATGAGCATTTTGGTGCTGGGTGATTGTCACACGACCATCCTGTAACTGGGCGTCCTTCTCAGCGATAACTCTGTGGGCATCTGCCAGGGCATTTTCAACCTTTTTTCGAGTATTAGTCTCTTCTGCAAACCTGTAAAAAGAAAATAATAAAATTACATATCATTTTCCCCCTGTATTTATTTATAAATTCATAATCGTCAAAATTGTATGTTATTTACTTTATATCTTTTTTATGTAATGTATTCTAATAATAACAATAATAATAATAATAATTTCACTTATATAGCGCTGTTTATCATAAAAATGTTCAGCTGCGCTTAACTTGTTATATTTCAATAGTATTTGAATAAAAATTAATAAAGAAAAAACTATATTTTAAAATACAATTTTGAAATGGTATTCAGTATTGCTTTTAACATCCCCAAATTATATGGCCCATTGTTTTTTTCAAAAATGACAAGAACAAAACAATTGGGAATTTAGATAATGCATTGAAACAGGTTTCTTGAAAATGTTTTGAAAAATTAACAAAAATCGTTCTAAATGATAAAAATAAATAGAATAAAAATGAACAAATGAAAAGCAAGCTTTTGTCTTAAAATTTCATGCCCTGGAGCTTTGGAAAAAAAAAATTAGGGGAATCCAATTTAGTGCAACACTTAAATGGCTTCCTGAAATAAAGAATTAAAAAATAAGAGACGATGAAAACATGAAAAGCAGGCAACAATGTCATTTTTTGCAATGGTTTGGTCTGAAAATTCGATGCCCTGCTGATTTGAAAAAAAATTGAAAAAAATTAAGGAAATCCAATTAAGTGCAACACTCAAATGGCTTCCTGAAATAATTTGAGAAATCCATCCCAAAACTGTACAGAATCAAAAAAAAAAAAAAATACTAAATGATTAAAAAAAAAAAAAGATTATCTTACATTATACATAAACCTCTTTTATGAGCAATCCCATAATTACATATTCAATGAATAAATAATATCCTTAAAAGAATTCTCAAATTAATTGTGCTCCTCAATATTAATTCAAACAAACAATTTCAACAAATGTGTAAAATATAAGAGTAAAAATGTTAACTTTTACACCGTAAAAAGAGTGTCCTTTACTGATATTTAGACTGTGATAAAGTGAGTAAAAATCGAACAAAAAATAACTTTAAACCATTTTTACGGTGGTTGAGTGTACCAATTTTACTCTAATTGTTTCCTTAGAAACATAAACAATTCTACTAATTATGCTAAACATTTGACTTGTTAACTTACTTGTCCTGAAGTTCTGTAACCAAAGCAGAGTGCTTCGCGGCGGAAAGTTGATGTTGTGTCCTATCTCTTGCAACATCATCCAACTGACCGCGAAGTTCTTCAAGCTGGCGTTCATACATCGCTTTCAAAGCCAAAATTTCCTCCTCTAAAATTTTCGTCGAATTGATAAAATTTATGGTATCATTTCGACCGCTCTGCTCTCTCATTTGACGTACACGAGAAATATAGGTCGAGAAACGATCATTTAAAGTCTGAAGGTAGTCCTTCTCTAAGTATTTAGGAATGAGTATCGGAGTTTTCGAAGTCATGATGTCGTTTGTCTCCAAGCGACAACACTTAATCGTATAATGACTCCCTAACTTGTGAAAATGACTTTGTTTAAGTCTGAATTAACTTGAATTGAATGTTTTAATTTATAGAATCCAGAACTGGAGCTATAAATTTGGAAGTTATGAGGGGAAAATGTGAGAAATTGTAACCAAACTTATAAAAGAACAACAAACTTTAAGGCGACATTCCTTCGGTGAAGCTCAATGACTAAATGTGAAAGTTAGTCTACAATTTCTCTGGAAATTCAACTAGAACTATCCTTGCAAGGAAGTCAAACCCAAATTTTCCCAAATCCTCTAAGCTTGTAGACTTTTATCCTTCCAAAAGTGGCCAAAAACAGCTGTGTTTTGTTGGTCTATCACTACTATCGCCGGAGTAAATTACGACTCTTCGCCAGTGACTCGTCGAAATAGCTAGTTGAGCATTAACAAGACTCAAATTTCAACAGCAGATAAGTGTTTTCCCAAGCGATTTTCTGCTTGAATTTGAGTGTTTTTGGAGCTAGAAGTTGGCTGGACACTGCAAAATGTCTCAACTTCAGCCCAGCGTGGTTGATATGTTGTGGAGAAAGCGTCCCATTCGTAACCAAGCAATACCTCATTAGCTATTCATTGGTTTTCAATGCCAGCCCGTCAAAATGAGCAGCACTACAATGGCTTTCCGTCAATCATTGTTTGCCGAGCCAATCAAATTACATTATTACGCATAAATAATGAGCATGTTTTGATGTAGTGGATCAAATTGCATGTTAAAAATATATTGTTTTTATTCACTCGTTATAGCTGAAACTCTCACAGTCGCCACAATCACACACTTTTGTGACCATAATTTGCGTAAGTAAAGAGCAAGATATATTTTCAACAGTCAACTTTACATAGAGGGTAGGTTTACATGTGAATAAAGAGAGTGTTGCTTATTGACGTTTGGACGTTAATCCTTAAATTATAGATGGTAAAAGATCGTTATAATTTACTCCACAGCTGCCAAAGGATAAAAAATAATTTTCACAAAAAAAAACTGAATAAGGAAAATATATTGAAAAAAGAGAAGAAAAGAGAAGAAAAGAGAAGAAAAGAGAAGAAAAGAGAATTAAGAGAAGAGAAGAGTGGAAAAAATATTCAAAGTAAAAAATCAAATTTCAAGTTCCTTGGCATGATCAGTTTTTTTTTTTAAATTTTTCTCTCCAAAAATATGAATAAAAGATGGAAAAATGGAAAAAAGACTTGAAAGATTAGAAAAAAGGGCTAATTAAAGTACAACTACAAAGTTATTACCATGGTGACCAAAAATATATAAATTTGTAATTACATTTCTAGTTTCTATCCAAAGTTATATTTTTCTTTAAAAAAGCAATAAAACTTTTTTATCAAGCAGAAATATAAATAAGAAAAGGCTAATTAAATTTCACCTACAAATTTATTACCATGATGACAAAAAATAAATACATTAATTTTATAATTCCAATATTTTAACTTCAAGCAAAAGTTAGATTTTTCTTTAAAAAAAGCAATAAAACTTTATTATCAAGCAGAAATATAAAGAAAAGGCTAATTAAATTTCACCTACAAATTTATTACCATGGTGACAAAAAAAAAATGGTGAATTCCAATATTTTAACTTCAAGCAAAATTTGTAAAAAAAAGTAATAAAACTCTATAACAATGCAGTCCGTTTTCATTATCAAGTCATTAAAATGTCATTATCAATTTTCCATTATCACATTCTATCACTTATTTCTACCATAAGAGATACTGCAAGCATAACCAATATTTTTACCTACTATTCTTACCCACGGAGGAGAGGAGGGGTGGGGACGGCTGTACACCAGCTATTTTAAATTTAATGTTTGCAAAATTTTATTTTAAAATTTATTCATAAATTTAATTTTTTAGAAAGAAAGATTAAGACTTAGGTGTATACATAGTTTCAAAGACATGTACTGAATAATCCTTCTAAGTTGATATAACCTTTGGTATTCAACTCATCCCTACTGTAAATATTGACTAATTTACAACCTTGCATTCCTGTTGAACTAACACAGGATTGTACACCATTAACTCTTCTAACACAGTATTGTATTTGTCACAATGGACAGAAACAAAATTTTGCAAACTATCCATCGGATAAATCTCTATCCAGTGAAGACACCAAAATTGTTATTAGACTGTTTGATACCACTGTTTTCTTTTGTTTATTACAATTTGACTATTCGAATTTGTTTCACTGGTTATCTAGTGTCTCTATTGTCAAAGCTTGTTTGAGTTCTTTACAATTAGTTTACTGCTGTGTCTTTGTGAACAACAACATAAACATTCTATTGTCAAATACCAGCAGGAGGCAGAACAATATATTAAACAAAGACATCCAGCTGAGTCAAGTTCAAAAATAACATTATGTAGTTACCGCCAAACCTACAGAAGCGTTCCTATCGAGGTTGGAAGGCTCGATTTATTCTTCCAAACTTGATTTTCAATTTGTTTTGAAATTTGCGTAAATGAATCGAAACTTGAATTGTAAGTTTCAACAACCGCCTCAAATCAAAACATTACTTTCAACGCTTTTTTGGACAACGGAAACTTGCTAAACCTACCCTGGTTCCAGAGGGGCTTTCGTTTATAGGGAATTAATACTAGTCGCTTTTATCGTTTGACAATTGAAGTCTGCAATTTGAAACTTACAAGATTCGATTCATTTATGCAAATTTCAAAACAAACTTAAAATCAAGTTTGGAAGAATAAATCAAGCTTTTCAACCTTGATAGGAACGCTTCTGTAGGTTTGGCTGTAATAAGGGATACCAACAGTATTGCCATAACACATGGGAAACAGAATATAATCTATCAAGCAATAAACTCCATACTCATATAATAGAAAAATAAAATACTAATAACTGGTTTAGTAAGCAATAAATACAGTATTGCAATAATAATAATAATTTATTTCTATTGCATCCCAATAATTCTCAATGCCCTTACAAATAGATATAAAAAGTTGATATAAATATAGGAATGTATAACACATAGAAATAGCGAAAAACATATATTGTGATGGGCAAGCTTAGATTTAGATTTAGATTTAGAAACTGAGAAAGCAATGGGGATCAAACAAATTTTATATATAGTCAGTGAAAAATATATTGTTTAAAATTATTTATTATCTTTTTGATTTACAAAAAAAAAAGAATTCACAGAAATACTACAAAAACAGTTGTCGATTGAAAATTTGGAAACTGTGTAACAGTTTTATTTGGCGTCTATCACAGTTTCAGACTATATTTCTGAATATTCTATGCTACATAATAGTAGTTGTTCTTCAAATTAAGAGAGTGCACATATAATTTGTTTTTTCTTACGACTTGTAACAATCTTTCACTCCTCTGAAGATGGCCGCGAAGGCCAAAAGCTTAGAAAAAGTTTTTAAAAATTAAAAGGTTGAGGACCAACAACTACTATTATGAATCAAAATCCAACCTACAGACATTTGTTTGATTTATTCTATGATAGTTGCCAAATATAACCATTACTAGAGTTATGAAATCCACAGTGTAACTGTTTCCATAGTAATAAACAACCTATCATACAAAGACCCCCTATCACCATTGCTAATCATTGCACTGTGGTTTATTGAATGTCTTCTATTGTATGTAGCCGTGGGTGATCATAGTGGTGGATTTCACAGAAGAAACAATAAACAACCCCTCATACAAAGATCCCATGCTCTGTAGTATCACCATTGTTTAACATTGAACTGTGGTTCTTTGAATGTTTTCTATTGTATGTAGCCGTGGGCGGTGATAGATGATTTCTAGAAGACTGGCTTTGAGATAAAGAGGCCATTAGAGGTGTTGATGATTTTGAAGTGTGTTTTCTATATGGTTGAGCTAATTGTTTTGTATATTGTGACAATAAAGTTGAATCAAAAGTTGTAGAACTATTACCATCAGTTCTTGACAAAACCTCAGAGTTATCTTGCACTACAGTTGATCTAAAATATGTTGTGTGATTCAAGTAAGGTTTAGCCAAAAGTGTCAAATCATTCTTCATCATAGTCGAAGTAGAAATTGCAGAATTAGGTTCATGAGGTTTACTCAAATGTTTTGAGCCAAATTTCTTATCTATTGTCATATCTCTTGTAGAAATCCCACATGGTTCCTCCATAAGTCTTGGGTTACCATATTCTGAAATTGACTCAAAGTTTCCAAAACTTTTCTTATCAGATACTTTCATTAGCTTAGAGTTCTCATGTAAAGAATGCACCCCTAGACCTCCATTAGGTTTTGGAGCAACAATAACTTTGTTCTTGGGCTTTGAGTATGTACTACTATTGCTATTGTTTGTGTAGTCCAAGTGTTCTTCCAGTAGCAGCAATGGGTTCCCAAGTTGTGGAGGAAGTGCATGATTCCTTATCGGTTTCGGCAGAGTAGCTGGTTTGGGGGGTTTTCTCACATTATCTTCAAAAGACGTTTTGTTCATCTCAGAGAAGGAGTGTCCCTCCTCTTTCTCAAAAACTTCTCTGATCTTTTTGAAACTTTCTTTTTTTGAGGGACGAGATTCTGAAGAGAGCCGTGATAAAGGCTTTTGATGAGTAGGTGGAGGAGTTGGTTTTGGTGAAATAGAGTCATTTTGAGAAGAATTTGGCAAAGTCATTTTCCTAACCGGTGAAAGAGGAGTATTTTGAGCAGAATTGTTTTTCATAGGGTACTCTGAAGAATTAGCATTTGTTGTAATTGGTGAGAAAATAGCTGAAGAAGAACCAGGAATTGTTGAAGAAGAACTTGAAAATCTTGTTGCATCCTGTGAAGACGTGGGTAGTGTTGAAGCGGAAGAAACATCTTGGGCAGAATGATCTTGAATCCTTGTCAAAGGTTTTGGTGCTACAAATCTATCTTTTGTCCAAGAGTCAGAAATATTTTCATCAGGACTCTTTGAGAAACGTGTTGCAGCTTTTGAAGAAGTGAGTAGTGTTGGAGCGGAGGAAATGTATTGAGCAGAATTCTCTTGAATCCTTGTCAAAGGTTTTTGTGCTACAAGTCCATCTTTTGTCCAAGAGTCAAAAATATCTTCATCAGGACTCTTTGAGAAACTTGTTGCAACTTGTGAAGTGAGTAGTGTTGGAGTGGAAGAAATGTATTGAGCAGAATTCTCTTGAATCCTTGTCAAAGGTTTTTGTGCTACAAGTCCATCTTTTGTCCAAGAGTCACAAATATCTTCATCAGGACTCTTTGAGAAACTTGTTGCAAATGCAACTTGTGAAGAAGTGGATGGTGCTGTAGTGTAGAGAGGAACATTTTCTGAAGATGTGGTTAAAGAATGTGTAACAACTGGTTGTGAAGGTGATGTAAAATCAGTTGTTGACAAAGAAGATGAAACATTTTGAGCAGGTTCTTTGGAAGAAATCCCTAGGCTTGGTAAAGTGGTTTTTACCGCAGACTTTGATCTTTTCCGGTCATTATCTTCATTAAGTCCGTTTTCTAGACGTGATTTTGAAGATGAAATAGGTGTGTTTCTTGAAATGGATTCTTGCAAAGTATTTTGAAATGAGACGGGTTTGCTTTCGAAATAAGATTCCTCATCTTTTTTTGTGGGATTAATGTCAACACTATCTTCATTTTTCACTATCTTTGTTGCAGACTCTGTTAATTGAGACGATGATTTGATTTTCTTATGTTCAACTTGATCTTTCAACCCTAAGAGCCTGATATTAGATTGCATATCGCTGCCCGACGGTCCAATATTGTTATTATAACGATAGTTAAGAATTTTCGCCTCTGCCTCAGGCGTTTTTGGTTGAAAATTTTCAGCAATTTGAGAATCATCGTTATGCCGTTCAATCTCTATTTTCAACTGGTTTATTTTCTTATTTTTGCTTTGAATTGAACTGTCTAAGTCAGACACAGAACATTTAATTGAGGATAATTCTTGATCTTGTTTACGAAACAATGTATTTTGTTGGGCCAATTCTTTAGAAACTAGCTCCAATTCTTCTCTGGTTAATTCGCTCTTAGAGGTCTCCAACTCATAATCTCCGTTTTGCGCTTTTTCTATATCATCTAATAGCATATCTATTGCGTCGTTGGCTTCCGCTATCCGCTCCTCAACATCAACAATTTTATTCATGAAAATTTCACGTTGTCTAGAGAGATTTTCATGTGTTTGTTCAAGATTTTGCAGCTCATTCTTCCACGTCTCAAACTCGACTAGTTCTTTAGCTTGGAGTTTCAACGCTTTGCTTAACTTAACCTCCAGATCTTGGGCAATTTCTTCATCTGTGAGGTAGAGAAAAGCTTCTTCGTTGTCATACCAAGAGCTGAATTGTAGGTCAAGGATTTCAATCGCGCGCGCAACGCGCTGAAGTTTACGTTGCTGAAGAGCTGTGATATTCTCTTGGGATTCACAATCGACTGAGTTCTTTATTGAACCGTCCTTGTCACCAATACTCAAATTAATTGAACTCTTATTGAAATGATTAGAGGTTGTAGAACAATCATCTTGAAGAACGAGAGAAACTTCTTCTCTTTTGCACCCCCATGATTGTAAACTTCTTAAAGGACATTCATCCGATGGTAGAATCCTCTCAAAATCGCGCCATTTTTCTAGCAAAGCAACTTTTCCGGTTTTTCCTGTCGCCTTGGCTAACACCAGAATAATACTCTCACAAGTTGTCTCTGCACTAACGCCACGAATCTCTCTTTCTTTACCATCGACTTCGACCTTCAGTTCACTCATATTTTAAAACTACAACAAACAGTTCGAGAAATTGACATGATGTGATGAAATCGAACACTTGATCGACGACGATGAAACGTTCCACGCGCCGGTATTTAAATTTAACGCCATGGAAAATATTGCTACTTGTTAACCAAATTCCTACCGTATTGTACAGCTAATTCACATAATTTCTTCGCCAACAGAGAGAGCTATAAAACTGATTCGATCTTTCAAGACGTTGTTGCGTTGAAAGACGAAGATTTGGAACGATAAGCCCAATGTCAATAAAAACCTGACGCATGCGTATCTGTGGTTTCTAGAGGTCAAAATGTAGCCAGTTAAGATTGGAAATTGAGACCAAATTGACGGAAAATATCAATCGTGAATACAATAGCTTTCTGTGCTTTATTTACTGCGATTTTGATTGGGGCTTCATTGATTAATGTTTAATGGTAAGAGATGGTGAATTATTTAGTAAAGGATATAAAAGAATTAGCTGGATACTAGGTACTACAATAGGTACTAAAATTAGGTTATGGATGAATTTTTAATAACATTTATGTAACTTAATACTACGGTGGCCATAGGGGACACTCGGTTTTTTTTTTGAAATGCAGGATTTTTTTTTCGAAACGCTAAAGGTCGTTTTAACGCCCAGGGTTGTTTCTAAACGCCCAGGGTTTCTATTCAAACGCCCAGGGTTTCTATTCAAACGCCCAGGGTTTTTTCTAAACGTCCAGGGTTTCTATTCAAACGCCCAGGGTTTTTTTCTAAACGCCAAGGGTTTTTATTTTTATATATTTGAATAAAAACCCTGGGCGTTTAAAGAAAAACCCTGGGCGTTTAGGAAAAACCCTGGGCGTTTGAGTAAAAACCCTGGGCGTTTAGAAAAAACCCTGGGCGTTTAGAAAAAAACCTGGGCGTTTAGAAAAAACCCTGGGCGTTTAGAAAAAACCCTGGGCGTTTGAATAGAAACCCTGGGCGTTTAAAAAAACCCCTGGGCGTTTAGAAAAAAACCCTGGGTGTTTGAATAGAAACCCTGGGCGTTTGAATAGAAACCCTGGGCGTTTAGAAAAAACCCTGGGCGTTTGAATAGAAACCCTGGGAGTTAAAACGACTTTTGGCGTTTCGAAAAAAAATCCTCGGCATAAAAGAAAAATATATATACCGTTTAGAACAAACTTGGCGTTTAAAAAGAAAACTTAGCCTCAAAAATAAAAAAAACCCTGGATTTCAAAAAAACCCGAGTGTCCCCTATGGGCCACCGTATAATACAGAACATAAATAAAATTTTTTTTTTTTTTGAAAAACAAACA